>BSBM01000276.1:6810000-7172283 GCA_027924585.1 Larix kaempferi | reverse complement strand
GATTTGTATGGGGTGTTGTTAATTGTGAGAATCCCTTAACATACCACTTATAATAAGTATAGATACCAAAGAAAATCTTCAATTATGTTTTATTCCAGGGTGTGGGCCACTCCAATATGGCTTTAATCTTATCTAGATGAACCTGTACTCCATTTTCCCCTATCACATGCCCTAAATATAACTTCTCTTGCATCCCAAATTCACACTTGGACATTTTTGCATAAAGAGACCGTTCTCCCAAAATTCCCAACACCTCATCCAAATCCTGTAGATGTTCCTCCCTTGTTTTGTTGTAGATCAATATGTCATCAAAGAATAATAGAAGAAACTTGGGCAAATGCTTATTAAATGTATGATTCATGCATGACTAGAACATGGTTGGTGCGTTTGTGATTTGAAAAGGAATTACCAAAAATTCATAGTGTCCATAATGGCAATGGAAATCTATCTTTGAAATGTCATGTTCCCTTACCCATATCTGATGGTACCCCCAATCGGAGGCCAATTTTGGAAAAATATTTTGCACCCTGTGGTTCATCCATTAGCTCATCTATCCTCGTAATTGGGTACCTATTCTTAATATTTTTCTTGTTTAAAGCCCTGTAATCGATGCACATGCATAAGGTCCCATCCTTCTTCTTCACTAATACTACAGAGGATGCAAATGGACTGGAACTGGGTCGTATCTAACACAACTTGAGTAACTCTTCAATGGTCTTTTCTATTTCATCTTTAAATTTCTTGGGATGTCGGTAAGGGGTACTGATGACTACTTGTGTCCCCTCCTCCAACTCAATAATGTGCTCAAATCCACGATTGGGAGGCCTACCTGGGGGAAGGTCTCCGAATACCTTCTCATGCTTCTGCAGAAGTGCCTATA
This sequence comes from Larix kaempferi, assembly GCA_027924585.1. NCBI lineage: Eukaryota > Viridiplantae > Streptophyta > Pinopsida > Pinales > Pinaceae > Larix > Larix kaempferi. The sequence continues at coordinate 7,171,403 of BSBM01000276.1, read as the reverse complement.
TATCTAGAGGATGTTGTGTTGTGTTATCTAGAGGCTTCCTGAAGGTGACCATGCGCTCTGCTTCCCACTATATGTCTCTCTGTCGGAGTATCGCTTCCATCCTCTATGTTGACACTACCTGAGGTGGGTAAGTATGCATACCTCTCAAGACAACCCTCTACCCATCGGGTCCCTAATACTCCATCTCCATAGCTTGGTAGTTCGTAGAGTATTTTCCAATGGAGTAAATCCACTGAACTCCCAAAACCACATTCGTATTTGGAACATCAACCGCATAAAAGGAATCTATTAGAGTATAGTTCCCTAGTGCTACTTTCAAATTGGGGATCCATCGAGTGCGATTCATACTGTGGTTACCTGCCACGACCAATGTAAATCCCTCAAACTCCTCGGTGCAAATGCCCCATCTCGTCACCCAAGAGACATCAATAAAATTGTGGGTCGCCCCACCATCAATCAAAACTCCAACCTTGTTATCGTGTATGACACCTCTCACTCAAAGAGTATGGAACCTGGGAACTCTTTACAAAGTATCTATGACACCACCCTTAACATCATCCTGAAACTGTTCCTCCTTTGCTTTATGGAGTGCCTCCCTCTGTATCTGCTCCCGATCCTCCTCATCATCCCCACTATTTGAATACACCTCAATGTAATGAGCCTTCCCCTTCCCCAAACACCTATGACCTGGTACCCATGGTTCTTGGAAACTAAAACACAACTTCTTCTTCCTTAATTCTCTTTGGGTATCATCGTCCATCAAATCCTTCATTGGCCACTCTCTTTAGAAAGGTTTGTTATCCTTATTTTTATTGGGGAAGATAGGTTTGGGAGGGAAGCTTGTTCTTCGGAATTGAATATTGCAAGTCCCTAGTCCTACTGATAGCATCATGTAAGGTAGTGGTTTATAGGCCTTAACCCATCCACGTAAAGGTTCAATCAGAGCCTCGATGAATAGCATGACTAATATGCTCTCTGATATATATGTCACCATGATGGAAACTCTCTGAAACTTCGATATGAAGGCCTCTAGACTCCCTATCTGCTAGAGTTGAGCTATCTCTCTTAAGCGCACCTTGGGGTCCTTTCTGTCAAAGCGCTAAATGAGCCTCTGAGTGAATTCTATGTATGGTGTGATCGAGTTGTAACCAAATGTCACCAACCCGTGGTACTACCACTCATGAGCTTCCCCGTCTAAGTACAATGTAGCATGTTTTATTGCATCTGCCTCCACCATTGGGTTAAGCTGGAAGTAAGTGTCCAACTTCTATACCCAGATCCTCGTTGTGCAATCATGTGACCCATCAAAGTTGGGGATGGTCAACTTCCCCATGGTACGTTGTAGCTCAAAGTTCATATTGAATTCCTTGTTGAATCCTCTCGGCTTGTTTCTGCTTTTCATATTGCAAAAGTCTCCAAAGGACATGGTTGAGTGAAAATCCTCTCCTAGTGCTCTATACTCCTCTAGGTATGCCACATATGGTTTATTCTACTCTTCTTCTGCTATCTGTCCTGCATTTAGGCTATCCAAGAACTGTGGCATGGTGGGTCTAGATGATTTTCTATATATGTGAGGATGACTCTGTAAGGTAGTATGCGCATAAATCCCACTACCGCTAGTGGATACTCTGTCACCCTTATTGATCTGTTGATTGTTTTGATCTTGCCCTGGTTTATCTGCTAACATGTTTATTGCACTCAACACTTCCTTTTGGCCCTTAGCCAAATCATTTAGAGCATTAATGAGGTTGTTAAATGCTATTTTATTGTCATTCTCCATGGTTTGGGCCTTGCCTTTGTCTTTCCCTGACTGAGTCTCTGATCCTACACTGTCTACAACCCTATCCTCTAGATCTAAGTCCTCTTCTCCGGTCTTGTATTTATTCCTGAATCTCTGCCTTTTGTAAGTGATATTTTGCAAATATTTTGGATGCATTTAACTATTTATACTTGCATGCTCTTTCCAATCCACAACTGGTGAAGAGCATGCTCTAATACCACTGTAATATACCAAACCGGTATATTCTGAAGTTGTATAAGGTTTGTTGAGATATTGGTTGTTTGTTTACGAGTTTGATACCCAAAGCTTATAGATAATATGTGTGCATGAACAAAAATAATATTGCATGAACCTGGAAACCCAAATAATCAAATCTACAATACAAATAAGCTCAGAAGTGATGTATGTACATACCAACGGGATGTGCTTGAGTTGTAGAATAGCATGTTAATAGCATATAGAAGACATGCAATACATGCATATGATCTAGATCAAGATTTGGAAACAACTCCTTGAGGCAATTCACCCATGCAAACCCCACACCCTCCTTTGGTCTTCAGATTAATAATAATAGCTCTGGAAATATGGTGTTGGATCCGGGAAGCAGAAATAAGGCTTATGCTAGCTCACTCAATAAGATAGAGAAGGCATGCATGCCATGCACCAGATCTAGGTCAAGATATTGGAAGTAGATCTTGTGTACAATTCGCCCATGTAAGATTCAGGCCTCCTTTTGGTGGATGATCAAGAATAATAGCTCCGACAGAGGAATATTGGATCTGAGAAGCAGCAATATGATTAAGGATAACTCGCCCAGTGAATAGAAAGGATGGTCCTGCTCCAAATACTCAGAATAATGTGCCTCTAGAGGTTTTAGGGAATAAGAATGCGCCCTCCAGAATATCTATGGATGCACCTCAATTGATCCAATGATATGCCCTCAGACTGATCAATAAATGCGTCTCTGTTCTATGATAAGATAAATATGGTGTAAATTCTTGAAGTACTATGATAGATATGGATGATTTATCCTCAGAAGTGACTAGGGTAGATAGATTTCACTACCAAATCCACTTGCTATCTAAGGAAGTGCGCCCTCAACCTTAACCTGCTCTCAGAGCTCTCCAACCTATTTTCCAAAAGTGAATAATAACTTATGCATGCTAGAGAACTCGATTTGCCTTCTTTTACTGTCTTTTGACTACATGCAACTCACTTTTTGCATGCATGTGACTTAACTGATGCATGTCGCATGCAACTTGATTTATGGCTTGCATGTCATGCATGTCACTTGATTCTTGCTTAGGTGGTCCTCTTTTATCTCCTAATGACTTAATATCACTGCTCAAGATATGATTTTATCCCATGTGGCATCAATCATTAGTTAATTCCCCTTTTTCAGTACCCGCTCGAACCTATGGGAATTAAATAGGTTAGCAGGGTGGTTCCTGTTGCTTAGGAAAAAGAGGATATTACATATTATTAGTTGGTGATTTGTTTAGAAAGGGTCAATTTTTGGTTTGGCCCACTTGAAAACTTATCTCCTTAAAGTGAGCACAGAGACACAGTACCAGGTGTCCAATAGGGGGAGACACAAATTTTGCTTTGGGCACTCCTCTGATGCTGTAGTATGTTCACGACGACCTCCCACTTCTTAAAAATAAATTTCAAAGGATTTCCCTATTAACTAACCACTCAAATCCCTTTCTGATTGTTGACCACCAACTTAGGCAAGCCCGCAGTGGTTACAAGAGCATTCGGGGATTGAGTCAATGTTCGTTACTTTTGCAAAAAATAAAGATGCTGAAAGAAAACTAATTTAATGAAATGTGTGTGTAGGATGTGATTTAATCCATTGGTTAGTATTTACAACAAAACCAAGAAAAAAAAATCAGGAAAAGCACACCACGAAAAGTAGGCGACATAGATCCCCCTCGGGGGGATGGGGTGTGGGTGCTGGGTAGCCCACATGCTTTTCTTTTACTATGATATATAAAAAAAAAATGGGGAGGCCTTTTGTCCTTGATAAATTAGGATCCAATTGGCTTACAAGGTTTAAAATTACCTTAAGGTGAACAAAGGGTGCTCCTAGTGCTTTAGATGGTTAAAGTCCTCAAAAATTGGCCAGCACTTCCTCTTACTTGTTCGTCAAAAGCTAAAAAAAGCAAGCAATTAGTAGTTAAGGATGCCCAAAAACAATTTAGAAGTGTCTTTGGACAAGGTTAGAAGAATACAAAAATTAATCTAAGTTAAAACTGAGCAAGACTAAGCACAAATTAACTAAGGGAAACGAACTAAAAAGCTTGTTTCCTTGGGATATTTTCTTTCCCTTTTGAGGCAGCAAATGAAAGGCACTTACTTTTCCAAATAGAACTTTGAAAAAACAAGAGATAACCTAGTCTTTCATGCTTTCAGATTTATACAAAAAAGACTTGGAAAAGAGCAGATTACTATGTTAGATCTAGCTACGAAAGATGAGATATTTAATCAACAACTAGGATCTAAGAAACTAAAAATTAGATCTATTCGTGAATATACACTTTAAACGCAAATCTAAACTTGTATTGAGAAAGAACCAATAACCAGAAATATTTAGATTTAATGGATGAGAAGGGTGAAGAAGAATAAACCCTTGAACTTGGTCGATGGAGTCCTTGTAGTGGGGCTAGGAGGGACTAAGTTCTTCTCAAATTTGCTTGAAGATGAGGAGGATGCTTCCTCACTCAACCTATTCTCCAAGCTAGATGACCTACAACTTACACACACTTGCACAAGAGGGGTTAAAAGCATCGGTGTTAACTACAAAAAGAAGCTTAGAAATCATGCATTTAAACAAAAATAACATGTTCATCTAAGATATCTAATGCAACTAAACAGTAAGATGATAGGTAAGCAAATCTATTTCTCTTACCCTACTGGGAGATAACTCCCCTTCAAAGGTCAATAATTAACACAACAAGCGAGATACAAGCATGTAATAGACACAAATTACCTCATAATCTTAATGAACATCCACATCCACACACATGAAGAGCCCCACCACAATTGCTTCCAAAGCCTTTATTCATTCAATAAAAATATTCCAACAGGACTACAATGCATAAGAGCAAAGGTTCCACCTTCTCTTGCAAAACAATGGAGAAGTGCCTTGCTTATATAGAAAATGAGGGAAGAGAGGGTGAATTCATGAAGGGGAGTGAAGGGTGAGTTCTAGAGAAAAAGGAGGGATTTTACTGAGAGTTAATACTAAGGGAGGGGTTCCACCTCTCAAGAAATGCGCCCCTCTCATTCAAATTGTCACCTCATTCATACCAATGCACCACATAGAGAGATGCGCCCTCCTTTAGAAAGATGTACTCCCTTCACTTGGAGCAAACTCACCCTTTATAGGATAAGATCCCAATTAGTGAGATTTGACTTCAATCTAACTTGGATTTGATTGCAAATCTAATTGCCACCATTGAAACATGTCTGAGACAAGTTTCCATGATTGGTGGGATGCTGATTTTCTCATTATTTTATATTTTTGCCTTTTTTAATTCACTTTTCGAGAGAAATGAAATTAAGTGTTAAATAATCACTAATTTTACTCTCAAAGTGGGTATATGGGCAAAATGGGTGCTCTCAGTTAGAAAACAAGCACCACTATGGAAAATTTGCCCCCCTAGTACCACTTTTTTTTTCTACCGAAAAAAATGTACTATTGCTATTCATTCGAATCAAATAGTACAATGATATTCAACCATTTCTCATAAGGTTCTTCATCGAGATCAGAGCAATAACCAGATTGTCCAAAAACCCATCAAGTCTTAAATACATCCAAAGAAAAGACTAGTCAAACTAAAAGTCCAAATGCAAAAAGCAAAGAATACCCCAAACTGAAATCAGATAATGACTAATCAAAGAAATAGACTTCTCCATTATCCAGCATAATGGAATCCATCCATTCTTCCCAAAATAGCAAACCTTCAGGACTAAGAAGAGCAAGCTTTGATAAATTGTCATCTTGTTCATTGTGCTCCCTATAAATATGATTGAAAGAGATGAACTCATGCATTCCAATCTCCTCTTTTGTTCGCAAGCACCAGTGGTTCAGAGCCAAAACATTAAGATCATATTCTCCAGCTTCCCACTTTATCGTGACACGAGAGTCACCAAAGACTTTTAAGTTTACTAGCCCAAAAATATTGGCACATTTCAGAACACACCATAAAGCTAACATCTCGGCCTTCATATTGTTTCCATTACCACAATTGAGCCGAAGAGTGAAATGGTGACCCTCATTCAAATGAATAACTCCACCTGCAGCACATATGCCTAGCTGAGCAGCCCCATCAAAGAAGAGGATGGGTTGTCCCACCGTATAAGAAAACAAACCAATTCTTCTGTCACCAGCAACTGTATATTCCGTTTTAAATTGTTGGGCAAGTCTCAAAGCTATAATACCACAAACCTTAATCTCCGGCTTAATCCCTTGAAAGGTGGCCAAATTTCTAACATACCAAAGTGCCCAAGAGACAAATATAGGTAATAATGAATCCTTTGTAGATCTATACCAGTTAAGAAGGGATTGTCCAAAATCTCCTTCTTCCCAACCCAAAGAAACATTCAATTCTGCACAACATAGTTTCCAAACACTTCTGCCAAAAGAACATGTTACAAACAGATGACTAATACTTTCAGCATCATCCTTAAGAATACACCAATTTGGGCCACACCAACCCCGCTTCAACAGATTGTCCCAAGTTTTTAAAGTGCCCTGCAAGGCATGCCATAAAAAGCACTTGATTTTTAACGGAAGATCCCCCCTCCAAATCTGCATGTACCACCAATTTTGTGGATAAATATATTTTTCCTGTATTATTCTATCATAGGCAGATTTGGCAGTAACCTTCCCATATTTACCATTCCCACACCAAACCAATCTATCAGTTTGTGTATTCAATTTACAACCTGCCAAGTTGAGAGCATTGATATAAATATCCCAGGCTGTAGCATCATAACCATCCAAACCCAAGTAATTGGATTTGAGCCAGTATGAACCACTCAATCTGTTCTTGATTTGCTTTAAAGTTAACATCCCATATATCTTTAAATAGTCCAGGACCCTGATGAGGGAGAAATACAGTATCATCAACACCCAGAACTTTATATTTTCCGATCCTAATATCCTCACCATTCCCCACCTGCCACTTTAGATCCCCAGTTAACCACTTCGCAACTTTAAGCAGACCACGCCACATAGGAGAAATGCCAACTCTAGCCGGCATCGAGCTCCTAATCCAGGAAACCATATCCATATTTATGTATTTAACAAAAACAATTATGGACCAGAGAGTGCTGTCGAAAAGACACCTCCATAGACTCTTAACTCTAAGAGCCATACTGAATGAGAACAAGTCTTTGATCCCCCAACCTCTGAACTTCTTAGGCCGGGAAAGGGATTCCCATCTAGTCATAACCAAAGTAGCACATTCACCACCACCAGACCACATAAAATTAAAGATCATCTTTCTAATAACATTAAGGATGAAGACCAGAATCTCCAGGAGTGACATCCAATAGACTGGGATCTCCAATAAGACCGCCTTAACCAAAGTTAACTTACCACCCACAGAAAGCATTCTGTAAGCCCAATGATTAATGCGGGCTTCAACCTTACGAATAAGCCACCACCAATCTTTGATCTGATAATTGTTAGGCCTCAAGAAATAACCCAAATATTTAAGCTCATCATCTAAAGGAAAACAGTTAAATGGAAAAAGATTTGTAATTTTATTTCTTCTATCAAATTCCACATTATAATAATGGAAACTAGATTTAGCTGAGCTCACCTTCATTCCAGAAACACGACAAAATGAGTTAATAATATTTCTGAGAACCCGCCATTCTGCATCTGAAGCAACACCCGCCAACAGCACATCATCAACAAAGATCAGATGTGTTAAAGCACATCCAATACCCATCTTGATACCACTGATCAATCCTTCATTTTTAGCAAAGTTCAACATCCTGCTGAGTCCATCAATGACTAACAAGAACAATAATGGATATAATGGGCAACCTTGACGAATTCTCCTGGAACATTGAAAGAAACCAGAAGGTGATCCATTAATTAAAATAGCAATGCTGGCAGTTGAAACACAGACCATGATCCAATTAAGGACAAGTGGAGGGACCCCAATTTGAATCAATATGAGTCTTAAGAATGTCCAGTTAACCTGGTTGTAGGCCTTTTCCAGATCCATTTTCAACAGCAATGCTTGAAGCTTGTGAGATTTAATGGAATGAAGTAGTTCCTAAGATGCCCCAATGGCATCATGAATTTGACGATTATGCAAAAATCCAAATTGTTCTTCAGTAATATGCTCCGAAAGAGCAAATTTGATCCTTTGAGCAATGATTTTGGAAACTAATTTGTAAGCTAAATTGCAAAGAGCAATAGGTTTGTAGTCTCCGAAAGTAGTTGGTTTACCTTTTTTTGGAATCAGAGTAACAAAGGAAGAATTTAGTGCCCCAGAAGAAAAACCATGCAGCCTTGTATATTCCACCATCCTCAAAATATCCAGTCCCATGATATCAAAGAAATGTGTATAAATTTCAACCGGCCAACCATCCAGACCAGGACTTTTTTCACTAGCAAAAAGTTTCAAAGTTTTTTCCACCTCCTCAAGAGTAACCTCATTCCCCAGTTCTTTTGCCTCGTGATCATTAAAAAACCTGGGAAAGAGTTCAGCAACTCTAATCTGTTCCAAGAGATCATAATTTCCCTCTTCCTTATAAATTTTACCAAAATGATTGACAGCTTCAATTTTCAGAGACTCACCAGAGAATTTGTTACCCTCTCCATCTTCCAATTCCCATACAGAGTTCAAGTTTCGCCTAGCCGAGGCAAAAGAGTGGAAAAATTTAGCATTACGATCCCCATGTTGAATCCACAGAGCCCTACTTTTCAACCTCCATTCCATCTCCTCCTATAATAGGAATTCTTCCTTCTTCTTCTCAAACCTTTTGACTTCTTCAAACCTTGCCTCATCCAACTCACCATTAACATTATCCAAGTGACACTTCTGAATTTCTGATTCCAGTTGATCCAAAACTTTTTTATCATCTGCTTTCTGAGACTTTATCCAAAGAGCAACATCTCTTTTGAGCCTTCTCATTTTATTACAAAACATGTCTAAGGGGCAACAATTACATTGAGCCAGAAATCCTTGACCATTTTACAGAAATCCTCCTCAAGCAGCCAGGAGTTGTTAAATTTGAAAGGAGTCTTTGATCGCATCCCATAATCTTCAAACTGAAAAACAATTGGCCAATGATCGGAGAACTTGTGCTCATGCACCCAGGATCTATATTTCTGAAAAAACCCCAGCAGAGGAACCTTTACTAAAAACCTGTCCAGTCTCTTATGGACACCCTCATCACCCCTTCTACCATTTGTCTAGGAGGGAAGAAACTTTGTAGGTGAAACATCAACCATCCCATAATCCATCAACATCTTATTAAAATAATCTGCTAAAGGATCCAATCTAGCTTTTTTCCCCCAGACATCAGAAGGTGACTTTGTGAAATTTAAGTCACCTGCAACAATTAGGTGCTCATCATTTAATAACCCAGAACACATAAGAGAGTCCCAAAAAATCTGCCTGTTAGAATATGGTGCATAACAGTTTAATACAGATAAAGCACACTTCTGACCAACACAAAAACCTTTCAAATAAATCCCCCAATCTGTTCTAAAAACATTGAAAGTGAACAACTGAGGGTTCCATGCTGCCACCAATCCTCCAGATAAACCAGAAGAGTCTGTAGCAGATACCTCCCAAAAGGGTAAAAGACTTCCCAATTTAGCAATAGCATCCAAACTAGAACACATTGTCTTTTGTATCAAAACTAAACCCGGGCAAGTAGAGTGAAAGAGATTGGACAGGGCCCTAACCCGTGAAACCCCACCCAATCCACGAATGTTCAAAGAGAGCAAAGACATTAAGAAACATTCCCAACGAGAAACTGTGCTCTAAGGCCCAAATCAGGAACATCATCTAAAACATTATCAACATCACACAAACCCTCAGTTGTCTGAGGAACAAGATCAGGAACATACTTCTTCTTACGCCCCTTATGAATAGTAACATTCTGGAATTTTGGGGAGATAATAGGAAAAACTGTCGAGCCCGAGGAAGGGTTTTTTGAGAAAATGGGAAGAGGCGAAAGGTCTAAAACATCCTTAGTCCTACTCTCATTCAAACATACAGAAACAATAGTTTCAAAAACCTTCTTAGTCAAACCAGGAGTAGATTCGTTGGTAGTCACAGTCTTGGTAGAGGTAGGGTTTGAGGTAATGGTAGCTAACCCCCCACTATTGAAGTCAGCAGAAGTATAATCATGACCGAAGCTCTGAGAGAAAACATTCAAACCCTCAACCACCAGATCATTTTCAAGACATCTAACAACCGGAGAAGGCCTAGAATCAGAATTCTTATTTGATAATCCATGCCTCAACTGGACCTCCCCTCCAGATATCCTCTTATATAAATCCAATTCCCTATCAGAAATAAATTCTCATTCAGCTCTAGAAAGATCAGAATACGCTGATTCGGGGGGAATTTTTAACTTACCAAATCTAGAGGCCCTCGACATTTCAAAACCAGTACCAGAAGGGGAAAGCTTCTTTCCACGACCCGAAGACAACTTACTAGACTGAAGGATAGGTAATTTCGCTTGAATGTGGCCAATCTCCCGACAATGAAAGCACCTGAACGGAGTTCTGAAAAAATCCAGCTGCTGAAGCCAAATTCTGTCTCCCCACACTATTTCAATAGCAGCAGGAAGACCCAAACTTAGGTCAAGTTCCACCATAACCTTGGCATAACGTCTATCTATACCGAAAATGGAGTTCTTATCCACTCTGATAAATCTTCCCACCGAGTTAGCCAGAACAACCACTATATCTTCTGTCCAGAGTTCAATGGGTAGTCCAGGAATAATCATCCAAAGATGACGGATACCCTGGCGTTCCCGAATAGGATCAAATGATACGTGCCATTGTTTCAGGACCAAAGATCCCTCCTTAAAAATCCAGGTGCCGGCCAGAATTCGATTCAGAGTCTCCTGACTAGGAAAAATAAAGAGAATCCACCAGTTAACAACCATATTGATCCTAGGGGCTAGGAGTATCTCCGATGACAGGTGACCAAATTTTTTTCACCCATTCCACAATTTCTGATTTGGAGCCTGAGGCGAATTCAAGTCTTCCTACCAAAGCTTTTTCCCCAAACAAATTAGGGTTACCACCAGAAGACACAAACCCATGAGTGTGATGTGAAAACCCCGCAGAACAAACATCAGCAGCACCACCAGAAGGATAATGATGCATAGCACCAACACTCAAAAGTTGAGAAGTCATAGTTCAAAACTGGACAAACCGGTACAACAACACAGCTGTCGAAATCATAGGGATAACCAAGGACACCTGTCCACGAGCCTCCCACGAGCCAAGCCACCTGTCCCTGAAACTGATAGACCAGCAAAGAACCCCCGATCCCAGCACTTAAGTGGTCCCAAGCAGAGAAACAGGTGAAACACCACACCGCTAACAAAAATACCAAGACTAAAGGCCCACCCTAATAAAAACCAACAACATAAAGCCAATACCACAAACGAACCAAGAAGAAGAAATCAGACTAAAGCGTTTCGAGAGCTTAACACAAGCACTTCCCACTTTTTTTAGACTTGGCTGGTACTAGGCCAGTCCGAAACGAACCGGCTTGACTCCAAGTAGCTGAGAAAATCTCAAGAAACGCCTCGTCGATCCGCCGTGATATTGCTTCGCCCTGCAAAACCCTAGTTGCATTCATCCTCGCCCCAGAAAATAATGTTACATCTGCTTTCTAGAATGATGTTAAACCACATCCCCCCCTAGTACCACTTATATGACTTTTTTAATTTTTACAATTAAAATATTTTGTTTTTTAACAGGAAATTTTATTTTAGCGAAAAATTAAAAACACCTAGGGGGGACTTAGTAAATGTTCATATGACTCAAAAATAGTGACTAGAATGGTAATATACATTGACACTAGGATTGAATAACCCTCTAAGACCTAACCACCAAGACAATTACTCCAGCTTTGGAGGTTTGAGTGAAAAACTCGAAAATTATAAATCGCTGAAAAGCAACATAGAATTAACAAGGAAAAAACACTCTAGAGTAATTGAATTGATGTCTAAGTTCTAGGAAATCCAAGCATTTTACATAAGTCCATTATGTTATGTCACTTTATTACAATTCCCCCAAGGGGGTATGAACATGAGTAAAAAAAGAAAAATGGGTAAAAAATCCCTACATGGACTTTTGAACTCTGATGACGAACAATTGACATGTTCATTCCTCAGTGCTCAACTGAAAATCCATCCAAGTGAAACTTGGGGGTAACAAGTCCTTAGAAGTTGGATGAAGTTGGGAGATCGAACATAGAGAGACACCCCTGCCCCCATGGGAAAACTTGAGAACCATCAATGCCTAACTAGTAAAACTGGGGTTCAATTGACTCATGGGTCTCAAGATCCAAGTTATGCCTCATCCGCAGTGTGGGTGTAGAGCTTGGTTCTTTCTGTTGGTAAAATTTGAAATTTTATTTAAGGTTCCTTTGAGTGACATCCACTTGTGGAGGACTAATAATTACAAATTCTAGGTGATCTAAGCTAAAATAAGTAAATGACAAATGTAAAATAAATCAAACTACAAAAATAACACACCACCATGCAACTGAGATAGGGGGCATGGGGGATGCAAGGGACTAGTGGCTTGACCATTGTTCCATTCCCAAGCACTTACAATCGTCCCAAGGACTTTAGAAGAAGAACTTGTTATTCCATTTGAAGGGATACAACCACACTTACAATTGCCTAGAAAAAAAAGATAAAGAAGGTAAAGTTGCCTCAAAAAGTGTGTCGATTGACCATGAACTTCCAGAGGATGAGGTTGCTCCCTTGTGGCTACCTTAGGGCTGTTATAAACCTGTTCAAAAGGTTCACAAACAGCTGCAAATATTTTACTTGATGGCTGCCACTTAGCTATTACCTAAGCCCACAAGAAAATTGCTAGTTCACCCTATAAAATGAACACATCTAAACACAAATGTTAAAGGGAAAAGTGTGCTTAATAAACAACAAAAAAAGACTTTTAGGGGTTGTTTATGGACTGTTTAGACAATGGGATAGTGAGCAAAGATGTTTTAATTTACTAGCACCAAGCTGCCCTTATATGTTTGCCATCTGTAAGATCAATAAGGTAAACAAGAAGGTAGTTTTGTGATTTAATTTGGGCAAATCTGAATTGTATAAATACTAACCATGTAAAAAAAATCAGATTTTCTTATATAGGATAGATCTACTAAGAACGATGTTCAAAGTACTAAGAATAAGTAGATCTAATAATATGAAAACTACTTATGCTTCTTCCTTGATATTACAGATTCCAAATAGATAAGGTAAAGTAAAGATAGAATTTTCTTTAGATTTTGGAAGGTTGAGAGAGAGATAAGTGCCAAAAAGGTGGGCAATGGAGTTGATGAAGATTGACTATGAGGGCCTTGCTTGAAAGGTCACCAAAAGAAGAAGGTTTCTCTAGGATCCTTGGTCTTCTCAATGAGTGGAAGAACCTACAACAAGATAGCAAATGCAAAGGGAGAATAAATCTCCCCGTCCCTTTCTCTTCAGGGTGCAATCTACAAAGAGGGCATTAGTATAGCACAATCTTATTGAGGTAAATATGCTAAAATTAATAACCTTCAAAATAGACTAACAATAAGATCTACACTAAGATTTAACTTAATATATTTCTTATCCAACGGGATAGTAGTACTCTTTCAATGACCAGAGAAGAATAAAGGAATATAGAAAAGCAAAATGATACAAACTGTCTCCAAGTAGAAACAATGAGCAAGAACAAACCGCACAATGAGAAGTAGATCTGCATATGACCTCCAAAGTCGTCCTTGATATTACTACAAATCTCCAATAGAGAATGATTGCAATAGTTCTCATAGCGACAACCAACAAGAAATAGAGAGGGGAGAGCTTGCTTATATAGCTCAGACCAAGGGGAGTACACTTCATTAGGTAGAGAGGACTAGAATTAAGTGTGCCACCTCTAAGAGTGAACTAGAGAGTGAATGGGCACCTTTGCAGTTAACTAGAGTGTAATAGGACACCTTCAATAGTCAACTAGAATCAACTAGAGCCCTCATGCACCACCTATGAGGTAATGAGGGGACAAGGAGGAGTTGATTGGGATAAAATCTAATCAAAAGAAACACCACATCACAAGCTTGGAGCTCAATAAGGGCACATTCATGAAAAGGAATATTCCCTTTCAGCTACCTCCTAGAATCACTCAAATTGGTATGGAAGATGCAAAAATCATGGGATTTTGTCTCCAAGGGGTGCACTAAGCTAAATGAGGGGGTCTAAAGGGGTGTATGATGTACATTAAAGTGTTTGTCACCCCCTTTGACCATAAAAATCAACATTATTACATATTTGACCCACAAAGGACCTAAATTAACCACTAAAATACAAAAAAACACGACGACACAAATAATGCATGACACAGACACTAAGGACTAACAACCCCATCCTATGGAATATTTTAGTAAGGATGATCATGGCATTGGAGGCATGATTGAGTGAAAAAACTTCAACAATATAGGTCACTAGGATCTATATTTATCTCAATAGAAAAAAACACTCCCAAGCACTTTTTACTATAACTGTCATAGTTGGGCTAGAACTTTTACACATATAATATAGGTGTCATGTTTCTTTATAACCATCATCTTTTGACCAGGGGAAAAAGAGATACAGAATATGCAGTAGAAAAAGAAGAAGAAGAAGAGTAATGCGTGGAAAAGCTTTGGCACTACCAGTCTTCAGGTGATCATCTTCATCTTCAGTGTTCATGATCATCCTAGTGCAAACTAGGTGGTAACAAGCAGTAGATATGGGTAGAGGAGGATGTCCAATCTGCACATTTTTTTAGCCTACCTTTTGAGCAAGTTGCTCAAAATTTTCAACCAGAGGAGCTTGATGCAAAAGCATCCCTAGGGGAAAAGGCTATCCTACATGTCTCATTTGCTTTCAATAGTTTAGATGTTGATTCCATAATATTTTTGTTGCTTTTATGTTGCTACAAAAGTTGTTATAGTAGTTGTCATGAAAGAAGGGATAACCTCACATGGTTTTGGTTACGAAAGAGGTTGTTGCAGAAGTACTTGCTCATAGAAGAGATAACAACAATAATCTAGTCTAGGTTGGTTTTGTAGCAACAATGATAATCTGGTCCAAATTTGGAAGTTGTCCTTCTTGTGAGGCCTCTAGTGGCATGATATGCTCATAAAAAACTTCTTGCTCTTTGGTAGCCGGTGAAGACACAAATTATTTTTAATAAGAAAACAATGGATAATGCATCCAACAAACTAAATAATGTGGTCGATATTTAGCAGTAAAATTTTCATATAAATTAAATAATGTCATTCAACTATGGTGTTAATTAATGTGGTTGACTTAGTGGTCAAAGAGATAATATGGTGAATGTGAAACTATTTAACTACCTTGAAGACCAATTGATTTGGGACCCAAGTGATTCATTCCAACATTTGAGAGCTTGACATTCTCCAATGGTTTTATAAATTGATGGACTGCAAGGAAGAACAAACTTCTAGCTCTTGTAGAAAAAGAGGTCTATGGATGAGTGAGGGGGTGAAAAAATTCAGAGCGCAACTCTATTGAATGTAATGGCGGCCTGAGAGTTTGGCTAATCTGGTTAATAAAATTTGTAGAGATATATTGTTGTTTAATTCCGCACGATTAATTGTTTGATTATTATGGTGTATTCAGTGTGATGGATTAATATTCTAATGACTTATGAAATTATAGTGGCTTTGTTATGCTATGCTTTTATTTTGAATTGCAGGGAGGTGTTGCCCCTCTACATCAAGGAGCACCTTTCTTCAACAATCATTGTTTACCTTTCATATCCATAGATATGGCTCCTAGAATGGTAACAACGTGAATCTAGGTTATTGTTTTGTGACAACATCAATTTGCTTGATGTTAGGAGAATTTCAACATTCATTTTTTGTGACATTATCAATTTGAGTTGGATTTTAGAAGAATCCAAGCATTTATGAAAAGATTCATAAAACATTTATGAAAAATAATTGAAACACTACTGTAATTTATGTACTTGTGCATTGTAAAAAACCTATGTCAAAATTGAATAGTTAACAATGAACCAATTAGAATTAACCGTCTGCAAAAACAAAACAAAAATCAAAACCAAAATTCATGTTTTCACATAATTATAACTAACCCCAAAATGAAAAAAACTTTGACACCAATTTCAATAAAGCTACATACTGGATCAAATGTGAAACAACGAAAGCCATGCATGTAATCTATATCCATCCATATGACGTCACAAGGAAGTTGTTTTTCTCGGAAACTATTTGCCACCTGCATATTCATTGAGATACCAGTTTCAGATAACAAGAGTGAAAATTCTTGCACTGCAAATGTAGACAAGAAAATGAATTCTATCCTTCATACCCTTAATATTTTATGTACCACAAAGAAATGAATGCCTTAAAATTCAGAAGGCCCAAGTATAACTGAAAATCAAAGTTGGTGAACCGCTCCCCCTACTTGGACTAAATTTTACAATTATGATAGATAAGGAAATAAGACAAAAGTTTCGGTGCAGATCAACCTGTGTGAAATTAAAATACTAGTGAAACAATGTATAGGTGCCAACCAATCTGTGTGAAAATAAAACACTAAAGAGAAACAACGTGCCGGTGCAAAACACACCTCAAGAACCCGGACATCTGTGTCATAGCTGAAGCGGCATTGGTGATAGCCAAGCGACCATTTTGGTGGCATGAATACAGTTCCTAGTAGAGAGCAAGGACCATTAATATCAGATATAGAACTAAAACTATCAGTGCTTCAGATTGTATTAGAATTATAAAACAAGGAAATAATTGTTTCAAAATAAGATGTAAAGGGGAAAATAAATGTGAACTTCTCGTCGGCCTTTTGAGTTGCAGAACAAAAAAATGTTACGAGTATCGACCTGACCTGCTTCCATGACCATACAAAGAAACTCAACTCATAAATGTATCATACGAGCTCTGGAAACCTTTTGACTTTATTACATAAACTTTTGGCTTGGTCATTTAGATAACACATATGGTGGTAGATTTCCCTAACTGCTTTGGTTTATTTTTTGGGCAGGCATGGTGCTAGGGTTTTTGGTTGCGTTTGGAAATTGTGACCTTTATTTTAAAAAACAGTAAGCATGAGCGACCAATCTTCTAGCATTTAGAGTTGTATATATGACATTTAGGTATAAATGGTTAGTGTTAAGTAATCTTTACTCAAATTGTAATTAAAATAATTTTTATTAAGATTATAAATATAAAAATAGATTTAGCAATCTTAAATATCCTAATACAATTAGATTATGCAATATTAATATATAATATTTGTAATTTAAAAAATGCTTATTTTTCATTTCATTATTTTATGTTGTACATAAAAAAATCACTAGACATTTAAATTATGTCATGTTGAAAACATCTTTCATTTTCTCCACTTATATATTTTGTTCAAAGCAATTGAATAAAAACTCATTTTTTTTTATTAGTTTTTTTTAAGATAATTACTTTCTTTTATATAAATTTAATTTCATTTTTATTGAATATTATTATTAATAATAAACTTTTCAATTTATGATTATTGGGAGTTTTGTGAGTTGACTGTTTGTTGTCGGCCATAAATAAAATATAATAATAAAAAGTAAAAAGTAATAATACGAGGGAGATCTTGTAAAAGTTCCTTGAGTGCAACCTGAGAAGAGGTTTGATTTGGATCTAAGCTGATTATTTCTATGAAATGTTATTGTATATAACCAGAGGACTTTAACTATTGTAAACTTGTAATTGAGTTTTTTCCCTTAAATTAGTAAACTTGTAAGTGAGTGTTTTCCCTCCATGTTAATAAACTTATAATTGAGTTTTTTCCTCCAAATTGTATTTGCATGTATTAAAAAGTTATTTCCGTAAAATGCTGATAAATACATATTATGTTTTAACCTTTTTAATTTTTCTTAAATTCTTGTAAATATTCTAGTGCTCCCTCTACTCTTGATTAGAGTCGTAGAGAGTTTGTTTCTTCAACATCTACTTTACCAAGTTATATGGTTTTCGGTTTTCCCCTTCTTGATATCTTCCTTATATTTTGTTGTATATTTTTTTATTGTTTTTCAAATTCATTTTAATTTCTCATTTTATGAGGTTTTTTTTTTTTTTTTTTTGGACTTCTCAAGATAGATACAATTTTTAAACCATTTTACCTATTATAAATTTCATGTAATCTCAAATTTAGGAAATAGATAATTTATTAATGTTCACTCATAATATGTTAAATAAGATTTTTTAGACAGTTTAAATCATTCACCCAATACACCTTGAGAAAACCATAAATCATGAATCATGGTATCAAATTAAATCACACAAAATCAAGAAAATACCTAACATCCCACATATTATATTAAGTTGTAAAATATATCTCTAGTCATACAATAATGACATACAACAAAAAAAAAAATAGTTTAAATCAATACTTTTACAATTTTATTAAAAAAAATCACTTAAGTTCTAAAATATATTTATCAATAAAATATGACTTGGGTGGTTGGGAAGAATGTTATTATATTTTCTGGGTAAATGAAAAGAATATTGTATTGGGTAAATGGAAAGAATATTGTTATAGTCTCTATTTGAACTGGGGTCACGGACAACTGGCTGGGGCGGTCGACTGTGCCCGACTATGCCTGTCCCCACCGGGATCGACCCCAGACCAGTGACAGACCAGTGACATCGAGACACCCTCGCCCACAAAGCGTGCGCCACTTCATCTACCATCGTGAAAAAAAAGTCTCTATTTGAACTTAAATCTCATGTAACCGATTATAATCTAGATTTATTAATTCTAAAAAAAAATCAATACTTGTACAATTTCATAAAATTCTTTCTTTGGGAAAACATAAATTAATTGAGACATATAAAGCCCGAAATGAGAGGCAATTGTGAAATAGAAGTCACAGGCGCACGAGGACGCGAGCACAGTAGCATTTTGCGACGGGAGAAACCCACCAGTGAGTCAGATGGATAGCAAACAACGAGTCTGAGAAAGGACTTGAACGCTTGCGCAGTTGCAAACTTAATTTTTTCTCAGCGTGACAAATGCTGGAAAACATATGCTATCACATGAGTGTATAACAGAAAGTAGAGCTCGCAAGAGGTGCCAGGGTGCATACAAAAACGAACGCGCCTATAGCAGACGAACAAGTCGTCGAAATTCCTCATGTAGTAGAGATCGCGGATTAAACAAGCCCACACATAATCAAAGATTCAGTCACAATTACAAAGATTAGGGCCACAGAGGACGTGCACGTGATAGAAAACCACGGACCAGGCGGCTGCAGAACTGTAAAGGCACAGAAATCACGGATAGGACAACCCCGTATCGACAGAAGTTGTCTGCAGACATGGTTGCAACAGGCGCACATACAGGAGCGGGAGACACGTGCCAGAATAACAGAGGCACAAACAGCAGGGTAATCCTATAACAAAAAGAGGTACGATAGACGAATGAATGGACAAATCCCGAAGTGCAGCAACCAATAAGTTGATTTTAAATTTTGCTCAAAACAAAATTTCTTAACCGGGTTGGACCAGCTATCAGATTTGAGTTGTAATGGGAGCAGCGTAACAGAGGTAATTTGTTTTAAAGGATGAATTTCAGATATATTTTTAGGGTGCATGGTGCTTGGAATTTTAACTTAAAATAGCCAGTTTATCGAATATATTGCTACAAGGTAGCAAAAAGTTCATGCAAAGTGTTATTGTTGGGCATGGTTCGGATCCATCCAATAGAACCCATCCAATAGATGTGTGGCTTACGGTTTTTCTTGAAGACAAGTTCATTGGTTTTATTAAGTCTAAGCTCCAAACTCTAGTACTGACAGATGCACTCTTTGGGATTGGACGGTTTCATCATTGTCTAATGCGGAATGGATTTTAGGGGGTGATTTCAACATGGTAGAGTGGGCAGGAAATTAAAGGGGGATGGTGGTGTCCACAGTGTTATTTCTATAGTGGGAAAATAGGCATGGACTAGATGCAAGGTTGCTTTGCAGGCGTTTGACTTTAATTGGAAAATGAAGACTCTGGATTTGGTGGTGGTTCATCAGGTGCAACTTTAAAGAGGGGCTTGACAGGTTGTTGACATGGTTGTATTGGTTTTATGGACCTTACGATGTATTGTCTTCTCGTGGAGGCTCCGACCTATGGATGTGTTGATGGACATTACAGGATCTAGGTTTCTAACTACCTGCTTGTACAAACTATCATCTCTTTAGGGTAGCAGGATGGCTTTTTGCCTTCCTTTCTGTTTAAGCTGAATGACTCTCATCTTGAGTCTTCTAACTTTCGGGCGTTTGTTCATTGGGTCTGGAACCTTTTCCTCAACCTCGATGGCATAATAGTTGGCTTATCTAGTGGGATGTTTCCTTCTGTAAGACGATCAAGTTCATGAAGGGGTGAGGATGATTGATTACTTAGAAACAAAGATAAGAGTTGAAAAAAGCATAGAGGCAATTAGAGGAGGTTTGAGTGTTTTTGGAGGAAGACTAGCACAATAGTGTGCTTCAGGTGGAGTTTGCTCACTTGGAAGTCGTAGACAGCAAGGAGTATATTGCTAGGGAGAGGAGAGTTCATGCCCAATTGCCATGGATAGATGAAAGGGATGCGGTTTTCAAATTTTACTTTGATTACTTAAAGTGCAAAGTTTTGTCTAAATGGATCCTTGGTAATAATAGGGAGAGGATGGTTATTTGGAAGAATATTTTGCAAAAATAAAAGACGTGTTTAGGCTTCTATTCCATGTTATATTTTCTCTATACCCATTTTCTGATAGTGCCATTAAGATTAGAATGGTGTGTTGGGAGATCATTCCTAGGAAGGTTACCATTGATGATAGGGTTGGGTTAGATGGTGACCTTTCCAAGGATGAACTTTTTGTTGCCCACCCTTCTATGAAGAACAATAATCCCTTGGTATTGATGGTCTGCCATGTCAATTTTTCAATGTAATTTTATTAATGTCCAACAAATGACCACTAAAGTAGGTCAAAGGGACTGTTGGGTACATTGATGTCAATACAAAGTGGGAGTGCTAAAGCGGCTCCTATAAGAAATAGGAGACATGAAGCAAAAAGCAAGAGTGCAGATCTAATCAAACCATGTGGAAGCACTCTCCACTAAAGTAGGTCAAAGGGACTGTTGGGTACATTGATGTCAATACAAAGTGGGAGTGCTAAAGCGGCTCCTATAAGAAATAGGAGACGTGAAGCAAAAAGCAAGAGTGCAGATCTAATCAAACCATGTGGAAGCACTCTCCAGGCTCTCTGGGAGAAGAAAGATGGATAAAAGATGTACAAAACCGGTTGATCCAGGATCTGGAAAAAATGAGCAACAAGCAATGGAGCGCATCTCACAATTTGTTGTATTTTTCTCTCCTAGCATTTGAGGCCAAGTAGAGGAAGCTCAAGATAGAGGACTGTGTAGAGGAAGTGCCAGAAAGGGAACTGGACGACATACTATGCTGTTGTCTGGAGGAGGAGGCTTGCAGCTAGCGATTGGACGATCTCCATTGACTGTTGAAGTGAGATTTGGACTAGCGATGTTGCTAAGGTCTCTGCGAAGTGTGGAAAGCCCTTCGAAGCCTCACTGATTGATGGTCGAGGCTCAAATTGCTATCAGTCTATCTCTTGGTTCCCTAAGTAGAAGGGAGCACCGTAAAAATGAAAGTGATGCCCTGAGTGGAAGTTGGTCTTTGGGGTGGCTAGACGGAATGAGAGCGGAGTCAGAGGGCCTCCTGCATGTAAAGGGCCAAACATCTATGATCTTGAAATATGAAACATCTATGATCTTGAAATATGAAGAAACTAGAGAGGGTCTGGGACTCCCTGAATAAGCAATGGAGCCTCCCTCAGATCTCATAGTAGATGGGATAGTGGAAGGTGAAGTGCTCCTCATCCTCAACCTCCTGAAGGTGGCAGAGTTGGCATATCCTACCCTACCGATTGATCTGGTGGCCAGCCTCTACCCAAAGCCTATGTGGGCCAACTCTGAACTGTCCCAGAGGAATACAGAGAGTGTGCATCAAAATGGTGGAGGGTGTACTGTGGTCAAACAATGAGTCTGTCTCTCCTCTCCAAAAAATGCCCAGCATAGAAGCAACACCCAGAGGTGCTCTTCCTGTCCACTACACACCCTGCCCAATCAGAATCTGAGTATCCATGCAATCTCATATCACTACTAGAAGCATATCTCAGTCCATATCCCACAGTGCCACGTAAGTACCTCATCACATGCTTCGCAGCAACCCAAGTACCTATCTTGATTCACACATAAACTGACTGAGAGCACTCACTGCAAAACATATGTATGGTCTAGTGTTAACTAGATACATCAATGAACCGATCAACTATCTGTACATAGTGGGATCTATCAGGTCTGACTTAGAAGCTGAGTCACTCAACTTCTTCAGGTTTGTCTCCATGGGTGTGATCATGGACTTGTAGTCCATCATACCAAATATCCTCAAGATATCAATGGTATACTTCCCTTTACTTGTGAAGATCTCATTCTGTCTCTCGCACACCTCTAAACCCAAGAAGTAGTGCATCATACCAAAGTCCTTCATCTTGAACTCCAAGGATAGCATCTTCTTGCACAACACGATAAGTTTCTCGTCTCCGGTGAGAAACAAGTCATCAACATACAGTACTAGTATCAATGGTCTACCATCCTGAACCTTGTAGTAAAGGTTGGAATCTGCCTCACTCTTGGTGAATCCCAAGCTCACTAAGTATCCATCAATCCTGGCATACCATGCTCGTGGTGCTCTCTTGAGTCCATACAAAGCCTTCTTCAGTCTGCACACATGGGATTCCTTTCCATGAATCTAGAAACCCTCTGGCTGCTCAATGTATACTTCTTTCTCAATCACACCGTTGAGGAAGGTAGTTTTCACATCCACATGATGTAACTTCCATTCCATAGCTGAAGCTAGAGCTATGATCATCCCAATGATCGTGTATCGTGCAACTGGAGCAAACATCTCCTCATAATCGAATCCCTCTTTCTAAGAGAATCCTCTAGCCACAAATCTCTCTTTGTGCTTCTCAATGCTCCCATCTACTGCATGCTTAATCTTGTAAATCCACTTGGAAGTCACCATTGACTTTCCTTCCGGTCTTGGCACAACTTCCCACATGTCATTCTTCATGATGGATTGATATCCTTCCATCATGGCATCTTTCCAAACCTATTGGATGGAAGCCTCCTCATAGCTAGAAGGCTCATAATCAATGATGTGGAACATCAGTGCTACATATCCTGAATATCTCTGAGGTCTCTTGCTTTCCCTGAAGTTACCTGAGAGAGTTGCATGTTTCTTTGCATCCTCTAGAGTTTGATGAGCCCAGACAGACCTCTTCCATCCAACAACAATATCTCTAGGAACATCTATCGGCTCTACTGGATCAACATGATCAATCAGATCTACATGATCGACTGGATTTGTGGGCTCTCTCTGAGTTGCTGAAAAGGGAGGGTGAGATCACTCCATCTCGTTTGGAGATTTTTGCTCCTCACTGCCCATGGATGATCTTCTAGCCCTTTTGAAGGTGTCATGTCCCCTCCCGTCAATCCAACGCAAGGAAGGGAACATGACACTAGCATTCTGGGCTTTTACAAAAACTCAGCCCCATTCATTATGAACATATTCATAGCAAATAAAACACATGTGTGTAGATGCCATTCAAAATAAACATCTACAGCGGAATTAAACTATCCAGATACATTTCACATGCATTTAGCATATCAATAACAATCATCAAATTAAAAACATTGCAGAGTTTAATACACATAGAGAATACTTATCTTGATTGTGAAGTTGTCCCAAGCAACTAGCTACACAACTGCAACGTTCCACCCAGCCATAGGCCAACTGTGCTCATTAATCTCTCAACACAGTTGCCACCCGCGAGCTGGGGATGATTTCTACAAGGAAAGGGAACTCGCAACTGATGCACAGCAAGATGAACACCACATCTAAGCCAAGCCAGTCCACGGTTGGGGTTTATCAATCCAAAACTAAACCCTCTTCTATTCTTGGATGCTTGCACTCAAGCTCAAGCCAAAAAAATTGGTACCCATGACTCATACCGCAACATACTCTTTCCACACACAGCAAGCACGATTGTTGGCATGGATAAACGTTTTTACTATGGGATTCACAAACAAGATGTCCATGGGTTTTCCCCAAATTGTGGCACCACAAAAACGAGTTGGGGGAAAGGAAAATCGACCACGGGAAAGAAAATGTTTTTCCCCACATGCATATGAGCATTCGAATGGCAAAAAACAACCTCTATGGACCCCCAAATCGAGCTCCCTTCCTCCCAGCCTCTCTGCAGCACCAAAAACGCCCTCTTCACAGCTAGAAATCCAGGAAACAAAGGAAAAACGTGGAGGAAAAATGCCCCACCAGCTAGAACTGCGTGAGAGAGCCAAACTGGTTGATGAATAATGGCTTGGGGGACAATTTCGTGGCTCCTTCCTTGCCCAAGAAGCCAAAACACGTTTTCCAAAAATGGTGGTTTTCCCATACCCGAATTTGGACAGCTATACCTCTCCATTTCCCAAATAATAACTATTTCAACCAACTCTTGGGAGAAATAAATGAATGGGTACAAAAGTCAACATGGGTAGTTGAAAGTTCATGGGTTCTCTCATTGACACTTGGCTTGACTCTATTGGGTTCAAGGGTTTGAATATTTCCCTCCCAATTCCTTGTAAAAATCATGCCCCCATGCTCTTGTTGCATTGCATAGCTAGTTGTGGGTGTTTTTATTAGAATGCATATTTACATTATATTTACGGTTTCTATTGTGCCTGGCTAGCATGCAAACATTACGCATCAATTTTAACACTAAATCGATGGTGGGGCCTTGGCCTTGAGCTCCTCACCACGATTTTATAACAAATTTACATCATTTACATGTTTAATGCAATGGGATCAAAATCGGGATATTATAGAAGGCAACCTCCTCTTCAAAGGAGACATCCCTGCTGACCTCAATCTGTCTCTGTCCTGGGATGTAGATTCTGTATGCCTTCGAGGATTCACTGTACCCAACAAATGTACCCTTCTTTCGTGAAGGTTCTAGCTTTGATCTCTTTTCCTTAGGTACATGAATATATACTGGACATCCAAAGATTCGTAGGTGACCTACTTCTGGCTTCACACTTATGAAGGTCTCTTTTGGAGTCATGCTCCTCAATATCTTATGAGGAACTCTGTTATGGACGTATACTACGGTACTTGAAGCTTCTTCCCATAGGAACATAGGTAGGTTTTGAATGTGAATCTTGGCTTCTGCCTCAACTATCAACCTGTTCTTCCTTTACTGCAACCCCATTCCATTGAGGGTTGTAAGGTACAGTATACTCCCTCTTAATTCCTGCTTCCTTACAAAAATCACTGAATTTTGAGGAGGTGTACTCTCCTCCATTATCTGACGTTAGAACCTTTATCCGTTTCCCGGATAGGTTCTCAACCTCGGCCTTGAATTCCTTGAACTTGTTTAGAACTTCTTCGGATTCCTTGGACTTCAAGAAGTAAATCCATGTCTTTCGGGAGTAGTCATCGTTGAAGGTCACATAATACCAAAATCCTCTCAAAGAGGCAACTGACATAGGTCCACATAAATCTGGGTGTACCAACTCTAATATTCCCTTGGACCTGTTATTACTGCTGGAAAAGATCCCTTGGCATTCTTGAATCTTTCCAAGTGCACATCCTCTGTAAATGCCATCATGCTCAACTTGGAGTTCAGGGAGACCTGTAACCATCTCTCTTAGAGGAGGAAGAGATCTATAGTGTAGGTGAGCAAGTCTTCTATGCCATAGCTCACTCAAACTAATAGAGTCATGAACTAGAGCCTGTACTGGCCATATCGTCAATCTGTATAAGCTTTCTTCACGAACACCAATCGCACGAATTGAATCAATAGTGGAGTTCTTGTGCCATGCAAGAACCTTTGTATCTGAGAATGCAACTTTGTAACCCTTGTCTTCTAGAGCAGAAATGGAGACAAGGTTCCTTCATTCCTTGTACATAGATTACTTCTCCCAAATGTAGAGAATCACCAAAATATAACTGGAAGGAAGTGGCCCTAGTTCCTTTCATAGTATATCTGGCATCGTCTCCAAGTACAACTCTTAGGTGTGATTCTTTCTCATCCAGATTTGAGAGAAACTCCTTATAACCTATCATATGTTTAGAACCATCGCTATCTAATAACCAAGTGTCATTATTGGTAGCAACAGTACTTGAGAGGGCTGAGATGAAGAAGAATTCTTCTGCATTCCTTGATTACTTTGGTGGAGTCTCTTCATCAACATCAACTGTAGAGGCATGTTCCTTTCTCTTCTTTGATTTACATTAATTCTTGTAGTGGCCAAACTTTCTACAATTGAAGCATTGGATTTGTGAAAGATCTTTCTTTTTCTTTTGTTCTGGGGCTGGACTTGATCTTCTACCTTTGTCTTTTCTACCAAAGGTCTTCTTTCCTCTTTTCTTGGTGTGTGTAATAAGAGCTTGATTTTCTTCATGAGGGGCATGAGCTTTGCCTCTAACCACAAGTCCGGTCTCTTCTTGTGTACAATCTGCCCACAATCGTTCAAACTTGCGTAGCTTAGATCTTCTAGTTACGCTTTGAATGAACGGTTCCCAAGATTGAGGGAGGCCATTCAGAGTCATCATGACTAGTTCTCTATCTGCAATAATTTCTCCAATAGTGCCCAATTGATCCTTGATCTCTATGATCTTCATGAAATAGGATGCAATAGAATCTGATCTGGACATCTTGACATTTGAGAGTTGTTATCTCAGGGCAAGAGCCCTATTAACATTTGTGTTCTCAAACAAATCCTTCAAGGTGTCAAACATGGCTTTAGCTGTCTTCTTTTGAGAAATTTGAGGAATCAAATGATCCTTGACTTAATATATTAGGATCCTTCCTGTCTTGGCATCACTCTTCTTCCACTGAGCCTTTTCTGCTTCTTCTTCTGGTTTTGGTACTCCTTTTACAACAAATTTTAGAAGGTCATTTTCCTAGAGCAATGAGCACTCTAAACTTCCATGAATGAAAGTTTGAAGCTCCATTAAGCCTATCTTCAAACCTTGATGCTTGACATATTGACTGAGAAGGACTGCAAACTGATTCAGAGGCCTTAGCAGAAGCTAGGTCAAAATTGAACTTTGGATTCTTAGAAAAATGCTTCCACAGATAAATGCGCCCTTCCAAGGCGAGTTGAATGAACCTCCTTTTTTTCTGGATCTGTGGCCATAATAGTCCAAAGATGCAAACCCTAATTCTTAACCCTAATAGTAATTAGGTCAAAAAATTGAAAATCTACTTCCATAGGAAGATGAGCCTTCCTAGGGCGAGCTCAATAATGTTGAGGGCGAGCCTAATCTGTGGATGGAAGACGAGGAAACAAGAAACCCTAGTTTCTAACAATAGTCTCTTTCAGCACTGCTCTGATACCATGTTAAATTTTCAATTATAGTAGTATAATTTTCATCTCTTTCAACTTAGAAACAAATATAGGATCACTGAAAAAATAACTATGCACAAAAAAAAACAATAGAGACACAATAGTTTATTCTGGGAAAACCCAAACTCGGGAAAAACCCAACAAACCTTTCTTACTCAGAGATTCAGTACATAATACAAGTACAACAAGATAAGAGTGATGAAGATCACAAAGAGAATAGATGCCAAAAAGGAGCCCCAAAATGTCTTCTACAACCCAAAAGTCGAACTTCCTTTGCTTGAGCAAACTTGCTTGAGGTGAGTGCAAATGAGGAGGGTGACCCCCTTTATTTATACATGACTTTGAGGTGATTTTTTTCATTGGGGCCGACTTGTCTCTTTTACTGGGCCGACTTCTCCTTTGCAATAATAAAATACATTTTATTTATTCTCTTCTTTTGTAGGTCGGCTTTAGCTAGTGAGGATACCTCACATAGCTACAAGTACAACAACAACAAAAACCAGGTTTGATTTGAAGCAACAACTGAGGGCATATTGGAGAATGGGGCAACAAGAGTTCTCAATATCTGTTTTTACTGTTTCCAATGGTTCTTCAAAAGCTTATCAGACGTAGAGATCACTTATTTGGTCCAATTGTTCTAAAACTCATTCTGCCCTTGGCCAACTGATTTTAAAACTTATTTTGTTCTTTGGCTAGTCTAGGTTGAAATTGATTATATTGGGGTCATTTATGCTGAAGTTCCAGTACCAGCAGTTGGACTAATGTTAGATGACAAAATATCTGGAGTGGTAGGTTTAAATGGATTTTTTTCTGTCCAATCAATTCTGCAAATTTGTAGCAGAAATTTGTGTATACAGGGCACTTGAGCAAACTGCAAATCAATGTAGAAATTACATATGAGGTTTGTGAAGAAACTCTAGTAAAACTGAAGACAAAAGTCCAAGGAGAATTTTAGATGGAAATTCCAATTTAGATCCATAACTTTAGAACATTGAAATCCCTAATCATAGCTACGCAAGGTATGGAGTTGTATTATCCTCAATACTGCTTGGAATTTCTGTTGGGATCACTTTCCCAAAAGCTTGGATCTATAGTTTCCAATAGAACAAGTTGAATTGGATTCTAAGTTATTTGTGGAAAATTGGCCTTTCCATAGTGGAATCGCTATTTTCGCTCTTTCCCTGGAACATGTATTTCCAAGTTGTAGTTAATATGTTAGCTATCTGCAAATCTGATTATATCTATGGCATATTATATGTTGTCAGGTATCCTTAAATCTTCTTTTCAAAGAAACAAGTCTTACCTCAATCCAATAATTTTTCAAAGAAATATGCCTCTGGGAAAATTAAGTACAATCCAAAGGCCACAGTGTTGAACTTTAAGGCTCCGATACCAACTGATAAGTGCTCAAAGTTGAAACATGGGAAAGCAATGAACAGAGAAAGCAAGAGAGAAATCAAACATGAGAGACACTAGAGTAATCTCTCCCTATACAATATGTACACTCTATATTGTATTATATATACATATGAAAATCCAATGAGTAGCTTTTCAAAACTAAGCACATCCATAAATGGTAAACTAGGACGAGAAGAAAAAATGAAAATAGATAAAGCTAAAAGCTTATGGTAAACTATTTACAACCACATTCTGAATATTTACAACCACCTGAGTGTGATCTGAAGGAGCCACATGTGGATCTGACAAATTCCCTAATGTATTAGAGATCCAACAAGACCATATACAAACAGAATATTTTATAAATAAAGCCATGTGAAATTTGGGCAGGTACATAAACTTGACCAGGCAAATCTACAAATGTTGTAGACCTTAAAGATAGACTTGGCACTGGAAAGAAGGTGAAGGATCAAATTGGTATTAGAGCACAGCTGATAACCAATTGATCTCAGATTAATCCCATTTTTAACATAAAATGGCTAGCAGGGAAAGGTTTTCACAAATGAGAAGATTTGTGGGACATATAAACAGGTAAATGGTTATCTCGGAGAACCCTCCATCAGTCTTCAAGACTCCAAGCTATAGAGGGGCCTGCATTCATTGTAGTATGCAGATAATTATGGATGACAGCTTGCCTAAGGTAGACTTGGACGCTCATGGACCTATCTGGAAAGATTGGAAATGATCTTACAGGACCTCATTTATGTATTAGAGAATTCTAGGATTCAGTGAATTTATCCTATTATTAATTGTTTTAATCGAAAGTGGACCCTTCAAGATCATGAAAGAAGATGGATTAGATGTCAAGTTATTTGGAAGTCCCACTCTTTTTCAATTCTGAAGTACATGGACTGTTGGTTCTTCATAAAATCTAGCAGCTAGAGACCACGTACATCACTCCAACTTTACAAACAGGAGTGGTTTATTACAAATTGGAAATAGTTAAGCATGTTATGTGGAGCTGCAGGGTTGCCATAGTTTTTTGGGCATGAATTGTTGTTGACTACAGCACTCTCTTTGTTGCCCCTCTTCATCCGAAATGGGTCCCTTTTGGGGATAAATGGATGATCCGACAGGCCAGAAGGAGTATGTCCAATGTGATCAGACTAACAGGCATCTCCTTTTTATGAAAAAGACAATGTTTAGCTACCTTCCATGAGGAAAATAACATAATATATTCGAGAGAACTATCAATTTTTAGATTAGAGGTAAAGCTATGTAGATCTCATAGATCTCAGCTAAGACAAACATTTTTAGGAAAGATTTAGATTGTATTGAGATCGGAGTAAATGCAAATTTGCTTACCATCCTCGCTTATGTAAGGAGGAAAACCTATGTGAATGCTCCTTGGATCCTCGATGTATCATTCTTGATGTACATTTTTATTGTTTAGTAATGAAATGCCAGATGCATTTTCCAAAAAAAGGGCACATCTAGCTTTCAAAAAAGCTTTAGGGGCTTTAGTCTTGTGCGTTGAGTAATTGTGGAAAACAATGTGAATTCCAATCTACATAAAACTCTGTTTAGCTATGACAAAATAAATACAAGCATCGCAAAAATTCATGTTTTATGCAACTCTATAGAAAGACATGCACATTTGATTCAAGGTCAGGTACGTTTAGCATCAGTCTAGAAGATATCCTGCAATATATGCTCATTTGTGTGCAGAAGATCAAGATATAAAGATCGGGATCAAATACCAATAGCATGGGACAAAGATCTGAGAACAGCAGTTGGGGATGGAAATGGGCCGAATGTAATAACCGGATAGACTTCTGAAGCTGAAAACCTGATAGTCGAGTCTCTTCGCAAATCTATCTGATCCACAAGAAGGCAAATACATTAGATTGGATAGCTTAAGTTAATAACCTTATGATTGCAGCCTGAAAACTATGCAATTTATTAATTATTTTATTCTTATGTTGAAGTGATATTAGTCATTCCTCATAGCCTCCCTGTAAACAATGACAGAATATGGCCAACAATGAAATCTAGTTAGTATCATTTCCACCTCACACCGCCTTGTAGTGTCAGCAAGAACACCATAGGCTTCCCCATTTGGTAGAATGGCTAACACCCATGGATGGGACTGATAAAGAGATGTAACGCCATGACTGTAACCCCAAGAATCAGTGTTCCAGGTAAATACCTGTAATCATTAATGATATAAGATGAGATAATCTTGAGCTATGAAATTGCCATATACACACTATATCCACAACTTGTGTTCAAAATACATTCATAACAGTGAGAAAATCAGAATAGAGAGCGAGAAACAATTTTATGACAATGAACAATAGCATGAAGAGTTGGTAAAATGAGGACTACTGTTAATAATATAAATTTCTCTTCAAACCATATCCTAAACAAAAGTGAGTACTTCTGAAATTCAGAGGATAACTAGACTCTAGAGCCAAACACATTCCTATCAATTTCTAACACATAAGATGGACAAACAAATGACAGCTTGCCTAAAGTCCTTAAACAAAAGCAAAATTAGTAATAAACATAATCATTTGAATTTGAATAATGCATCAAACTTTCACGAAATAAAAAAAGTACTGCTAATGCCATAGTTTGCTTTGTACACTGTTCAAACCAATCTCAGCTAGAACCAAAAAAAGAACAGAGTCCATCAGTTACTTTCAATTAAAACTACTCACCCGCTTGCCTGTCCGCTCCAGGGAACCACTAACCTCTCCAGTACCATATAAGGAAGAACCATGAGGAAGCTACATCATTAATGTCAGATTGACACATATTAGCTTAAATGGAAAGGTTAGAAAACTTCTATGACTGCCCAAAAAGGATTCAAAAACATCAGTGAGATTGCATCCATTACAAACAAAGACATTCTATGTTGTTTGTAATAAAGCCTATATTATGTGAACAATCTCATAGATTAGAGAATAGTCTCAAACCTCGATGGTGACAACTTGCTGCCCCTGCAGACACTCACAAAAGGGAATGTAATACGGCACCTTTTGTATAGAAACTTCAAGGAGAGAATCTCTAGTCTTAGCATCACAAAATGATAAACTTGGAAATGCATCTTTCCTTGCATCTCCATCACAATCAAAGCGATAAACATATTCTTCAAGGATAGGCATGAAAACCATCTTCCTTGAGTGCTCCATCTTTCCAGATCCTTGTTGATCTTCCTGGCCAGCCATTCCTGATGTTAATTGCTGATCTTCCATGTAGGATAAATTTTTCTGCTGGGCTCTGTTCTTGGGGCAATGGTCCCTGCCTGTTCCAAACTAAAGTTAGGAAATCCTCCCGCCTTCATCCATATTTCTAGTGTTTTATTCTATTTACAATATACAGAATATCCTTGTGTTTCCTAGAATATTTCATTTTATCTTTATATTTTACTACTGTCTATGTTTTCTAATTCCTTTCCTTACTCCAAGTTTCCTATGGGCAAAGATGTTCCATCTGCAAGCTTTGAGAATTCAATAACAACGTAACCATACGTAGATAAAATAGCCATTATCCATTACGGGTGTCCATTTCTTTGTGTGTAAGATCATAACATTGGTTCATTGCTCCACTAATGAAGTCTCTAGGTCATTCAACTCAATGTAATCCATCTCATGAACCTTTGTATGATTAGAGATCTGCAGAAGATGTTATAGTTTCATGCATATTGCTATAAAGCATGAGCAAGAAAACAAACCAACGCAACTGGAAATATATAACAAAGTAAATGGAGTTTGCATTGCTCTGAGACTGGATCTTAGATAGTCAACTAAAAATAACTGCTACTGTTATAAAACAATAAGAAAATAATCAAAGCTACTATTTTTGCCAAGTTAAATCCAAAGTTGCACTGTGTGGAAAATTGACCTTAAGGTGTAATGGTAAACAATATTTTCTTAGTTTCATGGCAGTCAACACTTAACCAATTGATAGGCATGAATAACAAATACAATGAAAAAGCATTGATTTCAATTTTGAAATACTGTAGATACTTTCAGTTTGTCTTTGGAAGTCCCGTTCCTTCACATGACAATGCATGGAAAATTATCATACCTGGCATTTTACTTAAAAATAATGCAGGGTTGGAGACCTGCCCCTAAGCTTTGCAAAAGTTCTCAGGTGAAAAGATCAGCATGGAGACTGTTAGAGTGAAGTATCGAGAGACAATTTGAGGACTGACAAATGAAAATAAAAGTTCATACCTTAGTCCCTTTCCTGGCTACAATTGGAATCTTATCCTTTAGTTGGCTTTGGTAGGAAACCATCCTTATCAGTTCACTTACAGGGGAAGCCACCAATATATAATAACATGTAACAATGGCAACACCCTGGAAGGCAGCTCCCATGCAGTGGTTGTTGAATATAGATTGAATACCACCATGAACAAGAAGAAAAAGACATCGTATTTAGACATCTCTTGATACTTGAATGATATGTATGTATGTCTGGGAAGCCCCAAAAGGGTATAAAGAAATTTTGGACTACTCATTTGTCTTTGACCTTCTTGTTTCCTAGGATAGGTATCCTATCCAGGCTAGAGTAGATTTAAAAGAGTGAAAGTTCCTAAATAGAATAAATATGTGAGGGGTGTGATATCCCACTCACATACATTATTAATGGAGAGAAATGGATTATTGGGAAAGTAGCAGATCATTAGGAGAGTAACATAACATGCTTCCCCCATTAAAAATAGGTTCTCTCTTCAAACTTGCAATTTTGGATGTTATTGCATGCATTGTTCACCTTCCCGGGGAGCATCTTCTTCTGGCAGGTTCTTTCATTTGATAATAGAAAATAACCCTATGTTGGAGGTGATGGGTACAGTGATTGATGATGAAGTTTGGTTCCAATATCAATTAGCCTTCCTCATCTAACTCTAGCAAGGCAGTGTGAATTTTGCTTTTCTGACCAACCACCTTTTTGAGGCATTAGACATGAAAAACATTTGCAACATGTGTATTGGAAGACAATTCTAAAGTATAGGTCACTTACCTAACCCTGCAAATAATCTTGCAGGGTCTATTAAGTTTGGATCTAACTTTTGTCTTTGATGTTGCTTGAGATAAGATAAAGATAAACTGATTTTATTAATTTCCACAATTGACCAAAAAAGGTAGGGCAATACGACTCAAAAACACATCAATGTGTTGTCTCTGCAAATTATTGTAGAAATATTTAATTCTGAAGGTCCTCCCTCATAATTTTGGTGTGTGCGTGATGAGGGGGACATAAAGGCCTTTTGTTCCTTATGTTGTATTTATGTAAAAACAGACATTATGTAAATAAATAAATGTTTTGTACTTTATGAGTTATGGGTTTCATTTAAGTGATGTATTTAATAATTAGTCTTTTATTATTAAAAGGTGCATCTAATATGGACCCTAGATCTTGTAATCTAATCCTAGCCTTTGGATGGGTAGTTAGAAAGTTAGTGACAAAAACTAAAGTATAAAACAATGAGAAGGGACAAAGGAGGATGCACCACCAAGAAGAGAAAGAGAAGATTAGAGAAGGAGAGGGCTTCCAAAACAAAATTGGGCATATTTTCCAAGAAGATTCAGCAGCACGAATCCCAAGGCATCCAAAGGTGACTGTACAACACTCTGACAGGACTGTACAGCAGCACGTGTGGGCACAAACTTCAAGGCAACTGTTGTAGCATTTAATGCAATCTATAAGTACTGTACAACAGAGTTAATTTAGCATGTGTGGCACAAAAATGGAGGCAGGAAAGTGAGCAGACCATATAGTAGGTACATGCACGTGTGAGCAGAACCGTACAGCAGGTCGTACTATTGTTCATTGGCACAATTTTCAAGGTAGAAGTCTGCTGTCATAAGTTTGTGAAATTTTGTTAGTGTTGGGAAAGACAAAAAATTCCGTGTAAAGAGAATTTTTGAGTTTCTTCTTCTTAATTAAAATTTATTCTCTTTGGGTTTTCCCCAGGTTGGGGTTTTGCCCTGGTCAAGATTGACCAAAAATATAGCTGTGTTCAATGTGGTTGTTCAGTATCTTGGGTTGAAGAGTGTTTTGGCATGGTGTTTTAAGTTTCAAAGTTTGCATGTGATTCTTTAATTTAAAACCTAGTAGCTGAAAGTGTGACAAAATATCTAAACCATAATTTTGTCATTTTCTTCAATTCTTTTGTACCTCCATCTCTGTACAACAGATTGAGCTACCAATCTGTAAGATTTGTACATTGCCTCCCTTCCATCGCATTGTCAAACATTGTCGTTGTTACCTACAATCTCATTGCCCCGCCACTATTTCATTATACTTCGTACAACTTTTTTGTTGCATAATTTTTTTCTCAACAACTTTTATCTCCTTATCCGCACATGAATTTTCCATACACCTAAGGTCAAACTCTTAAAAAAATCATCACTCTATTATTTTCACTTTGGAAAGATGCGTATACATAAAATATTGCCTTAACAAATTGATTTCATAACTAATAGAACTCTATATACATAACATATAAAACAAATGAAGATGTGGGTTCCACCAGAAAGAAGACAAAGTACAAAATGTAATAATGATGAATTGTAAGTAGATGTCACTTGTTGTAGAGATGAAGTCAATAGCATAAGACATAGTCTCAATAACATTAAGAAGGGACAAAATTAATTAGGGAAAAAATTAACAATTTAAGAGAAGATACACAAAGTATCAGGGGACATAATTAACAAGCCATTAGAAGGTTATGAAAAATGATGGGCAGATCTAATAAGAATAAGAAATGACAAGAAGGGAAAATCATCAAAGATAATTAATAATCGTATAGAAATGATTGGTCAATCCATCGAAAGGGTATATGCATTATTAGTTCAATCCTTTAACATATAAAAAACCTCGAACAAGCATAAACTCCTCAAACACAAGTTAACAAATATATCTAGATAACACTGGCTATCTAAATAAGATCTAAACCAAAAGACTAAATACGATGAACAAGATGATAGAATGATTATTTTGTGGGTTAATAAGATCTAGGGAATTTTTGTTATGAACCCACTTAATAATAAATTAGAAAAAATATCAATGGCATCCTTACACTTCGAAGGCGGTGCTTACAATTGGTTCACATGGTAGTAAAATAAAAATAGTGGTTTCTCAGTAAATTGACAAATGATCATAGAAGATCCTCTCTAAAGATTTCACAATGATGAAGAAGACAACACCTTTACTAGGTTTTCCCATTTACACCAAGCAGGGATAATGAATGAATCTACCCATGAATGGGAAGTCATGGTGACTAGATTTCCCAATCTTATAGTGGCGATCAATTGCTAAAAATGTATATTGCATGATTAAAACCCATTATACATAGTTAGCTAAGGTTATCAAGACCTAAGAATTTGGTTGAAGCTAGAAGTATGGACAATATGGTTGAAATGAAGCTCATTAGTCAACAATGGGTAGATTTTGAACCACCAGAGAAGACAACCAATTACAATCCACCAAACATTACAATGACTCTAAATATCAGTACTCAAAAAGGGACAAAAGGAAGGAAGACATATGTCGCAAATATGGTAAGAAATGGATTCCAGGACATCGATGTGAAAACAAATCACTACACTATTTGAAAATAGTGGATGGAAAGGAAGTAAATATCTTGAAGCCAAGAAACAAAATCACTATGGGTACTTTTCAGAATCTAACAATGATGAAGCAATGCCAAAAGTATTAGTAGCATTAATCTCATGCACCCAACAAAATAATAATGAAGAAAAGTGTCCCAAAAAGAAATTATTTTTTGCAAAGAACAAGCAGAAGCACCAACTACAAAATGTATTTCACCTCATATAAGGAAGGTTAATAAGACCAAAGACCCAAGAAAAGATAAAAGAAAACCTATAGTTCCACTTGCAACCATGACGAGGAAATTACAAGGTAAGACCTTGAAGCTCAAAGGAATCATAAGAATAGAAATGTAATGATACTCATAGATTCCAGTTGTACTCAAAATTGTATAGAAATCAATTTTACTAAGCAACTAAACCATTTCGTGTACCTCACTAAGGACCTCACAGTTATGATCACTGATGGACATAATGCCAAAGAAGTAGGAAGATGCCATAATATATTTGTTCAAATATAAGATTTGGAACTACAAACAAGGTTTTATGCTCTACCACTCATTGAGATAGATATGGTATTAGGCACTAAATGGTTGATCCAGTCGGTCACTTTTACCACCAACCTCGAAGAATAATTTATGGAATTTAATTGGTAATGACATAACTATAAAATATATGGGATTGAAAGTTCTACTCTTAAGAAAAGTGATTTACAACTAATGAAAAAGGGGCAAGAAACATAGGCAAACATACAACAACGAAAGCATGGAAAGTATTTTACCAAGGAACATTAAGGTTTCACACTAAACAACTAGGTCAAAAGACTTCAAAATATGTTTACACACTACAAAAGAACCTCATCGACACTCAAATCGGGAGCCAAGTCAAACCCCTACAACTAGATAAAGATGACGTCACCAAGAAAATATGCTCAACTACAAAGAAATATATTTACTATGATTTGAAGACAAACATCATTTAAGGGGGTGGCAGTGTAAAAAACATCATAATAAATATAATAATAAGGTTAATCAAGCATCAAGGGTCACACACCCTTTCACTTCGTGATTATTCAATGTATATTTATACACCATCATGAGGCTCATTGTAATAATGAATCCATCATTATTTAGTACTATATTATATATTTGCATATTTACTCAGTCAATTTCATTAGAAATAAACAATGTTTATTCCAGATCTCACTATTACTCCCTTAGAAGCAGAATTTGCAATTAGATAAATATCTCTTGGAGACATTGAAAATCATAGCTTTAGTTTTATTAAGGTTAACCACACACTATTTAATATCACAAAAACTAGAGTGGGCATTGATTTGTCTCCAAATCCCTTCAAGGGAGGCGACAAAGAGGATATCATCATCAAATAAGAGAGGATATTATAACGTGTAGTAGACAACCATCTGCCTTCTGTAAGTTCCCCTTAAGAAAAGACACCAACTCATCTATGTAAATCCTAAAAAGGGTTGGTCTAAGACAACAAACACTACTTGATTCATATGGTTCTCTGAATGGAATTAGAGAGGTCATGAGTAGTAAAATTCATTCAATGAAAAACCTATAGAGTCCCATGATGGAAACCAAAAGAGTCTTAGAGATGCCAATGTCTTGTAACCCCTAGAATAATGCCTCTCTCGGGATAGAGAAAGTCAATGAAGGAAGAAAAGACTTTTGAAGAGTGATCTTGAGCCTCCTCAACTATATCCCAAATGGTGAAGATGTCGCCAGTAGTTTGGAACTCCCATAAAAAGCTTGTATTTCTGTAACATTGACTACTCCTCTAAGGGTGGTATAAAACCCACAAGTTAAGCATTGTAGCATAGGGCTTGGAAAAAGTGTGCCCAGTCGTGATGGTTTGCAATTATTAGGACTCAATATATGCCCCAATTTAAAAATGGGGTGGATGATATCATACAACCATGAAGAATAAATCCATAATGAACAACATGATTATACATATCAATAATGTAATAGTCTAGAGGAACTATGCCATGTTTTAGGAAACTCCTCTTGAAAGCCTTCCTTGTCTACTAAAATTGACAATGCATGTAATCATGAATACTCTCATGATGTCTCCAAGGGGAAATAAGTAACAAGAAGGGGCAAGGGAAGGGATATGAACTAGGGGTTGTCCTATTACATCATAGAAGGGGTGGTATGTGGGAGCAAGAAATGGTGATCAATGTTAAATGTTAGAGAAACTTAGGAAGGAGAGTGTGTTAAAAGGCTCTAGTTGAATGATAGAGAAATTCAAGAAGCTCATATCTCCTCCTCATGGAAAAAAAATGATAGATCTATTACAAATTATTTGGCCATCATTGTTAAGTTTAAGATCTGTACAAAAAATTTGGCAACAAGTCATGTTTACTACTCCTCTTGTTATATTCCCTCTAAGTTAGTGTGTTGATCGTCTTAGAAAGTTCGTTTGGGCAAACAACTCTAATGGGAAAGGACTTCATAGAGTTGGTTGGGATATCTGTTATAGTCCTCATGAATATGGTGGTCCAATTATTACCAAAAAAAGGACTCAATATCTCTATGCCAAATGGGCAGTGAGGGTATTAATCAGAATGAGGGATGCAAGTCTTTCTAGGGTACTGTATCAATTGAGGCGATCCACTAGGAAATATTGTCTACTAGAGACTTTCTTTGTAGTACTTGGTAGTGGTCCCTCTTATTCAAGTAATATTATTGGTAATTTTTTGGTCCAAAGCATCTAGAAGGCTTGGAAGGCTATTACTTGTTCCTTTCATGGATAGATCATTCATTATGGCATGTCTTGCTTATTAGTGATCATTTTATTTGGTGGTTTCCACTAGCTTTGCATGAAGGGAATTTGTTGGCCAAGTCAACTTGGTTCACAACCCCATTGTTATTCACAAGGGGCATCCAAATGGCTAAAGACCTAAATGATAAAAAAACAAGGGATTGGGTCCAATGGTTGGAGATTAAATGCAAATTCAAACTAGAAAATATAAATAAATTTAACATGTAATAGTTGACAGGATTTATTCTGGATGATCGCATTCCCAAATTTGGCCACTAGGTGTCCCAAGATTTGTGGTAGGAATGGAAATGGAGTTGCGCCACAACATTTACCAAATATAAGCTTACAATGAGTTACAAATAGATTTGATTCAAGCCTAAGTTGGAAGGATCTCTAAACAAAATTTGGCAACTAAAGACCATGCAAAATATATTGTTTTCTAGCTTGATAGGTCTCTAGAAGTTGGCCTTAGAGATGAAGAAGGTATTGTTTGCATGGTTTCTTATTGTAGGAGGTCCACCAATGGATAAACGATTAGCACATTTGGGAGTGAAAAACCTGCTCTATCTCTAGTGTAGATGAGATGAGACTTTGAAACACCTTTCCTAGTTTTGTCCCCTATCCAAGTCTACATGAGCCCAGTTTAAATATCTTTATCAACAATGCATACTCACCTCCACTCATGGAAGGATAAATTGTTAGGAAATCGTATTCCACGCGCTATTGCATTTCAATCTCCATTGTTTTGATCTAATGTTAAAGTTCTTTACTTTGTTTGAAGAAACAATATGATGTGTTATTTTTTGACAAAGACTTCTTGCACTTTCTCATAGTATGAAGTTGCCCTAACATGTGCCAATCATCCTTGCAAAGTATTGTGCAAACATGAAATATTCACATCGAAATCAAGCATTTACAACGAATCTTGGAGTGTTAGAGTAGCACCCCCCTATAATATGAGTCAAGAACCACTTGGCCCATATCATCTCCCATCAACACAACCTCACCAAGGTGACAAAAAATCTCACCACTGAGCAAGAAAGCAAGTTTGAGAGCATAGGGAGTGAGGGTGTAGCTATCCTCCTGCTCCAACCATGAATTATAAGCATTTTCTAGCTTTGAACTTGGCCATATTAGTGAAACCCAATCCTCTTGAAGAGGATAATGATTGATATACCAACCCATGGATGATGCTCCCCCATTGACCAAACGACCCCTACCCTTGATGACTATGGAGATCCCTCCTATTCTTGACACTATTGTTTCTTAGTGTTTAATGATCATGTTGTATGCCTTGTGGTTTCCTAACATTGTTATTTTGGGCATAAGTTATTATGGTTATTTGTATCTGGTTGTTTTGACATGGAGAACATTATCCATCATGTTGCACATCAATTAATGTTGCGACGAATGATTTATTAATCGTTTGATCTCAAGTAGCTTGAGATTGAACTACTAACAAAGCAACTGTTGTAGGATTAATTGATGTGCAACATGTTGGATAATGTTCATCGTTTTGACATAATTAGCCAGTTCCCTTTTTTGAGTTTTTGATAGTGCTAGTACTTGTGGAGGTTGCACTAAAACCCACCCTTTTTTGTATTGAAGATATGTACATATTGTTATATTGATAGTCTATCAAAAAGAAAAAAATCTATAATTACCACAAAATAATGTTGAAAAGTGATCATTCATAGGCATAAATTATTTCTATTAATGATCAAGCTAGCAATAGCAAAGAAGATTGTTGTTCTAGTTTAGATTCCTCCTTCGAGCAGCCTATGCAAATGAATAAATTGAATACAATTTTGGAGGAATTCATTAATATATTAAAGGGTTCCATTACACTATTAGGTCCAACAATGTATTGTTCTAGTCCCCCAACAAAATTCTATATCACATATCATTGTTGGAGAATAAAGAAATAAAATGCCAAATACATGTTCTCTTAGAGAAGGAACACATCTAGTTGAGTGCTTCTCCATATGGAAGACTCGTTATGCTTGTACAAAGAGATATAGCATTGGTGCCTATGCATTGACTACTACCACCTCTACAATATCATAGTAAAGAACAAGCACCCAGTCCCCCACATTGAAGACCTTTCAGACACTTTAAAGCAATGTTGCAAATATCATTTTGAGGAATATATTGCCAAGGGTTGGGAAAATAAATTTATCAAAATATTGGGAAAATATAAAACCTTATTAGAAAATATGAGGATTTGAAAACTCAAAAAATATTGGAAACATGGGAAACTCAAAAAACAAACAAATAAAAATGGAACCCTTATTTGATAATAACTATTCACTTGAGGTTGTCAAAAGAATCCTTGTTTTGATAATAATCAAGCCATCATATTCATAGGGATTGCAACAGATATCCTAACTAATTCTGTGAAATCCAGCTTTCTCGCTAAAATTGTTGTCCCAAATAAAGTTTCTAAGAGCATTTTCTAGGTGTTGATACACTAACTTAGAGGGAATCCAACAAGAAGAGTAGTAAACATGAGTTGTTGCCAAAAATTTTGTAGATCTTAAACTTAAGAACTATGTCCAAATACTTTGTGATACATTTATCAATTTTCTTAACATGAGGAGACATGAGCTTTTTGAAGCTCTCTATCATTCACCTAGAGCCTTCTAACTCACCCTTCTTCCTACAAAAGTTGCTCTACCACTTAACATTGCTCATGATTCTTTGATAATAAAAACCACTTATTCTATGATACACCAGGACAACTGCTAGTCCATATCCTTTCCCTTGCACCCTCTTATTACTTATGTTTCTTTGGAGACATCATGAGATAAGTCAGGATTATGGGCATTAGCAACTTTAGACAAGGAAGGATTTCAAGTCGAGTTTCCTAGAACATGACATTGTTCCTCCAGAATTTTACATTATTGATATTTCTAATCATGTTGTTCATTATGGCTTTCCTTCTTCATGGTTGTATGATATCATCCACCCCATTTTTGAATTGGGGAATATATCATATCCTAATAATCACAAAACCATCATTGGGCACTCTTTTTCTAAGCCCTATGCTACAATGCTTAACTTGTGGCTTTCAGATCACCATGCGAGGAGTATTCAATTCTATAGGAATGCATGTTTTCAATGGGATTTCCAAACTACATACCATATCTTCACCATTTGGGATATATTTGAGGAAGCTCAACATCACACTTCAAAAGTGTTGTTCCTTTATTGACTTTCTCTATCCTGAGAGAGGCATTATTATAGGGGTTAAATAGGACATTGGCATATATAAGAGTCTTTTGGATACCACCATGAGACTTTACAGGTTTGTCATTGAATGACTTTGTTCATGATCTCTTTGCTTCCATTCAAAGGTACATAAGAGTTGACAACTAGGCTTGTTATACAAGACCAACCCTTTTTCGTATTTACAGAGGCAAGTTGGGGTCTTTTCTCAAGGAGCAAGTACAAAAGGTATACGATTATCTGCTACAACACATCCTAATCTCCTTTCTCTTTTTTTGTCAATGATTTGATCATCTTTGTATCCTCCCTTGAAGGGATTTAGAGGTAGATCAATGCCCACTCTAGTTTTTGCAAGATTAGAAAAATGGTGTTAATATTAATAAAACTAAAGCCACAATTCTTAAGGTCTCCAAGATAAATTTATTTAACTACAAGTTTTACTTTAGTAGGAGTGATATTGAGATTTGGGATA
Organism: Larix kaempferi; assembly: GCA_027924585.1. NCBI lineage: Eukaryota > Viridiplantae > Streptophyta > Pinopsida > Pinales > Pinaceae > Larix > Larix kaempferi. The sequence continues at coordinate 7,128,351 of BSBM01000276.1, read as the reverse complement.
AACAATGCTTGTTTCTTATGAAACTAACATAGTAAATATATGCAAATATATAATATAATGTTGAATAATGATGGATTGATGGTTACAAAAGCTTCACGATAATGTACAAATATACATTGACTATTCACAAGGTTAAGGGGTGTGTGACCCTTGATGATTCATTTCCTTGATTATTTTATTTATTATTATTATGAACTTGTTACATTGCCACCCCCTTAAATGATGTTTTTTCCTCAAAGCATAGTAAATAGGATTCTCTATAGTTGAGCATGTTATTTTGTTGGCATAATCTTTATCTAGTTGTAGGGATTTGACTTGGTTCTCAGTTTGAGTTCCGACAAGGTTTCTTTGTAGTGTGTGCATCATATTTTGATGTCTTTTGACCTGGTTGTTTATTGTGAAACCTTAATACTCCTTGGTAAAATATTTTCCTTGCTTTCATTGTTGTATGTTTTGCCTATCTTTCTTTTGACTTTTCATTAGTTGTAAATCACTTTTGTTGAGACTAGATCTGTCCACACCATATAATTTATAATTATGTCCTTGCGAGTTAAATTCCATGAATTGTTCTGAGGTTGGTGGTATAAGTGCCCAATTGGATCAACCATTCAATGCTTATTACTATGTCCATCTCATTGAGTGGTAGAGCATAGAACCCTATTTGTAGTTCCAATTGTTGTATTTGAACAAATATTTTATGAAATATTCCTACTCGTTTGACCTTTTTTTTCCATCGACAATCATAATTGTGAGGTCCTTATTGGGGCATACAAAAAGGTTTACCTGTTTAGTGAAATTGCCGCATATATTATTATGAGTACTTTCAAATTTTATGATTTTCATTACATTTCTATTTTTTTGATTACTTTGAGCTTTATGGTCTTTGGTCATAATTTATCTATCATGGTTGCAAGTGAAACTGTAGTTTTTTTCTTCTATTTTCTTTTGTTTTGTTTCTTATTAACCTTTGTTATATAAGGCCGAATATATTTTGTAGTTGGTTCTTGTGTTTGTTCTTTTTTCGAGAAACAATTTCTTTTTTCCACACTTTTCTTCATTCTCATTTTATTGGGTGCATGAGGTTGATGCTACTTATATTTTTGACATTGCTTCATCATTGTTAGATTATGAATTGTACCCAACAATGATTTGTTTCTTGGGTTCAAGATATCTACTTCCTTTCTATCCACTATTTCAAATAGTTTAGCAACTTGTCTTCCAATCGATGTCCTGGAATCCATTTCTTACCACATCTGTTACAATTTGTTTTCCTTCCTTTTGTACCTTTTTAAGTAGTGACTATGTTCAATATCATGGTTTGGTAATCCTTGTTTTGATAGTAAATATTCAAGGTTTTCAAAAGAATCCTTGTTTTGATAATAACTGAGATGCCATATTCATGAGGATTGTAGGAGAGATCCCAACTAAAGTAAACTATTCAAGGTTGTCATAGGAAATAAGTTCATATTGCATGCTCAAGAAGGTATGAAACAAGTTTCCTCATTTGTTGGATGGGGGCATGGAGGCTACGTCTTCTATAAATAATTCTAACACAATGGAGGCCATGTAGTGCCATGACTTTGGAAATTCATTTTTAGACTATATGTTGTGAGGACATCCTTGATGTCTAGGAAATCATCCATGACAATTTGATTTAGTATGTGATGATGTGGACTTCTCTCTGATACTATGTGTGATGTTATTCTATATGGAAATTATGATCTCGCCATGGGATGATTTTATATATTGATGCCTATATGATATTAATTATAGATGATCTTGTAATGATTAGGCTATGTAGTAGAACTAGACTTTGTTTGAAACCTTGTAATATTGACAATATGTTTATCATTAAATGACGTTATGTAATATGTTATGTGATACTTAACGTTTTTATACTACATGTGATGCAAATACTAGTGAAATTCTATGTGTCGAACTATCTACACATGTTGTTAAATATCATATTGAACCATTTTCACTTCCACGGACGAGAAATGAAGAGGTTATGATGTTATGGTTAAAATTTGAAATTGACCATGACTTTACAAACATGTGGTCTTCTGTGATGATGAGCAAGTTCATGTGACATGATGAAACTCTAGATGGGTGTCACTAAGGAAAATCACATTGAGAGGGTAAATTTCCTCAAGATGATAATTAATGATTATTTATTAGACGCACATTGAGAGCAAATACATGTAACCTCTGTTTTGATCTTGTGTGCAAGAAAATGCTAGACCTTTCCAAACTAAGCATTTAGTATGGGTGTGGGTTGCATAAAGAAGAGAAATGGGGAGATAGGTAGCAATAGCCTTACTTCTTGTGAGACATAATGGCCTAGGGTGATAGAGAATGGAAGATAAGGATGAAATGGCCTTGCTCCTTGTGAGATGTAATGGTTCACTGTGATAGAGAAGTGAAGACACAAGGAATATAAGGACGTAATGGCCTTACTTCCCTTGATATGTAATGGCCCAATGTGATACATAATGGACAATAACGATGCAATGGCCTTGCTTCTCATGAGACGTAATCGCTCATTGTGATATGCTGGGTAAGATAAGGATGTAATAGCCTTACTCCCCGTGATACATAATTGTTCACCATGGAATACTAGGAATGATTTAAGAATGGAATGGGATTATCTCCCAAAGAGTTGTAACTTCTCATCAAGTAATATAAAGGGAAAATAGGACTTAATAGCCTCATTTTCCAAAGGGCGTGATTGCCACTAAGACCTTGGAGAAGTATGGAAGAATGCAACCTCAACCACTAAACCAAACTATTAAAAAACCACAATCAACCTAGGTAACAAGTAGGTATGTGCTTTATTAATATTACTAAGAAAGTAGGGTAAAAAGGTTCTTAAGTTTGGTATCACTAAGAAAAAGAGTAAACTAATAAAAGTGGACTAGGTCAATCAAGGATATGAGCCAATGATTAAGTTTGAAAAGTTCAACAAAAGTCAAGGACAACCTAACTTCAAGGAAAGAGTGGGTGATCATTTGTGTTCACTATGCATGAGGTAGACCATTTGGAACCGCCTAATTTGATCAATAATTAAGTGTCCATATTAACTAGAAGAGCTTGGCATTGATGAGGCTGGAGGAAATCATGCTTGACCATTAGAGGGAAACTTTGAATTTTGTGGTCAAAACACTAGCCTCCAAAACAAGTGTTAAACAAGTGAATATAATACACAACACACCTAACATCTTGTTAGGATGCAAAGGTATTCCTTAATATCTTTAGGTATTCCTTAACATCTTTAGAGAATCTAATATTCAAAATAATCCTTTAGGGTGAATAATAAAGAAGTGTTCAAGCTCATGATATATATAAAACTACCAATGAGCTTGGATATATGTTATTGAAAAGAACACAATTACATGGAAAACATGGGTAACTAAAACCACATAGGACATCCAATTTGTGCATTCTCCTTACTGGAAAAATTCTCACACCAATGAGGAAAAACAAGTGTCTTTATCGAAACCTAGGGCCAACAAGACACAAATTTATCACATAGAGGTTGATTTGTTACATAAAAACAAAAGAATCATATGGTGAGGCTTCAAGTGGTCTAACAATGAAGCCATGGGGCTCCCTCTCCTTCATCCAAAATTTAATCATGGCCTCTAGAGCAATGTGTCCCATGAAATATTAAAGAATGTGTGATGTTAATATTCATTATAAATAAATTACACATTCAAAAACAAAATATTACTAGGGATATCATCACGGCCTAGTTAGGCCGCTCAAGGCCATTCACACATCCTAGCTAGTAGAAAGAAAAGCTAGTAAATACACAAGAAATGTTATCAAGCATATACTTTTAACATCATAATAGATACATAGACACAATTACAATGAAAAAATGATTTAATAACATTTAATTTGGGCGAACTTGGATCTATTAAGCACAAAGAGGGATAAAATGGCTTATCGAGTTTTGAACCTAGGTATCCACATTAATACATGCTCAATCACATTGTTGCTTGCTGCTAGACAAAGGTGTAAGCTTTTTGGTATTTAATAAATCCAAGTTACAATGGATCTATGTTATTGTTTGTGTGTATGAAGTAATGAAAATCTAGCTTCTCTTTGGCATACTAAGTGTGCTATGTAATGTTTCTTTATATTGCTTTCATTGAAAATGCAATATGGAAATAAACAAAGCTATTTCTACAATGAGGGAAAAGTGTAATTCCATGCTCAATGTGGAGTTGACAAGTGACACTTCAATAAAATAATAAAATATTAAGTAAATAAGCTGTAAGCTATGTTCTGGTAAAGAACAGTTATGATTTTGTACTTTTTGATTTCCATGAAATAACAAAAGTACTTTTTTTTTCTCCGAGAATAAAATATTAAGTAAATAAAAAATTTACAATGTCCGCCTCATAAGTTCAAAATCAAAGAGATATATATTCCAATTATTAATACTAAAAAATACTAATGAAATTTCAATATTTGCTACTGTGTTGTTTGAGTATTGTTAAACCAAATCAGGAGGAATTTGACCACATACTGAGGATTTAAATATTAAACTAGTATAGATCCATCTTAATTGGAGGTTTATTATATATTAAACTAGTATATATCCTTCTTAATTCCAGATTTACTACTGTGTGAAAGGAATCAAATCCCTTATTGTGTAAACCTTATTTTAAAGTGCAAATTTTAAAAATAAGTTTGAGCCTCAAAGGATTTTGATCCATCTCAACCCTGATAGAAGCTCATAGATCAACGCACAGTTCATATGGATCTATACTGGTAGCACTTAAAACTTGGTTAAGGTGGTTTTATGTGTTTTTGAATGTGTATTCAAACTTTTTGTGTAGGAAGAAATGTGAGAAAAAGATAAGAAGTGATGGACATCTCCCCAACCTAGGGTTATAGAGAACTTTGCTTCTCTACGATGTAGAGCACTTGGGCATTATGAGTTTGACATGTACTGGTTCTTCATATTGCTTTTACTGGTTCTTATGTGCAATTTCTTGGTGCTTTGAACTTCTATTATCCTCGTTAAGATAGCCCGTGTTACTGTGTATGATAGGTTTTTAATGTAGATAGGAGAATGACATGAAGAACACGAAGTAACAACCCAGGTTATGGAGCGCCTGGCTTCTTGGAGCATACTGAGTTTGCTGTTTTTTACTGGAAAACGCATTATGGGAATTGTATCATAAATTCTTCAGTCATTATGGGCAAAAGAAAAATCTATGATGTGAATTCTTAGCTTCAGACTCTGATCAAAGAAACAATGGATAAGATTTTGGGATGCGAGAGTTCCGAACCTATAAAAACAATTGTCTGTATGAAATATTGAGACGACGGTTATAAACTGATTGCTTTCAACAATATAGAACACTAATAATGAATCTCTGTAGTTGTCCATCGACTAACCACAGGGCTAAGGGAAGAGCTGTCAGTTCAGCTGCCGAACCGTTAAATTACAGATTCATAAAAGGAAAAAGATGGACGTATAAGAAGTAAAAGAATCTGAACCTAATTGACAATCCCACCTCCAAAAACCGAAGCCAGCAGTGGAGCGCACCTGTTTCGAACTCTGGTATGACCGGCTTGAAATGCTACGCATGCAGAACCTCCCTTGCTGCTTCCGCTCTCGCCATGACCGAAAGAATGTATCTGCGTCGAACAGTTTGGGTTTCGGGCTTAAGAGATGGTTAGAAATAATGACAGGCCTGTTTTATTTAAAATGAATCAAAGATTCCTCTTGCTATGAATACGACAAGCAGGTATTTTTTACAAAAGAATATGCTAGTTTGGTTTTTCATGTCCTTTGGCGGATCGCAATCTACACGTGATTTCTCAAGTATTTTAATGGGAGTTCGTATTTTATTCAAACGGATGCCTTTATGAGAGGACTGGGTGGGCTTTTCACATGTCGGGTGGCCGATCGCAAACCTTCTATGCACGTGATTGGTCACGCGTTGCTTTTCTTACAGGTCTGATATATTATTTTACTGATTTATAGAGTTGACTATTAAATTGCACAATTGGTGGATTTTTTTTCACTGTAGTGAGTCGAGGGGATGGGTCAACCATTGATGGGAGGTGCACTGTGCTTCGAAGGCATTTTCGTCTCTATCCTGATAGAGATATTTGGTCCTTTTATAGATTGGGCTTATTTGAGGAAGTTATTAGTTACTTGCCTCCAATTTTATCCAAAAAAATGATGACGCCTGTTCATGTATCCACTCAAGGGTTTTTTATTCTTATTATTTGTATAAAAGGAGAAGACATTAAGGTCACATTCTATTGATCGGCATGTTATATTTGAGTATTTCTTTAGAGCTTTCTTCTCCAATAATCACAATCCTCTAAGTTTACTGTTTTAACTTTTTTTTATCACAATCCTCTAAATCTATTGTTTTAACTTTTCTCTTATGAGATACTAGGGCTACTAAATAAGAAACTTGTGAATGGTTTGTCTACTAACAAGTTTTACAATGAAAAGTCATGTTCTCATAATAGAACTTTAGGATTCATCTAAGAATTATCACACTAGAGAACTTACTTATCCGATGAATAGAGAGTTGGGGTTAATTATCCTAACAGAGATTCAAACATAATAAATTATTCATTTTTTGGACTTGACTTATAACTTATGACATTAGATTTAATATAATAATAGTATAATGTATTTACAATTATTACTTGAGCTTTCAGAGCCCATAGGTGGATGGGAAGATTTAATGGTCTTGCCTATTCTGGAATTGTTTTGATAGTCATGGTAGCTAGGTTGAAATCTTGGAACCGTGGTCTTCTAAAAAATCCAACATTGCCATCAAACCACGGTCCCTATTTTAGAACGTTTTTTGTGATTTTCAAAGTTAGGAAAATAACAATAAAGAAGCCATTGGAGCATAAAGTTAACATATAGATGTTGTTGATGACCAATCCCATTGAATCAACAAATTAGGGGATGATCTTTATAACTAGTGATGAACATGTTAATATTTTCCACCTGCATATGTAACACCAAAATATCTTTAGATCTTTGTACAATGAAGCTGCCTAGTTGAGAGACCTTGGGATCCGAAGGGGAGGAGGATCCATTTTGAATGACTTCTTTAAAAGAGTGAGGTTTTTCCCTTTTCATCCCTAAAAGGAACTAGCATGCAAAACCGTGGATGAGGAAGTTATGATGTTGTGTAGAACGTCTTGAGAAAGATGAAGTACTTACAAGGAAGGTATTCATTCCATTTGAATGTTATAATCAGTGAAGGAAAAATTACTTTGTAGCGATGTTTTGATAATATCAATCTTTGTCACTCAAGGAAAATCCTAGATCTCTTTGTCACAAATAAAAACCATGATCTCTTATTGACATTTTATCAAATAGATTGTGGTCAATGTACCAATATTTTTGTTAGATGGTTGGCATTCAATCTCCAACCTTATGCTTGGAGATAACATTGAAGTAGGAGAACAACTCTTTGTTTGCAACATCCTATCTTGGCCATGGAGACAAACTAGAGTTCTAAAGTTGTTATTATCAACCAAGTGTGGAAATCCCTTGGAAAACTAACCAATGCTTCCATGAGATACCATTGATACTTTGTTAGAATCATGGTTATAGAGGCCTTTCAACACTAATAATTTCATTAAAAATGACCGACACTATAATTTCACTTTAAACTAGCTTATTACTTGTAGATCCATGAGAAAAATATGACAAAATATCTGAATGAAATTTGGATTTCCAAACCCAAAAATGGATGGATTAAGAACAAAATTACTAAAGGAAACCTAGGAATGACATTGGCATGAGAACAAGGTAGAGGTAAGAGGTAACCTAAGAAGGGAAAAGGATAAGAAGAAAATAAACATGGTTGGCTTAGGTTTAGTTTTAATAGGGTAATCTTAAAAGGATATTCAATGATAATTGTAAATATTTTGAAGGTAAAGGTTTAACCAAACATGGTTAAATTAATAAATTGGAGCAAAAAAACAAAAAAAACTTGGTTGGGTGGACTTTCTACATGAAACGAAAAATGTAGTGAAAACCTAGATGAGGTGGAATTAATATGTGTGAGAAGGACAACTAGTAAAATGGTTAATCTCTTAAATGAATATGATCATTTGAGAAAGTTTGAGATTGCAAAAAATTTCTTTCCTAGGCAAGATCAAGGAAAAATGAGAGTTGCAAGACAAACTTAATAGGCTTATGGGGACAATTCTTAAGATTTCTTAGAAGTTGGTTTATATTGTTGTATATCCATGTTTAGTCAAATCCAATTTTTAATCATGTAGCTTTATTCTTTTGAGAGTAATGGAGTCTCAAGGTTCCATATGATTACTTTAACGTTAGGTTGAATCATGGGAAAGACAAACTCCATCACACCACAACAATAATGCTGCAAAATACCTGTTATGTTACTGATCCTTTAGAGATGTCAATGACTCACATTCGTCGAATCCACCGATGAAAGAAATATTTCAATCGAACATAAGGTATAGTAAACACTCTTAGATAACTATTATATTAATAAAGGATAATTATAAATTATAGTAATTTTCCAACTCTTGTAGCCTTTATAGGGACTCTCAATGGCCTTTGATTCTCTCAAAGGTATTTAACATTATGTTTTTAAGAAAGCGATCTTGTAATTCGAGTGATGAAGGAGTTATAAATAAGGGTTCTAAGTTTGGTTGTGACAATAAACTATAACCTTCATTTTACCAACAATTGTACAACAATGCCCAAAGGGGTTGGATCAATTTGTGAAGTGTGAGGAGTTTTTCACCAGTGGGTAAGGTTCAATTCCAATGACGGCCGAGCTTGAAGCCATGGGGTCACCTTGAGGTAGTGGTCGAACGTGTGGTTTCACCCAAAGAGACAATGTACTAAATGATCTTGTGACTCGTTCACACATAAGTGGATCAAATCCCACTCCCATGCTCCCTTCAATTTTTAGAGTCAAGTTCCATTAGCACGGTTTGTATTTGAGGGGTTTTTTTTGTTAGGTGGCCCAAATTTCGAAACTCAGCGGTAGTGGGAGGAGACACAAAAAAATCTAGCCATGCGAAGGGTTGGTGTGGCCCAGGCTAGGTGTAATCCCCGTCTGATTTTGATGGCTTAGATGCCCCTATGTCACAGTTTCTTAAACCACAGGCCAGTCCCGCGAGTTAGGGAGATTCGTGCAAAAAAACAATTGAACAACAATATTATGGTTATCTTTGCAATGAAATTTGTTGAGGTACCTCCTTCTAAAATACCTCTATAATCTAAAGTGAGGCCACATATGGATAAAATTCGAAGGGACAAAATATAGGCTTATAATGTCATTTAACAACAATGTTGATTTTATTTATTAAAATTTCATAAATTCTAGTTAAGATTCACATGACCAATATACAAATTAGTAATGTTATTTTGGTGTTTTATATAATTTGCTACATGGTATGCTTATTGACACATGGGATTGCATACTTATGCCAATTTTTTAGGATCAAACCCACCTAGAGATGTGTGTTATCTCTCCCTAAATCAAGCTTGTTTAACCATGTTAGGGTCATGTTGTATGCATGCTAATTTGTTAATGAGTTAAATCTTATATGCAAGGTTGATCCTCTTTTTGGAATCTTTATAATTATTACCCTTTTTCTTATGACCTATCATTTGAGCACTTGTCACATCAAAATAAAAAGAAATTGAAAATAAAAATAAAAATAAAATACTAAGGTAAAAAGAAATTGAAAATAAAAATAAAAATAAAACACTAAGGTACAATGTAAATAATTAAGTTGTTAATTAAGATATATAGTTAAATTGCCTAAACAAGTATGAGATGATTCTTAAATATAGTTTTAATAATTATACAATCTTAATAATTACTTATACATGAATGAGTACGCCTTCAACCCAAAGTTTTCTTTTTACTTGGTCAAAATCCAAAAATTTATTGCCAACATAAAGAATTTATATTTTTGGAACATTTCCTTTACTATTTTCTACCAAAAGGGAAAACTTTTGGACACTTTCTCTACAAGCCACTAAGAGACAAAACATAATTCCATCCCTATCCTAGACACTTTCCCTAAAAGCCACTAAGAAACAAAACATAATTCCATCCCTATCCTAACTTGTGGGAAAACCAAAAAAACTTATATCCAATCTTAAACATGAATTTAATAAGCTATAAAGAGATATAAAGACTTGATATGTAAGCCTTTTAGAATTTAAAAACTCGTTTCGATGGATCTATGGATTTATGTGGGTCTCTTTTAAGTATATTAAGTAATGGTTGTAAAGCATTTTTTTGGTATATTAAGTTTGTTATGTAATAAGTTTTTATATTGATTTTATTGGTAAACATATTACGAAGAAATAAATATTATAGATAAACTTTATATCACATAAATTTTAGTTAAGATAGATTTATGTTTATGTGTGTATTAGTTTTTTTTTTAATAATTAGTATAGATCTATTTTAAAGGGGATTTACCAAGGGTAAAGAGGGATCAAATTTCTTGAAGTGTAAATCCTTTTTTAGAATATAAATGTTGAGAAAGAGTGTTTTATGTATATGCCGTTGTAAATATTTTAAATAGCCCATTTTTAGAGTGTAAATATTGAAGAAGAGAGTTTTATATATATGCTGTTGTAAATGTTTTAAATAGTTGACATGTTATTTTTTATAATATTTTATTATTTTTTAAAATGAACCCCTGGCAACTCTAAGATAAGCACAGAAGGAATTACACATCACCCTCTACTAGGCTGTAAAATGCCTCTCTTCAATGCAATTAAAAACATAATAAGAAAAAAAAAGCAATGAACATCTCTCCACCCAAGGTTATAGAGCACTTCACTTCTTTTGGAACAATTAACTTCTCTAGAGCATAGGGCATATGAGTTTGCTGTATAATGATTCTTTGTTATGCTTTCACTAAAAATATAGTTCTTTGTATCAACACTTCACTCAAAATATGCATAATAGATAAATGAAGAAGCTCTGTACAAAATTTCTAGTGGTTTTGGTTAATTCATTGTTCTTTTAAAAAATTGCAAAATAGTTCTTTATACTGCCTTCACTAAAAATGTACAAATGAAGAAGCTCTGTACAAACCTCTAGGTATTTTTAGTTAAAATGAATGAATGTATGTTAATGTGTATGTGAGGTTAAAAAAAATGCATAATAGATAAATGAAGAAGTTTTGTATAAAACTCTTCCAATAAATCTATGTTAATGTGTATGTAGTTAAAATGAATCTATGTTAATGAGGTTTTTTGTTTTATGCAGGAAAGAGCATGATACGAAGTCAGCACCCCGGTTATATAGCACTTGGTTTTCTGGGATTGCTATGCCTTTCCTAAAGCATTATGAGAATTCTGTCATAAAGTCCTTTTAAGTAATCAAGGGCAAATGAGAAAGCTATGAAGTCAGTTATTAGGTTAAGAAGTGCTCTTATTTCTCCATCCATTTTAAAGATTTTCCACATCTACATTTCTGAACAATATAGAACAAATTCCTTTCAACAATATAGAACACTAATAACCAATTACTGTAGCTATCTATCCATCAGCTAGCTACAGGGCTAAGGGAAGAGCAGTCAGTTCAGCTGCCGAGTCGTTAAATTACAGATTCATAAAAAGGAGAAAGGTTTGACAAATAATAAGCAGCAAAATATGATTAACTATTACTGCTCTCGAAGTAAATTAAGGAACCAATCTTGAAGGCAAAAGTAAAAGAATCTGAACCTGGAGACTATCACCAGCAGTGAAGCGCGCCAGTTGCGAAATCTGATATGATGGGCTTGAAATGCTGGGCAGGCAGAACCTCCGCTGCTGCTTCTACTGTCGGTAGAGCCAGAAGAATGGATCGCGCCGAACAATTTGGGTTTCGAGAGAAGCGATGGTTTGAAATAATGGCAGACATGCGAGGAGTAGTTACTGTTTTCACAAGTCCGTTGGCCGATCGCAATCTGCTCGTGATTTGTCAACACGTGATTTCTCAGGTGTTTTAATTGGAGTTCGTATTTTATTCGGTCTGGTTAGGGTTTTCACATGTACGTTGGCCGATAGCAAATTTTTAATGCACATGATTTGGCAGGCATTTTAATCGGACTTCGAGATATATGTCATGGACAACTGATCGAACTATTTTCTTCTAAGTGCACTTGCTTATGGGGGACATTTTTATAATCTCAAGGATATCTTGGATCTTCCTTTTTCTTTTTAAAGATCTTTTTAGTAATTTGAAGGCACGTTGAAGTTCCTTTTTCTCTTTAAAGATCTTTTTAGTAATTTGAAGGCACGTTGAAGGGTAAACTATTGATGGAGGAGGAATGTACTCTCAACATATTGTTGCCTTTAAATTAGGAGATGCTAGTTCTTTTTTCCAATTTGAATTTTCTTATTAACGACACCTTCACTCAGAGCGAGGGTTGGTGTCACAACCACCCAAGTGCCACCCTTCAATTATGCAGTGAGCATCTTTTTGAAGGCACTCGACACTGTCCAACTTGGCATTTAGTGTTGTGGCTATTTAAGGAAAACTGCCAAATTATGCTTAACATGACCTTTTTTTTTTTACTAGGGGAATCGGCAACTAAAGATAGGTTGGTACTTGCGTGACACGGGGTCCAGGGATCCAATCCCGCTACCACTATAACTCTAGGTGCCCCACACAGCCTGCAAGCATGGGACACAGGTAAGTCCGGGTGTGATTTGAACTTGTGACCTGTCTTTACAACATGTGACTTCATATCAAGTGAAACACCAATGAGCCACTCCCGTGCGGGCTCCTCACAAGACCTATTACCAGCTAAGTTGTACTTAATTGGATTTCCAAATGAGCGTGCCAAAGTGGAACATGCTTCATGTTCTTTACCAGCATTCTGAAGTCCATCAAGCCCTTTTCAGGGCCACCTTTTTTTTTCCACATGTTCATGCCCCGCAGGGTTTGTAATAAAGTGTGCTAGCATGGTATTTTTATGTAAAGGACTTGGTATCCTATGACTTAGCAATCAAGTCAGGTATTCCAAGGAGTTTTTCACTTATTTATTATGTTTTGCGTTTTAGCAAGGCACAATTTTTTAGTTTTTCTTCTACTCCTTCAAAGCTCGAATGCCCGTCATGGTGGTTAGGCTTTAAAGGGAGGCTATTAATTAAGTTCATGCTTCAATGTATATGAACATGCTAGACACTAAAATAAAGTCATATGGACATGTGCTAGGTCCCCTAGGTGTTTTTTTTATTAACTTTTGAAAAAATAAAATTTTCTGAAAAATTAAGCCATTTTTTAATGGTTTAATTCGAAAAATTGAAAATGTAATAAAAAAGTTGTTTGTGGGAAAAGTTTGGAAATGGGATGCTCGTTTTCTAAGCAAAAGCACTCATTTAACCCATAAACTCACTTTTATTAAGCTTTGAGTAAGTATTTATCTCCAAAAATTATATTTACTCGAAAATGGCCAAAAAGACTAAATAAATGGCCAAAAAAGACATATTAAAGGAAAAAAGTCATAATCCCATAAATTGAGGGAGTCAATTTTGGAGCTCTCAGTTAACTCTCTAATCAAATATTTGATTGATTGAGGCATATCAATCATGGATTGGCTTTATATCTTATCAAATCAAAATGATCTCAATCATGAGATGTGCCCCTCTTTCATGGAGGGCGACTTCTCCACATGGCATATCTTTGTTGGATGTGATAACTTCAAGGAGGGAGGTGCCTACCTCATGGAGAGGTGGCTCACTCCCATGAGATTGTGATCCATTCAACCCTCAATCAAAGGAGGAAGCTCGCAGTTCAACTCCCTCATCAAGCTAGTGTGCCCCTCTCTTGGGAGTTGCGTGCCCCCCTCTTGTATTCTTCTATAAAAGCAAGACACATCTCCATCATTTGGCATGAGAAGGTGGAACCTCTGCTAGTTTGGCATTTTGTAATTATTTGAATTTTTCTAGAAATGAGAATAAAGGCTTTAGAGGCTAATTGGTGTGTGGATCTTCATATGTGTGGATGTGTATCTTCTTTCGAGCTTGAGGTAACTTGTATTTTTGTCATTGCATGTAATATCCCAAATTTTGGACTAACTATTTTGTTGTTATATTGGGCCACGGCCCCAGCACCTATGTTTATTTTTGAGTATTGGGCATGAGCCCTAGCACCTATGATTCATTCTTTTATATATATATATCGACATATCGGGCATGGACCCTGACTGACTTCTTTATTTGAGTATATACTGGGTGAGGAGGCTCCAATGTTTTAATGATGTTCTTCTGATTTGATATGGGTACAAACCCTAATATACTGAGATGATCTTTTGTTACTTACTGTGTAGAGTTATGACTTTTACATGATTTGACTTATGAGTGTGTTGAGCGTGGACTCAGAAACACACATATAACCTGCGTACTAAGCATAAGCCTCGATGTACCTAGAAGAAATGTTTATTGTACTAGGAGTAAGCCTTGAGGTACATTGAGTGTTGGGAAAAAACCCTGGAGCACTCCAAGCTTGATAAACAAATACCGGATTCGAGGAAACGTAATTATTCTAGATGTGCCTCACAACCACATTCTAGCACTAGTGTTGAGCAGAGGCTCTGGAATTGCACTAGAGTAACGCCCATGTGAGAGTGTTGAGTTAAGAGGCTCTGAAGAGCACTCGGGGTTATTGAATTCCTAAGTGTTGAGACGGAAGGACTCTGAATAGCACTTTTACTTTCATCACACTTATTTTATTTGATTAAATGATTCTTTTTTTGATCTATCATCAAGTACTGCGGGAATTACCATGTTAAACGTGGGAATTCGACATGCAAGAGAGAGACTAGAGGTGCCATCCAAGCCTACCGAAAGACCGTCCAAAGAAGTGGACCTTAACCCAAATCTGTTAAACCAAAGTATCATACAGGATTAAATATTGGTATTAAGAATTGTAATAAATAATGATGTGATTATTTATTTATAAAAGACATTTATTTAAGATAGGTTATGCATAGTCGGATGCCACATTATTTAATAATATTAATAAAAGTATTAATATTTTGTGGACAGCCATGATTGTAAATAATAGTAATAGTATATTAATACCTAGGTTAGAATTACTATTATTATAATTATTGTTACCATAATTATTATGAAGAGCTTAAATAAGAAATCACTATAGATTAAGCCATTGAAAAAGTCTTAGTGCAAAAAGACTAAATACTTATTAAATAATATCTTTTAAATATTATTTATTAATTTAAAGAAACAAATTATTCCAACAGTCATAATTAAAGAACACCCTACTTAAAGAGGGCAGATCCCAAGTTGGGGATCATCTATCTTTCATTATCATTTTCTGATGGTAATTAAGGGAAAAACTTCTGCTCCAAGAAATTGAACCAGCAGTAACCTTTGGTCCTCTATCTCTTTTGCATGTTGGAGTCCAGCTCAGAGTGATCCATACAGAACCAGGAACAGTTGTAGGATCATGGTTGGGAGGAACACGGTAACCCCATAGTTATCCAGCTAAAGGCAATCACCCTAACAGGTTAGCTAGACACAACAGGCTCTGCATTAACCATTGTTGACTGTGTAGGTCACTACGGGAAAGATTCAAGTGCCAAGTAGCTAGGTTTCCATGGGAAGGGACCAAGTACTCAAGCAGCCAGGTATGGAGTATTTAATGTTTCAAATTTCCAGTTATAATAAAGTTAGGCTTCTACAATTAGAATAAATACTACAGCATTGTTCATTATCGATATTATTAACTTCAAGGTTCTGCCCAGAACCCAGTGGTGGGTCTAGCAGGTCTAGCCGAGCTAGCCTTTGCTAGACAACTTATTTTGTCTTCTAGGTTAGGGTTATTATAATTTCCTGGTTGTAGATATATGTTTTCTGCTTGAATTTTATTTCCCTAATCATAGGGCAGGGTTTCATCTATAATTGTTAGTTATTTTAAATTATTATCCTTCCTATTGGGAACAACACCAAATAGATTTAAAAACCAAACATAGAAACTTCCAGCCACACTACACTTTTCATATATCAAACACCCCTACGATGCAACCACTTGTCAAACTTTACATAATAAAGAAATGCATCAAGTATTACAGAGATTCGTTTTCCAAAACATAGGTTCACATATCCAAACATAGATTCCCATATAGTTCAATCGTCATTTGCATTTTAATTATGGGTGCCAATCCCAAATTTCATGGATAGAACCCCATCCCCAATCAAAGGGCGCATCAAATCAAAACAATTTATTGAAATACACAATAACCTTAAACTATTTCTACGATAGATAACCATTCATCCTTGTAAACAGTAAAATATAAATTCATAGGAGGAATTGGGATTTCATTATTTAAGATTTATAGAATTCAAACGCAAATCGATACCACAGGCAGACTTCAACAACCACGATTTGTTTCCACTTTAAAGTCTTAACCTCAAACATAGCAGACTTACGAAGGCCACGACTATACACAAATACAAACGCAAGCTTAAGTTTACATCATAAAACTTGAAAACTCTAAAGGGTCACCTCCCCAGTTCACGGTTCAAACCTCATAACCTAAGGATAGGCGCCCATACTTTTCGAAACTGATAAACCACGGGTCTAGGTATCAAACCCCTGGAGTAGCTCATCTTGCCCAGGATCATTTATGACAAATTAGACTCGGGATAAAAGTATCACTGGTATCAACGAAATACAAGTATACCATTTAATAGCCCAATCATCTAGCTACAGGATAAAACTATAACAATGCATACATTCTTATAAATTACGCCATAGGAAAGAAATACACAAGACAAAGCTAGGGTATGTATCACTTTTAACATAGAATCCATTTATTTAGACAAGCAATTTTTGCATTTCAGTTTTATTACTGACAAAGGCATCATTCCTAAAAATAAGTAGCAAGGGTCTCTTCATACAGCCATTTAAGCCTCATAGAAAATGAAAGCGCAGATGCCCTCTATTATTACATTTCAAAACTTCAAAATACAATACCCATGACTACATACAGGAAGGAAACAAAAAGAAATACCCTTTCAGAATCCCATATTCACATAGGTACAAATATAAAGATAACAACCGAGGCCAATCCATTGAACCCTGCTACAAGCAGAGAAACCCTAAGAAGTTCCATCATCAAAATATTAAATACAACGAGTCTTCATACACCGGGTCAAGCCAACGACGACCTCAAAGAACCCAACAACTCGTTGCAGAAAACCCAACCGGGCTCACAGAGTTCCTCAAAAGCAAACACCAACGGTACACTCCACAGAGGCGAAAGGAGGAGATAAGAAATGGTGAATTCTGGACTTACCATTTTTCAAACATCCGCACTATCGAGTCTTGGCCACACAGAAGAGAAACGCCAGCCAAAACCTATTAACCAAACGTGCCATACAAAGTCAGAACTCTGAAATCTATATCACGATATATATAAATGCAATAGCAAAAATGTAGTAGGAACCTGGGGGGAATTACCTTCGAATTGTTTCAGTCGCCATCTCTGCTCCATATGGTGTGCTAACCATGAGCCACAGCTTAGGTCAGTAACGAAACCCTCAACGCACCCACAACAGGCAGGAGAAATGAACCACGATAATGCTTCCTCGTTGGTGTAGAACCCTAGAAGAAACCCTCAGCCCAGCTGGCAGAGTTGGCCATTTGCCATTGTAGAGCTACATTCAATGCATCCACCCACTCCAAGTATTTCGATGTTGACCCAAACTCTATAGTATTAGAACCATTCGAAATCAACAAGTCTTATGGATACAATCGATATTACAATGACCCCAAACATTACATAGTGCCAAAACGTTACATAGTGCCATTAGGAAATTACAAGGTTAACAAGTGGTGCAAATTCCACAAGAATTACAAATCCCAACAATGCTTTTAAAAGCGTCAACCCTAAGAACTCTCACACTTGAGACTTAAATAATTGCTAGAAAGGAGGAGTAGGCATTCTCGGTAGATGCCTCATAGGTACACCTACAAACCAAGTATGAATTAAATGCATTAGCAAAACTTGCTAAGTAAGACAGAAGTTTCCATTTCTTACACCCTACCTCTCGGCAGCTCTGTCGGAGTACGTAGCCTTGAAATACCATGCATCTCATCACGGGTCATCAACTGCTTCCATTAGGGATCCATCCCACCTGATTGGTCAATTAGACTTTTATAATTATGCACACAAACTCTTGAAACAGTAAGGAAAGGATTTGTATTATTCCACTTTAAAACATTTATTCACTTACGACAGAGTTTCATTTACAGTCATTATATCGCTTCCGCAAAGCTGTAGAAATCACAACCAGTAAGACCTTGATAACTAAGAAGTCAAGACACAATCAAATGCCGCAAATAAGTACCAGGGTAGTAAGTTTCACATCAGTACTGAATTTAATTTGCAAATAATCACTTCCTAAATGGTTTAACTCAGTAATAGAATTTTTTTATTTATTTTTTTACTATTTTGGGACATTACATTGCATTTTGAATGTTGGTTTATATCTGGCCTTTGAAGGGGAAGTATTTCCTAGTAGGGTAGAATGATATATTTATCTATTATTTCGTCTGTTGAGTTACAATAGACGTATTAAACTAGCATGTGATTATATTTAAATACATGCCTTTTGGATTTCTATTGTAGTTCACATCGATGCTTTTAACCCTTCTTTTGCAAGTTGATGTGATATTTCAAGTTGCTTAGGTTGGAGAGCAAGCGAAGCGTATTAGCATTCTCTCGTCTTCAAACTAATTTCTACAAGAAGTTGTTCCCTATAATCCCCACTTCAAACGACTCCATTGCCCAAGTTCAAGGGCTTAACACACTTCAACTCTTCTCATCCTCTTCTTTAAATATTCTTGGTTACTTGGTTACTTATCTCAGATTTATATTTATCAAGCAAATTAAAAGTAGATATGATTTATTTTACTAGATTATAGTTGTTTTCAAAGCATAAATCTCAAATATAGATCTACTATAAGCATGCTTTTGTTATAAGTTAATTTCGACATATTTCAAGGCTTGAACAAGTAGTATGTTAGATCATTTTAAAAGTTTTACTTGGCTGTTTTAGAGCTTTAAATTTGCTTCTCATTTTGAGTACGCAAAGATCCTAAGGAGGCAAGTTCAATAGCTTGTCTTACTTAGTTATTTTTTGCACTTTTACTTAGTATTTTTACATAAAATTCTTGGGTTTTTTTTTTGTAAGTCCCAAGACACTTTTAAAGTGTTTTTGGGCATTAGTTACTAATAACTGCTTGCTGGTTTGCAGGTTTTAGTGAGTTTTAAGAGAGACATGCTGGCAAAATTTCAATGATTTGAGCCATCCGGAGCATTATGGGAACCCACTGCTTTATTTGCTTCTTTTTCTTTTCCAAATTTTGCAAACTTGTCACTCCTATTCTTAAAAGGACTACAATTATTCTTGAAAAGTGTTGTAAGAAAGCTAAATAAACGAGAACAAGTGGGATACCTAGCACCCACACCCCATCCCCCTAGGGGGGATCCGTGTCGTCTCATTTTTTGTGATTTCTCTATTTAGTTTAGATTTCCTTTTTTGTTGCTTCTAATAAAATCCACATAGGAATAAAATTAACCTTGTTGGATATGTTTCAACGGAGGGCCAATAGTGCACTCATGACTTAGATTTTTCACATTTTTTAAACAATTTCCTATTTTCTGAGTAATTTTGTCCTTTCTTTCCCAAAGTACGGTGCTACGGAAAGATATTGCTCGAGTACTGGAATTCGGTCAGAAAAGAGACTCTTGGATGTAGATTAACCAAGTAGAAAATCCTAAATTTGTTTAATAAAATAAATCAACGCTTATCTTCTCGTATGCTTTGGACCGCTGCGGCATAGTCTGACCAGTCGGTCAATTAGAAAGGGAGGTACGCATTAGTGTAATAGGAAAATCCAAATATGCTAAACTTCAAGAACTCGGGAGGTTACAAGGGTGAATACCATAGAGTAATAAGGCTACTTTAAGCAGGTTATGCCTCACCTTGTTGGACACTTAGTAAAGCCGCTATAACACTCAGTTCGAGAGGTTAACTTTAGTTGGGACAAACCCCCAATAAACCCACTCCTTTAATACTCACTAATAAGTTTAAAACTGACAACGATACTTTACAATACTTTCCCAACACAACACATCAATTTCATATTCACATCTCGACACTGGTCATCACATGTTATCATGGTTTAAATCAATCTACAAAACCGTTGTGAATGCCATTTAATCTCATGTGTTGTTGCTTAATTCCATTACAAAGTTCTTGTTTCAGTATTTATCATCATCTCTTTAACTCTTAGATTAAAGTGCTTTTTCTCTTTTGGTAGATTAAAAACCTTAGATTTTCTTTTATTAGGGTCCACCCCCCTTGGCTTCGCTAGGAGTAAGCCTAGACGAAGGAGTTAAGTTTCGAGTGACAGCTCTTAACTCTGACTTTCCCCCAAGGCCACACCGAGCGACTTACAAATTTTCGTCGCGTTCCCCTGGGTGTGTTTCCAAGTGGCAACATGACCCAACCCACTTAGTTTTATTGTGTGTGTACACTTGGTTAAACTTATGCACACATAAAGTAAACTTTGTATATAACCAAGTAAACAACAATGAACACAATGAACACAAGATTTGGCATGACACTCAATTGAGTGCCCAAGAGTTTTGTATTCAATAGTTTACAATGTTCAAAGAGCGCCCAACCACTTCCTACGATGTTACAAGGAAAACCAAGGAAAATTACTGAAACCCCAAATAATTGTTACAAAGAAAAACTTCCTATGGCTTAGGGTAGACCACAACAGACAGATGAATTCCATAAATCAAACTCATTTCCCAATGTATGCTATATAAATGTAAATGTTTAGAAGTGGAATAAAAGACCAACATCAATCCGGACGTTCGATGAATATCCCCGTTGAGCTTTCAAATCTTAACACTTGTACCTACAACTTAGCCTCAACAACAAACACAAGCAAGTGCATATGATATATGAAAGATGTCAGCATATACAATAGCATAATCCATGATATATAAAAGAAAATGTACCCAATGATAATAAACAATCATTCACAATATCAATTGGACGGGAAAATGAGTATTTCTATTAATATGAACAACAAGTACAAGATACAACCTCCTTTCGGCAACTCATCTGAACCAAGAACTAGGTCCCTCCACTTGTGCCTCCACCACTTCAATCCCCCATGCAATGGAAAACTCACGAGCAAAGGAGCAAATCCCTCACAAAATATGAAAGAGTTTGGTAGGTGAACATAAGAGGTTCACAACAACAAGGATCAATGGATGTAGACTTAAGCTATGGCAAAATTCCAATAGAGTTTCAATGCTCTTCTCTTCCTCTTTACTCCTTCCATGCATAATGGCTCAATATATAACCCTCCAAAGGAAAGTGAAAGGTCAGATTGAGTCGTTTCGAGATACATGGAGGGCCAAAGGTCACAATGGTTGCTTTTTGGAGTGAAAAAGAGAGATTTTACTATCTTTAATTAACTAGATGTACTTGAGCTATAGTGGTGCAGCATGCGTATGCGCAAGTTGCAGTGAAGTAGCTCGCGTATAGGAACAAAAATAGGGAAACAAGGGTTCCTAGAGGACAAAAAGTGGTAATGAGTCCATAATTGGATAATGGAGACCAATGAGTGTTAATGCTCACAAGGTGGAAAAATATGGTGTAACGGATGCCCCCTAATGTGTGAGGTCAGAGAAGGTACTACGATGGCTGAAATATATTATAAATCTCAGAAGTGGAGTGATGGAGACACAAATGGCAGGAGCAACTCACTCGTCACAATACAATGATGTCTCTGTATACATATCGGTACAATACATAGCAATCTAATACAATGACCATGAATAGGCAGTATATAATGAATACATGTCATGAATGGTCACAACCATGACCTAGATACACTAAGATATGGTCTCCTGCTGAAAAGGAAACAATTGGTGCAGACTAATGGTACAAACTGTTGATGTATGAGAATAATCTCCCATAGGTACAATCACGATCACAAGTAGCATACTGAATGCCACTGAAGTCTGGGGTCTTCTACACAAACCATCTACTGTGCATGTCCCATCAAGTGAATAAGGGTACTGATGTAGAACCTGATGTGACATCGTCTGTGTGACGTACCCTCCCGCGGACCCAATTCGAGGAAGGGAACATGATACCAATCTGTGGGGCTTTTACATAAACTCAGCCCGATTCATTAGATTGATAAAAACAAATGTGTGCAGATGCAAATCAAGCAAACATGCACTGCAACGTTCCAAGCAACTAGCTATGTCACTGCAACATTCCACCCAACCATAGGTCTTTGCCCAGCCTGTATTCTTTCAGCAGTCAGAGACCACCACTGAGTTGGGCATGATTTCTACAAGGAAAAGGGGACATTCAAGCTCATACAAAGCCAAATAATCATTTCATCTAAGCCAAGCCAGTCCACAACTGGGTTTATCAGGCTAAATTTGAACCCTTTTCATTACTGGATGCTTGCACTCAAGCTCAATCCATAGCAATGGATACCCATAACCCATACCCCAACATACTCTTTTCTCACATAGCAAGCGAAATCATTGGGCATGGATACACATTTTTAACAATGGGATTTACAACAAGATGTCCATGGGTTTTCCCCAAATCGTTTCCAGCAAAAAATGGATTGTAAGATGGGGAAAAAAAACATTCACAGGGAGGAAAACGATTTCTCCCCCAACTATCTAAGTATTTAACAGCCAAAACGGTCTCTATGGAGCCCTAATTCGATTCCCCTTCTTCCCCACTGGTATACAACACAAAAACGCCCTTCTCCCAGCTGAGAATGAAGTAAAACACAGAAAAAACATGGAGGAAAACGCCCAGGAAGCTCCAAATCGTGAGAGAGCAACACTGATGGGTGAAGAATGGCTTCAGGAGAAATTCTGTGGCTCTTTTCTTGCCAAGGAATCCAAACCCAATTTTCCATGCAGGGTGGCTTGCCCATACCCGAATTTGGATAGCCATACCTCTCATTCCCCAAGGCATTAACTATTTCACCCAACTCTTGGGAGAAATGAATGATTGGGTACAAAAGTCAACATGGGTAGTTGAGGGTTTTATGGGTTATCGCATTGACACTTGGCTTGACTTGATTGGCTCCAAGGGTTTGAATATTTCTCTCCCAATTCCTTGTAGAATCATGCCCCCATCTCTTGTTGCATTGCATAGCTAGTTGTGGGTAGTTTATTAAAATGCATATTTACAATTCCCATGGCTCACTAGCACATGGGTAGTATAATATCAACTACTTGCCTCTTCAAGGTTGAGCATTCACTAGAAGGGCTGTGGCCTTGAGCTCCATGATAGGATTCATACATAATATGCATACAATATTTACATTATAGCCCAAAATATCATAAGGGTCAAAATGGGGACATTATAGTCTGATTACCGGTCATTGATGTATACTGTTAACAAACCCGAGATAAATCACCAATAATGAAAATGGGCATCAACGCACTGAGCACATTCATCAAAGTGTGAATAGAGGTGTTGAGGTTGAACATTCTGACGAATCCATCGATCAAGAGACATTAATGAATTCTCAACTGTCGATGGCGAGAGGACCTACCACTAATGACTGCAAGTCTCAAGGTACTCAATAGGACTCTAAATATTGATTCCAGAATAAATGAGTTGGAGTCAATGGAATGAGATTCGCTCGAAGGAGGGCATTAATGGTTCCCCCATCAACGAGCATGAGGTAGCAGATAGGCTAAAAGATTTGGAAGAATGTGATCGAACTGGACTCATAAGGGATGACCGACATGCAATAGTTAAGAGATATAAGGAGTGGCCGACTCTGGTTTCCATACTTCCTTTGAACAAGAGCATGAGCAGATGAAAGTCAGGCAACATAGACTCAAACACTAGATACTGATAATACTTTGTGACGCATGAGGCATCGACAAAGGCTCCATAATGGTTGGAAGCTTAACTAGTCGATAGAGCAAGATCTGAGAAATGAGTACAGCTTCCTAAGGTCATAATTGTTGGGTGTGTTATATCTCTTCACATGGTGGGTGCGTGTACACCACGATCCCCTCCCCAGTAGAGAATCAAACTGAAAATAAAATAAAAGTGTCGAGAACAGATAACGGTGGAGAATTCTGTGGAAATGAATTTGAGGAGTTATGTAAGACGTGTGGAATAGCAAGGCAAAAGACTACTCCATACACACCTCAATAGAATGGGGTTGCAGAAAGGATGAACAGGACGTTGATGGAAAAGGCAAGGAGTATGCTCAGTGGTGCAGGGCTAACACAACAATTCTGGGTAGAATTTGTTGACACTGCGTGTTACTTGGTAAATAGGACACCCACATCAGCATTGGTTGACAAGACACCTCATGAGGCTTGGACTGGTAAGAAACCCTCTCTCTCACATCTCAAAGTGTTTGGGCGTGATGCTTTTGTGCATGTTCCAAAGGAAAAAAGGAGCAAGTTGGATAATAAAGCAGAAAAAATGTATCTTCATTGGCTACAAGGATGGAGTGAAAGGTTACAAGCTGTGGAACCCAGTAAAAAGGAAAGTAGTTTACAGTCGAGATTTGATCTTCAAAGAAGTTGAAAACACTTCCAGGATTGAAGATGCACCAAAGGAAAAGGATCTAGAGAAACTACAGTTTGATATTAAGGATGAAAGAGGTGGTTCATTTGAGGAACCAAATTCGTCTGAATCAGATGAAGAGGCGGAACCACAGACTCCGGTCTTGAGGAGATCTGATCGAGTAAGAAGGCTAGCTGAAAGGTATAGTCCACCTAATTTTCGCTCTAATTTTGTGTTATCTATTACTGATGATGATCCTAAAACTGCTAGAGAGGCAATGGATTCAGAAGATAGTAAACTATGGAAGAAGGCCATGATGGAAGAAATAGATGCCTTGGACAAAAATGAGGCATGGGATCTGGTTGAGTTGCCAGAAGGAAGAAAACCTGTTGGAAGAAAATGGGTATTCAAGAAGAAGTTAAATGCAGCGGGTAAAGTGGAGAAGTACAAGGCTTGACTAGTAGCGAAAGGTTATTCCCAAATTGAGGGCATCGATTTTGGTGAGATTTTCTCACATGTTGCAAAATTGACTTCTATTAGATTTCTTTTATCTATTTATGCAGCTTTTGATCTTGAAGTAGAGCAGATGGATGTGAAGACGACATTCCTACATGGAGAACTTAATGAAGAAATCTATATGAAGCAACCAAAACGGTTTGTGGTGAAAGGTAAAAAGGAGCTTGTTTGTAAGCTGAAAAAGTCCCTCTATGGACTGAAACAATCTCCAAGAATGTGGTATCAAAAGTTTGATACTTATATACTGGGACTTGGCTTCTCAAGAAGCAAAGTTGATCACTTTGGTTATTTCAAACTAATTGGTGATCATTTTATTTATGTGATATTGTATGTTGATGATATGTTGCTAATTGGAAACAACAAGGAAATCATCAAGGATGTCAAAAATCAGTTGTCATCTGAATTTGACATGAAAGATCTTGGTGCTGCAAATTTTATTTTGGGCATGGAAATAAAAAGAAATCGAGAAAACAGGAAACTCTAGTTCAATCAGAGGAAATATGTTGAGACAATATTGAAGAGGTTTAATATGCAGGAAAGCAAACCAGTGAAGGTGCCCATTCCTATAGGTGTAAAGTTATCTACAGAACAGTGTCCCACGACAAAAGAAGAGGTAGAGGACATGTCTCATGTTCCCTATGCTAGTGCTATTGGTAGTATGATGTATGCTATGGTCTGTACTAGACCAGATATAGCTCATGCAGTGGGAGTTTTGAGCAGATATATGTCAAAACCAGGAAAGGAACATTGCACTGCAATAAAGAGGGTCTTCAGGTATTTGCATGGCACTACAGATTCTGCAATCTGCTACCAAGGAAAACCCAGACTAAATAGAGAGATAAATATACAAGGACTTGCTGATGCTAATTGGGCTGGAGATCTTGATCACAGAAGATCTACAAGTGGCTACGTTTTTAAACTATTTGGAGGAGTAATCAGTTGGATGAGTAGAAGACAAGCTGTAGTTGCACTCTCAACTACAAAAGCTGAATACATGGCAGCTACCCATGCAAGTAAGGAAGCTGTATGGTTGCAAAGGTTGTGTTCAGGTATCGGTTTTGTTCAGAATGCAGTGAAGATAGGTTGTGATAGCTCAAGTGCAATCTTTCTGGCAAATAACCCTGCTTATCACTCGAAGACAAAGCACATTGATGTGCGGGTACCATTTCATCAGAGACATGGTTGAACAAAACAAAGTATTGCTAGAGAAGGTTGATGCTTTGGAAAATGTTGCAGACTCTTTGACAAAGTCTGTGAGACTCAGAAGTTCTCTTGGTGTAAAGAGAACATGGGCATTATTGCCCTGGACTGTTGAAGTCATAAATTTCTCCTCTATGTGAAGAGAACAACAAGTGGGAGAATGTTGGGTGTGTTATATCTCTTCACATGGTGGGCGCATGTACACCACGATCCCCTTGTGAGAATTTTGGGCTGTTTTTTGCTTTTTTGTTGTTTCGGCCCATTGTATTATTTCTAATTTAGGTAAAGGGATTAGGGTTGTAACCTAATTTCGGGTAAACGAATTAGGGTTTTAGATGCTACGAATACCATATATTGTATTGTAAATGGTTAAGAAAACATATAATAAAAAGAGTTGTGCGGCTCTAAGTTTTGCTAGTTTTTTCCTAATTAAGGGTTTCCAGGTGAAAATCTCTGTGTTATGTGGGTGACATTATGTATTTTCTGTTAATGGTTAAGAATCTGTATGAGTTCTTTATTGCACTGTTAAGGTTTAAAACTATCAATACTAATGTCCCGACTAATGATATATGGAATGGAGATGAAAGCTCTGTTCAAAGGCGACACATTAGCTGCCAATAGAAGGTAGTAAAAAATTTCCCGTCTGACTTTTTAAGTTATATGATTTTTTTGGTCTTTTTCATATTAGAAAGCTTGAAAAAGAATAAAATGGCTTATAGTACAATGGTGAGGGAACGAGTGTCATGGGAAAGCAAACTAGTTCCAGGCAATGGAACATACCTATGCTTAATGTAAGGAAGCATGTGCAAGATGTGGACACTCGAGGGATGTTCCCTCAAGGTAAGGGTCATCAAGTTGCGAAAGATAAATGAACACTCTGCTTGGCTTGGAAGGCAAAGTGCTCAGGAAAATGGCTAATAACTGAGAAAAGCGAGACCCGGCACAAGGCTCAAAGGCAAGCAGGAAAATGCAATGCATTCACAACTCGACATAAACAAAGGAGACCTTATAGGAGATGGAGAGAATAAGATAAAGTAGAGTATGAGTCTTCATCGCAATGTCATGGCATGACTACAAAGGACTCCCAATCCTAAGGAGAAACAAATGCATGGGCACCGAAAGACATAAAAGGATCTAACCATGGAAAATTTTAGGGGCGAATTATAGCCCATGGGCGAAATTATAGGGGTCACCAAGAAATCATAAGTGAATTTTTAATATTAAACGGGTTTTGTGAAATTTAAGAAATTAGCCCACATTTTATGAAACCCCACATGGTGAAAAATCAGATAGCCCACCCAGCAAGAGAGGGAAAACGCGATTTAGCCCAATGAAAGATGGAGGAAATGGTCTGTTCGCCCCCCGTCATTCCCGTAATGGAGTCCAAAGGTAGTGGGTTCGCCAGTAAATTTTCATTAATGGATGCGTGAGCAGTTCGTTCGCCCATGGTTTTCATTCATAAAGGGGATTGTTAGTTTTTTCGCCCCGATTTATGGACCATAGGGCATTTTCACTGGTTATTACGCCCTGGATTCGAGGTTTTCATGGACCATAGGGCATTTTCGTTGGTTATTTCGCCCTGGATTCGAGGTTTTTGGTAATTTGTATTGACTTATTTGAAATATTATGAGCGTGGTATTCTTCTTTAGTACTTTGTAAGTGGGTACGCTATATATTACTGCATTGCTTAGTATAAAGTGGAAATGGGTACAGTATATATTACTGCTTGTTTTGAGCTAACCACCCTGAGAGGAAGACCAACATAATAATGTGAAGGAAGAAACAAACTAGGATGGATTCAGGCTAGATGCTCAGCTAGATGTGGATGAAACACTTCACGAAGTATTTCAATACAATCATATTTTGACTGGTCTCTGCACTCACTTGCAGGTCATATGGTCAAACCATAAACAAGTATCTTCAAGCACATAAAGCAAAGTAACAAAATAAGAAAGAGAAACAGGTACTAACCAAACAAATCTAAGAAAATGTTAATAGAGGCGTATTTTTTAATGGTACTACTTGAGAACAAAAGCTTTACAAAAATAGCGGCCTAGATTGCCATATCAGGATCACTAGAGATGATAAGGTCAAGGACAACTTGAATTCCACCAGCTTGTATAACCACCCTCTTATTTGAGCATCTGTACATCACTATGTTTTGCAAAGCACAAATGGCAACCACCTTCAACTCTTCTGTTGGTCGGTCCTCAAGATGATTCACAAGTGCTTAGTAGATAGAGATTGCATCTGTTGCCAGTGCTAGGGTCTCATTTTGAAACAGATCCCCTAGTGCAAGAGAATCTAGCAGTATTTCTTGCTGACTTTGAGTCTGAGGGTCAAGCAAATACTGATATAATGGAGAAATTCCCAACTTTGCAACTTTCACATCTCTTATCTTGACATTATTCAGTCAGGCTTCCAACAACCTTCTTTTTTCAGCTAGCCATACAGAACCAACTTTATCATGAGATGCAACAAATTAAATTATTATTTCATAAAATCAGCCAGCTTCCTTTTTATCTCCCCAAAACATACACTGAGAATCTCAACTATTTTAATGGGGGTATATAGGACATTTCTATGCTTAATCCAAATAGCCTATACACCTTTAATATTCTATCCTGTATAAGCCCAACCCAATGGCAGGGGAAGCTTGAACCAAACTCTTACAAGCACTTGGGAAAACCCAAGAAAATACTAAAGGACACAACCGAGAATGATCAACAACAAATCAATTGAAATCTGTGTCAACTTCTTTCCTTTTAGATCTTGTTTGTTGCACCCATACCCATACGTGAACCCACAGACCCTAGTAACTATATTGATGTCCAAGCATCCATATTTACATAGATCCAAGAGTACAAAGCTATATAATTATACATAGAGAATGCATACTATCCATGTTTAAGTCAATGACCAACCTTGATGGCAATTGAAAAGATTTATCGGTAATGAGAAATAAGGGTGCATCTCTTAGTTAAGATGTAAGACTATATGGCTGCACCCATGTTTGTTAATTTCAGATCATGGTAAGCAGATTCTGCACTTCAAAAAACACCGTAAACATTGGAAAATTAAAAATGAAAACTCTTATCAAAATTGTAAATTTTGAATGTCAGATTTTACAAACACACAGATAACTGAACATCATTGCAGCACCAATCACATTTCTATCTATTAACTTAGAAAATAGAAATCTCAATACCTCAAAGCTCAACTGTCAAACTCACTTAAACGTATAAATGGTCTACCCTCTCTCTCCTTTATAGAAGAGATGTCTAGGGTTACAATGCATGTAAACATAGTACATACTAAGTGGATGCTTAATATGACTGTGTCAAAAGTAAAACCCTAATCACCTTGGATACAGTGCCCAGTATGTACGAGCAATTTGCCTAGAATAACATACCCACCACCCGTGAAGTAAAGCGCCTCACTATCTTGGAACTCTTGCTCTCGTAGGACAGCACTTAACACAAGAGAATAAAGAGCCTAAACTAGAACAAAAAAACACTTCTAAATAAGGAAAACTTGAAAAGCCATCACTTTAAAGATAACAACTCTAAAACTAGCACTTTCATGCATGCACCTCTACTTCTAATTGTTTGTAACAGATGTTGCACCCTCACTAAACCTTCTATGCTGTGATTTTAACCATGCACCAACCACATCCACTGCAATATGCACAGGAATCGAGGATGCACTAATTCTGCCTAGTGCACCAATCTGCTAAAGCTACTGAAGAATCTTCTCCTGTTGAAGATTACTATGTTAGGGAATCTGCTACTGATGTCGATGAAGAACAGTGACTAAGGAAACAGGTAAAACTAACACTCCCTCCTTGCAAGAAAAGTGTTCACCACCAAACCAAATCTCCCCTTCAACATCTCAAAAATTTGAGTAATTCCTTTGCTCAAGTAAGACTTCATTAGCAACTGCATGCTCAGAATCAATCACTGATTCCATAGTGGGATTTGGAACCGTCTCCCAGACATCAGATTGCTCTGTTATGGCATCCAACCATACCTATTCTTCAGCTGCTTCTTTACAACTGGAAGGTTTTGTCATATGAATATAAGTCTTCAATGCAACATGAGTTGGAAACTTCTTAGGAGGATTACTCACCTGAAATGTAGCTTTAGGTGCTCCCACTCTTTCCTATGCCTCTTGCAATGTTTGGGTAAGCCATCTCGGTTTCCTGATTGAACTGGATGGTACTGGAGAATCTGTTACTTCACCCGAACCTTGCTGATCTAAACCTGATTTCTACTCTTTTGTAGATCATTTTTTGGGACAGCAAGTTTTTCTCCCTCCTCAACCCCTGTTGAAGGCTCCTAATACTTAGAGGACCATGTATCCTTATTAAAGTTCACATCTTGTCTTACCACTGCCTTCTGTTGTGATGGAAGATAGATCTGGTAAGTCTTGGAGGACTCAATATATCCAATAAAGATACCTTTCATGCTAGAAGGTTCAAGCCTAGAACTCTTCTCATCAGGAATATGAGTGTACACAAGACAACCAAAAACTTGAAAGTATGATACTTGTGGTTTCTCACCAGTAAAAGCTTCTTTTGGTGTCTTGTCCTTCAATATCCTGTGAGAACATATGTTCAGAATTTATACAATTGTATCGCATGCTTCTGCCCAAAGATACATGGGAAGATCAAAATCAAGAATCATAGTAGCTTTGGTTGTCTCTATGATGGACTACTTCTTGCTCTCAACAACTCCATTTTTTTGAGAATTGTAAGGTGCTATCAGCTCCCTCTTGATCCCTACTTTCTTGTGAAAGGCATCAAAATCCTTGGAGGTGTACTCTCTTCCATTGTCAGATTTGAGTGCCTTAATCTTCTTACCTATCTAATTCCCCACAAGAGTTTTAAACTCTTGGAACTTACTAAAGACTTCATCCTTGGTATTCAAAAAGTAAATATAAGTTTTCCTAGAGGAATCATCAATGAAAGAAACATAATAAATGTTACCTATCAAAGAAGTTGAATTTAGAGGTCCACAAACATCTGAATGGATCAAATCAATAATCTCTCTTGATCTATGCCCACTGCTTGGGAAAGCAATTTTGGTGTGCTTGTTGGGTGCACAACCCTTGCACGCTCTATCTTCTCGATCTTGAAGTTTGCTAGTCCTTGCACCATGTCCTTCAAGTGAGGTAATGCTCCATAGAATAGGTGGTCATATCTCTTGTGCCAAAGATCAGATAATTTGTCATTGCCATGCACCAAAGCTCCATGCTTGATCAAATCATCAAGCAACCCATAAATGCCCACCCTCTCAAATACCTTTGGCCAAAATCCGACCATGATCCTAGTTGCAATCTCTGATAATAATGTGTTTATTATCAAACTCAACCACAAATCTAAGATCCACCATGGTTAACACTAAAATAAGATTCTTCATTAAATCAAGAACATATAAGACATCATCAATCTCAAGAACATTAGCTAGTGGCATACCAAAAGAGATTGAACCCATCTCTGAAATTGGATATGTGGCATCATCACCCAGCATGTCAGCCTCTTGCTCCTAGAGTCAACTAAAAAAATGCCTTCTTGTTGAAGGTCATGTATCTAGATCATCCCCTACCCACATACCACTCTACACAAAGACAGTGTTAGTGGAAAGGAAAGAAACCATGGAGAAGGTTGTCTCAAGCTTCGACAACCCATCCACTTCTATTGAAGCTTTTACTCCTTGCAAACTACTTCTATTGTTGATACTTTCCCTTCCCCTTCTTCTCTGAACTCTAAGAAGAATAGTGGTCCATCTTGTGGTACTTGATGCATTTCTTGTGATTCAAATCTTTCTTTCCTTCTTTCCTTGTTTCGACGACAACAAAAGTCCTTCTTCTTCTAACACCTCTCAAGTCCTCCTTTCCTAATCTTCCCAATGAGGGCAAGGTTCTAGATTTCCTTTGATCTAATTGAAATTGTCTCCCTTCAACGAGACCCTTGAAGAGTTGCTAATTTAGATTCTAGGATAGGGCTCACCCTTCCAACAGGCAAACTTCCACTCCCAAATAACAATAGTAGGATGCTCTAGTGAGACTACGAGATACACTACAGATCAACTCTTCATGTAGTACTTTGGGGCAGTTCTCTATCACAAGTTTCTTCCCTTCAGCCTTGAATGGTAGGAAAGACACATCTTCAAAGGTGGATGCCTCACAGGAGTGAGGACCATAGTGTTTCCCCCTCATCCTCTATAGTTAGATATAACGAACACTGAGGCACATCCCCTTCCCCTTGTGGATACCAAGGCATCCCTCCAAGGTGTGTTATTTGTCGCCCTCAGTGGTTCATGTATCACTTCGGTTTTCACATTAGCACACTTTCATTTCCAAATGCTAGACTTTAGATCCTAGGTTATATCTTCTTTCTATGTTATTATATAGGAGTTATCCTATGGTCCCCCTGTGTATTAATACTTTTGTACTTGAAAGTCCCATTGACCTATTGTGGTCATTTGTTAAATATCAATAAAATAATCTTATATAACTTTGTTTCTTCTTGGATGAAATCATCCAAGAACATCTCAGAGGTGGGTAGCTTCTCACAAGAACAAACACCACAAACAATAGCTTCCTAGGATGAAGAGAACACGTTTAATGACATGGGCACCAAGTCCTCAATCTCCACCTTCACCTCAATAGTAGTGAGCGGATTTCAAATCTCAGTGATCTTCATAAGGCAACTGGCCAGTGTGTCTATACTTACTTATGTGTGGTAGTGAGCTTGTTCTTCAGCATCACTTTGCAAGAAATATTCACTCTGATACAAAGTGATCAAGGCATTATACATATCCTAAGCTAACTTATTCTCACATGATCAAATGGTCCTTCATGGAATCAAGGATGATTTTCTTAGCTTTGGTTTCCTTTTTGTTGTGTTTGGCCAAATACATGGGATTGGTAGGGACTGTAATAGTGTAACCTTCTCAACAAAATGCCAAAGATCAACCTCCCCCAACAACATCTAAATTCTGCACTTCCAAGGAGTGAAGTTCGCAGTGCCTTCTAACCCATCACACTCTCTAAGACCTATATTGGCCATCCTTGTAACTGCTATAACACACCCAACCAAACAAATCAGCTGGAGTAGATCAAATCAGCAACTCATCTAAGGTGCGGCGCTCCTCTCCAATCACTGGAGCACTTAAGGCATCACACCCAACAACCTCTCACAGGTCTGGAACACTTCAATCACTAAAGACTCTTGGGCATCACACCTACTAAAATCTTCTCACAAATCCCTCTCACAGGCAACAGTCATATCCATTCTTGGAAGATTTCAGAAAGCATGCTCTGATACCACGTTAATTTCAGATCATGGTAAGCAGATTCTGCACTTTGAATAACAAACACTAAACACTAGGAAACTGATAACTGATAACTGCTATCAAAACTGTATATTCTGAATGCTAAATTCTGCAAACACAGACAACTGAACATTATTTCAGCAAAGCAACTATTGTAGCACCAGTCACGGCTCTGTTTATTAACTCAGAAAACAGAACTTACAATAGCTCAAAATCAAACTGTCAAACTCACTCAAATCTCTAAATCTCTAAGACACATATCAATGGTCTGCCATATCTCTCCTTTATAGAATTGGAGAGGTCTAGGGATACATTGCATGCAAACATACTAAGTAATCTCCTCCTATGACTGTCAAAACCCCTAATCACCTAGGATAATGCACCCATTTTGTATGAGTAATTTGCCTAGAATAACACACCACTGCCACTTAATTATGGAACTCGTGCCCTCCTAGAATAGATCAACTACCATATAAGGCACTTTTCCTAAAACTGGAAATTCCCTCTAACCATGTGCCTAGTCTTAATCTGGAAAACAATTCTAGCACTGTGTTTTTTCTAAATTAAGAACAGCACTTAACTCAAGAGAATAAAGAGCCTAAACTAAAACAAAACAAACACTTCTAAATAAGGAAAAACCATCAGTCTAAAGATAGCAACTCTAAAATTGGCTCATGCATTCACCTCTACCTCTAACTGTCTGTAACTACTGCTGTACCATCACTGAAGCTTCTATGCTGCTCTTTCAACCATGCACCCACCCCATCAACTACAATCCGCACAAGGATCGAGGTTGCACTAACACCACCGGGTGCAACAATCCACAACTGCTGCAGAAGAATATACTTCAGCAGAATCTGCTGTAGAAGAATATACTGCAGCAGAATCTGCTGCTAAAGAATATAACGCTGAGGAATCTTCTGTAGCTGCTGAAGGAGAACAGTGACCGAGGCAATAGTTAAAACTAACAATCTTCAGAACATATAGTAAAATTGTAACTACACTCAAGCTTCATGCAAAGATACAAATCATGCGATGGGTTTGTATGGGATAAATTGTTCACCCTTGCAGCGTTATATAGGGGAAAAAACGTCCCCATTTCACTGATTCACTGATTCAGGATTCTAGACCGTTCACGTTGCACGTTTTCCCATCTTACTAACCAATTTGGGAGCTAAAACCCCAATTTTCTCATTAACCACGAAATGGGGAGGTCAAGACTCAAAAACAGCATCGAGTTCAACCGAAAACCTCGAATCCAGGGCGAAATAACCAATGAAAATGCCCTATGGTCCATGAAAACCTCGAATCCAGGGCGTAATAACCAGTGAAAATGCCCTATGGTCCATAAATCGGGGCGAAAAAACTAACAATCCCCTCTATGAATGAAAACCATGGGCGAACGAACTGCTCACGCCTCCATTAATGAAAATTTACTGGCGAACCCACTACCTTTGGACTCCATTACGGGAATGACGGGGGCGAACAAACCATTTCCTCCATCTTTCACTGGGCTAAATCGCGTTTTCCCTCTCTCGCTGGGTGGGCTATCTGATTTTTCACCATGTGGGGTTTCATAAAATGTGGGCTAATTTCTTAAATTTCAAAAAACCTGTTTAATATTAAAAATTCGCCTATGATTTCTTGGTGACCCCTATAATTTCGCCCATGGGCTATAATTCGCCCCTAAAATTTTCCATGGGGTCAACTTGACCCGTATGACTACCAGGGTACCAGTGATCGAGGTTGAGCATCTCCTAGAGGCGATGCAGAGACACATAGTAGGGGTAACTGGCACATGCGTGTGATTACTCTAGCGCATAGCCAACGCTGTGCATTATTACATACAGACACATCCTGCCGAGGCAGCGAAGCCTCCTCGTAGGGATTAGATGCCATGGGGTCTCATCATTTTGTATCAGATTGTATATTTGAGAGCTACGAGCTCCAGTTTTGTACTATGACACCACATTTTGGACATATTATTTTGATAATGAAAACACTATGATTTTCCATATCTACTACCGTGTATGTACAAATGTATGAATGTTATTTGTGTGATTCATTGCTTCTTTTATTGATGTGACAAATGCCTATCTAGGACATAATTAGCGTATGTGTGAGTTACATTATTAAAACGTCTCAGAACATGAATGTATGTAATAAAAACAAATTGATGCTCCAAGAGTCTTACCCTTAAGAACCTCCTTAATAACGTAGGATCCCTCACACGGTGTTGGCCGTTCAACTGAGACACAACCAGTTGGGAATCCAGGCAGACTTATAAATACTGGATACCATGCGAAATGGCATCACAAAGTAACTCATTAACAACACTGTACTCGGCCACATTGTTTGATGTAGGACCGATACAAGCACCTCCTGAAGACACAATCTGATGGTCAGGTGAGTAAATAACCCACACAGCAGAAGCTAGTCACTGCATATGATGGCTGGCCCCATCCATGAACCCTAAGAAAACCGAAGATTCTACTGAAATATGCCAACCAAACGGAAGCGAATCAGTAGACTCAAAAAATCAAAGCAAACCTAAACTATGTACAACAACTATACAATAGTATCAGCTCAAGCGTAATACCGCTTGAGGTAGAGCCCATTTCTAGGATCCTTCAAGGTGTTCCCCTCATAGTCCTCTAACTCATAGGCTTCTTTCTCTAGGACACGCCTCACAATGTAAGGACCGTGCCACATGGGGTTAAACTTGCCTTCCCCCAAGGGTTCCTTAGCTTGGTCATAAAGAAGAACCAAGTCACCTTCAACATATTTCTGGGGACGGACAAACCTATCATACTGAGCCTTGACATGACGTTTGTTGGCATCTATTGCCATGGTGGCATCTCGACGCTGCTTGTCAAGTTGCTCAAGGTGGACTAAACACTGCTCTACTTCTGAAGTATCAGGAAGGAGTTCTATAACTAGTTTCAATGAAGGGATTTCGTAGTCAATCGATAAGATGGAATCCACACCATGAACTAACTGAAGAGGTGAGAAACTGGTGGAAGTCTTTACTGCAATTCGATAATCCCACAAAGCAGGATACAACCTGATGTGTCAATTACTCTTGCTTTGTTGGATGGTCCTTTGGAGAATGGCCTTAAGGGACTTATTAACTGCCTCGACCTGACCATTCACTTGGGGATAATATGAAGATGGGTGATCTTGTCTAAACCCAAGCTTAAGTGATAATTCCGCCATCATCTTGTTTTGAAAGTGACTGACATGGTTAGTGACAATCACTTTCAGGATACCAAATCGAGCTATAATTTGATTGAATACGGAGTGGGTTGCAGTTGCACCATCGGCTTTAATGGTCGGTATGGCCTCATCTCATTTGGTGAAGTAATCAATGACCACTATGATATGATGATTACCCCCAGCCAAAGCTGGGTTTCAATCCATAAATCAACCCCCCACTTGGTGAAGGGACCGACGGTGACGACCGGATGAAGAGGAGCAGGATGCGAGCGCATGTTCCGAGCAAACATCTGGCAAGGGTGACATCTCTTCACAACATTAACACAATCTTTAAATATCGTAGTCCAAAAATAGCCCACTCGTAAGATACGTTGGGTTGTCACAAGCCCGTATAAGTGACCACCACATGCTCCACTATGGCAGTCGTTAAGCACTAGCTCCGCTTCCTCATGAGTTAAGAAATGACGTAGGAGAGAGTCTTTCCCTCGGCGATACAAAGTATCGCCGATGATGACATAATATTTGGCATGGTGTCTCACACGTCATCGCTCATCCCGTGAATAATGCGAAGGGAACTTCAGAGTCTGTAGATATATAATGATGTCTCCATACCAAGGCTCCGTTGACGAGATAAGGAATAAATGCTCATCAACAAATGAGTCTTCATGGACCACTTCCTCATCAAGTCTTGGAAAATCCAACATTAGCTCCACGAAAACCAAAGACTTCACCGACTTCACCGAAGCAAAATCAAGATCAAATTCCTGAAGGATGACAATCCATTTATTATTATTCCCCCCAATTAGACGGAGTGAGAGCATGAACTGAAATGGATTGACATGTTCTATAACTGTGGCTTTCCTAAGCAGAATATATTGTCGTAATCGTTGGACTGCATGAACAGTCACAAGGTCCAATTCCTCAACGTGAGATTATCTCAGTTCAGCATCTACTAAGTTTCGACTAAGATAATAGACAACATGCTCTTGAAGCACATCATCCACCTGAACCAAGACCATACCAATCCTCTCTTGAGATGCGGTCACATAAAGCAAAAAATCTCTTGCATAGTTGGGTGGACTAAGAAGAGGGGCTGATACCAAGGCTTTCTTAAGGGCGTCGAAATACTGCTGGGCTCGCTCATCCCAGATAAAAGGGGTGTCCTTATTCAATAATCGCACGAAACCCTTGGTAAGACTAGCATAGTTTACAATGAAATGACGTAACAAAGTAGCCCTCCCTTGGAAGCTCTGAAGTTGAACCAAATTGCGTGGGGGAGGCAATTGAAGTATTGCCTCTACCTTTAAAAGATCGACTCTAATGCCTTCCTTCGAGACTATGAACCCTAGAAGGTGACCAGTTTTCATGCAAAAGATGCATTTGTTTGGATTCAAATGAATATTATATCGGCGAAATCTTTCGAAAACAAGATGGAGGTGACCTGTGTGATCTTCTACTATGAGAATGAGCAGTAAGATCATTCAAGAAAACTTCCATTATCCGCTTAAGATCATGAAACGCATAGGTCATGGCCCGCTGAAATGTGGCTCCGAGGTTTTTAATGCTGAAGGGCATTTTTTGGTATGCGAAGGTTCCCCAAGGACATATAAATGCAGTTTTATGTTGATCCTTGAGTTTAATCTGGATCTGATTATAGCCTGAAAAACCGTCCATAAACGAAAAAACTTCGCTTCCCGCACACTCGTCCAAGATTTGGTTTATGAATGGGGTGGGGAAGTTATGTTTAGGACATGCTCTATTCAGATCACGAAAATTGGTGCACACAGGGATGCTTCCCTGCTTCTTATCCACAGGAACGGGGTTGGATACCCATTCAGTAAGGGGAACCGGGTAGATGAAACCAGCCTTGAGCAATTTCTCCACCTCTGCCTTAATGGCGACTGCCTTCCTAGGATTAACCACTCGAAGGCATTGTCGAACAGTCTTAACATTGGAATAAATCTTAATTTCATGTTCGAAAATACTATGGTCAATACCTGGCATCTCCTCATATGACGAGGAAAACACATCCCAAAAATATTTAAATAGATCAATATAGATACAGATTTCCTCAGGAGAGCAATCTGCACCGATATATACATTTTCAATTTTTCCAGGAGTGCGAGAAATGTTGATCGCGATGGTAGGAGAAATATTAGCCATGTTTCCCTCCGCATAAATGCCATGCACATCCAAAGGAATCACAGGGTGACCAAACTTCTCAGCTAGAGTCGATATGAACTCATCTTGCTTAATAAGATCAAGGGTTGGAAGGAAATAAGATCTATGATTTAGATCCTCCCAAGGCTTCTCATCACCATTCATGGCCTCGATAATGGCTTCATCGGACCATAAAATATCATCAAGGTAGTCACATGAACAAGACGAGTCGACTACCCATGCGGGCAGCATAACAGGATCTTCTTCCTCTGTCCTCGAAGAAGAGGGATCTGGCTATGGAGTGACTTGTTGAATCTCATGATAAGCAAGCTTAGCTGTAGACAAGGGCACAACCATTCCGATGTACGAAGTACCTCCTGATGTGGGACTCGTGGAAGGTAAGGTCCATTACTCACCAAAATATGATGTCCGAAATGGTACAGGAGTCAACGACGAAGTTATATCATCGGAGATGGATCCTATAAAGGAGATTGGTGCAGAAAAATCGAACGATCTCATCAAGGAAGGATAGAAGCCTACACCAACATTCCCAGTTTCTGGCTGAGAATTTTCAATTTGAGGGACCACAGACCCTTGTGATGCTACAGAATTAAAGGACAGCTGATCGATCGTCACAATCTTTCCTTCACGGGGAAAGCAAATAACTTTGAAAACAGAGGATACCACTGCTTTCATAGTGTAAATCCAATTCCAACCCAGTAAAAGGTTATAGTCGATGGGCGCATCAACCACCTCGACCTCTATAGGCATGGATTTCCCACCCAAGTGGACGTCAAGGGAGGGGAGAATACCATGCGGCTTGAAAGACCTACCGTCAAATGCTGTAAGAAAGGTCGTAGACTTTGAAAACGAGGGTGAGCTGAGAGCCTTCCAACAAGATAGAGACATTGCTGAAGTAGATGCACCTTCATCAACGACGGTATGCTTAACGATCATCTCTAGGCACCTGACATGAACTTGGAAAGATACATGATAAGGTAACCAAGCCTGAACATCAGTAATGTCAAACTTGATCACATTTGGGCTATCAGAATCGAGTGCTCTATCAGAATCGAGTGCTCCTAAAGAAGATAAAAGGGCGTTCCTTGTTGGGCCTGGACCAAGTGGGGAATTTTTGTGCAAGTCAAGTTTTGGAACTGCGGAGTTAAGCGCAGTTCAGTTGAAGACTTTTGTACAAGTCAGTTTTGGGAAGCTATGAAGTTGAGCGCAGCGCAGCGTCGATAGAGCTGTGAAGTACAACATTGCGAGGATACATCACTGCGATGATCCCGATCTATGGAGATCTGGCAAGGCAGAAGGTTGGACGGAAGATGGCACATGTTCCGGTTAGAACATCGATGGTCTATTTTCGGTAAAGATGCCCCATGATTACCAAGCGGCGAGTAAGGAGTAAAACGGAAGAAAGCGACTCGCACAAGCAATGAACCACTACATGAACCGGCCGCACGAAGCCATTAGAGAAGGAACGACTTGGTGAAAGAGACTTGTTGGCGTGCGGGAAAGAGGGGGGATGATAGCGACGTGACCATGCGCAGAGGACGACCATGACGGAAGATTCGCTACCAGAAACCAGCAAGTCCGGTTAGTTGAAAACCGCAATAGTTTTGGTAAACCTTAGGGTTTCGCCCAGCTATTGTAAAGACATGACCTATGACCATGATCTATAAAAAGGGAATATTTTGTAAGGGAAATGGTTAATGTTGAAATGTAATTGTTGAATCTGAGTAATACTATGTTGTATTGCTGAAAGCCATTGTAAATGCTCTGCAAGCTGTGTGCGCAGAGGCCTAATGAGAGAAAAGAGAGTCTGCAGCTGAGTGCGCAGACTGGAACTGTTGTACCCTTCCCAAAGACTAATATAAAAATAGTTCATGTGGACGTAGCTCCCATCCTGGGGGTGGACCACGTTAAATCCTGTGTAGTGTGATTGTTTATGTGTTTGCACTTATGTGTTTGCTTACTATGAATGCTGGAAATCTCATTTATCAGTTGATGTGTTCATACTTTTATATGTATTCGCCAGAAGAATGAGATGGGAATAATATGTTAAGTATCACATGTATGGATGAATGTTGAATGCACAGTATTTTTGAGTTAACGAATGCATAAGTCATTTAGATAAACACCTAAGTAGGAGAGATCACGTCGTGTGACTCCCTTGAAGCGCAATACCGGAAGTGCGCAGAACCATATGTTCACGTTGTTGCATAAATCATAAGGTTGAATAGTCTAAGGAAGTAGATGAATGAATAAAGCACTAAGTAAAGTCATCAAGGTTGGTTAGGTCCGAAGAGGAAGCATGTTTTCCCGTTGTGTTGTCTTGTCATTGAAACCTATCGGAATCGAGCAGTCCTTGGATGCGTTGGTTGTGCAAGCATCTTGGCTTGTAGAAGCATTAGCCACGAATTAGAAGACTTCGCACAATCGTCAGTCCGCAGCGCGCTTCTCTCCAGTTTACCGACACTTGCATCACTAGGTTGTGGAAACTTGATTCCGTAGCCACCCCCTCAGCTTCGCCTCGGGTGAGACCTCAGTCTATTTGCATATTGTTGCTGAAAGGGCCGGTGAAAAGGGGTTTTGTTGGTTACTTGAACCGCGAAGAACCTAGGTCTACATTGGAAAACTCTAGAACAGTATAGTAAGCCAACAATCCTTTGAGAACGACAAGCCTGAAGTACTTCGAGTGTTGACATAGCGCACAGGGTTTGACCCTGTTATCTCTAGGGTTTTTCTTTAGACTTATACACCCCTTACCTCATTTTCATTCAGTTTTTCCATTTGCCTAGCCTATGCATTCCCTCCATTTTCTTAAAGTTTTATTTTACCATTCGTCATATTTTCATGATTAAATAGGATCAAGCTCTTGTTCATATTTATGTTCAAAATAAGGTTTAATTTCTTGCTTCAAAAAATATTTCAAACATTTGGAAACTTTATAATTCATCAAATTTGACTCAAATGTCAAACTGACAGCATGTGCCAAAATTCCAAATCTGAAAATGCTATCGGTATTATAGAAAATGCTGTCAGTTTTGAAAAAATATCAAATTATGACTTAACAGGGGTTTTAAAAGTTCATAATGGTGATTTGCATTGATTATAATTCGAAATGAATTATCCACATACATGAATCTGGTACTTCATGAGGCGTGGCAGCCGTCTTCACTCAACACTTGGCAATCGAACAAGTACACATATGATGGTAAATGAGTACTTCCTCCAAGTATCGAAATCAATAGAATTGATGGACAGGGAAATGTAACTTCAAAGAAATTAACCCCGCAGGATAGGGTTTTTACAGCATTTGTTACAGGTTCATTTTGAAGAAGGATAAAAACATGGAGGAAACCTCACAGGTACAGGAGATGTTTTGAGGAATAATGTGTCCAAAACAATATCACTTGGAGAATTTATGAAAACAGATTTTTCTATAAATGCCCTGTTTCGTCATCTTTTTTCAGAACAGATTGTGGCCAATAGAAGATGGAGTTTGGAAAACTGAAGGAAATTTTTATTCCTAAGATATAGAACTACAAAAACCTATCTCACTTTTTACATAGCTATCAAGGATTGGAAGATCCATTCTCTTCATTTCAGCCTATTTTTCTGACTACGGAAATTCCAGTTTGAGTCATATTTTTGCGGAGTTGATTATGGACAGCTGGAGGGGAATTTTGAAAAATTGAAGGAGGTTTATCTTAGTAACCTATTTATCTATAATAAACTCCTTCATTTTTCTTATAGGTTTCATAGATTCAGAGAATCGAATCCATTACTAAGTCCTATTTGTTTGGATTTTAGACTTTTTCTGTTTTGACACTTGTTTTTAGAATGCAGATTTCAAGCAAATGGAAATGAATTTCAGGAAGTTGAGAGAGGTTTTTTCTCATAATAAACTAATACATTAAAAAATATTTTGGATTGTACACAGTTTTCATGATTCAAGAGATACAAATTCATAATTATAGCCCAAGTTTTCAGCAGTTTAGTCCATTTTTCATGGCAGACAGTTCTAAAATTTATTGTAATCTCTGCTATCTTTAGAAATTCGACCTCCTACGGAGGATTTCGACCTCAATATTTATATGAGGCATGATTGTAATATTTGGGAGTGGGGAGCAGGGGGCTCTTATTCTGAAAAGATGTGGTTGGAACTTGACAGCATGATCGAAGTTCAATTTTAGAAGCTCTTTGTACAGGCATGTATGAATTTCCTTATGTTTATATATTGCAGAAATGACTGTTTATGAATTAAAATATGATCTTTGAGCCTATCCTGTTTCAATTAATGGAGTATATGCTTTTAATATTCTGTCTATACATGGTCTAAATTTCATGTTATGATTCTTCTAAACAGCATACAACTATGCCCCTATCATGAAATAACGTCTGAGCTCTTATATTCATAGTTTATGATCACAGTCAGTTTTCTGCTTCTATTCATATATTGAAATTTTATATTATACTTGTCTTTTGTTTTTAATCTTTCTACCTAATTCATGTCTTCAACTACCACCAAAAAACCATAAAAATTATTTTGTAGATGTCCCATTCCTACTATCCAAGATTACCTTAAGTTTGAACCCTCGTAGTATAGGTTCAACTTTAGGGATAACAGACCCAAATCTTCTACAATTCAGTAGCTCTGGGCGGCTTGGGCATTAGGATTATGCGTCAAGAGCTTAAGGACACCTTTCAGTTCCCATGGTATAACAGTGGGCTTCTCGATATGCAATGGAGTCTCGGGTGGAGGGGGATCTTTCCCCAAAGAAGGTTGTGGATCTCCATAATAAAGCGAGCGAGTAGCAACACAAACCTCTGAATTAACCATGTTTATGCATCCAAAAGTGTCGTCACGGGTAGAAGAAGTCGAGGTTTCATTAGTCCCATGACTGGTGGTGGAAGCACTAGAAGCCATATTCTAATGATGAGGAAGGGGATTTTTCAACATAGCTGGGCTTTGTGTGATGTGCTTCGATGCTTCCTCCATACAAGGACACAAATTTGTAAGGTGATCTTCCATGCAAAGTTTACAAGGAAATTTCACTCTACGTTTAGGCTTGAGATCCCTACCAGCATTTCCGCTATCCCGAGGAGGGTTAGCGTTTTCTTTCTTGTTCTTATTATTCCCACCCATACGGTTATTTTTCCCCTTCTTTTTCCCACTGGCTTGCTGCTTACTAGATGGGTTCGTCGA
Source organism: Larix kaempferi (assembly GCA_027924585.1). Classification (NCBI taxonomy): domain Eukaryota; kingdom Viridiplantae; phylum Streptophyta; class Pinopsida; order Pinales; family Pinaceae; genus Larix; species Larix kaempferi. Next base: position 7,084,076 of record BSBM01000276.1, on the reverse strand, counting down.
TTGCATAGAATGTACATTGGACAATTGGGTGGAAACGGACGAGGCAGGAGCCTGTCCAGAAGTAGACTAGTTAATAGATAGATTATGCATTTGATTCGTAACCGAGTCTATGGGACGAGTACTTGTGGAACCAACAGTGTCATCGGCATGCGGTCCAGGAAGGGGCTTGGGCTCATGTCTTGATCGCGGCGCATCGGGTATAATGTCATATAAAATCCCAGATTGCGCATAGACTAGGTCTAACTGCTGGGATTTGAAGATGGCTTATTCCTCAGTCATAATTCCAGAAAATGAAATGTCCTTCGAAATATAAGGGAGTAAAGACTTGAGGAACCATTCCAGGAGAAAATCTGAAGGAATGTTGGCTTTCACTAACCTCTTCCGTCGGCTCCACTCTTAAATATGATCAGAGTTATGTGTGGCCTTATCCTGATGAAAGGTGGACAAGATCTCAGTGCCAATATCGTAACGAACTAGAAACTGGGAATGGTCGAGAAAAACCAAATCCAAATCATAGAATCTCTTGTAAGTGCCCCCAGGAAACTCGACATACCATTTTGCGGCTTCCCCTGTGAGGGTGCATTGAAATAGCCTCAAACGGATAGAATCGTGGTTCAAGGAATTCGAGGAGCACCATAAATGGAATGTGGTGACGTGATCACCTGGATCCTCACCCTTATTCACTTCAAACTTTGGAACATCGGAAGGGAGCTTGGTGGGAACTAGGGGCCATGTAGGATCATGACACACCGGATCATTTGTGAGTTTCAAAAGATCGGGCAAGTTTAACCTACCAAGGAACAGGAGCTGAGGCTGTGAAGCTTGATTATAAGCTCCCAAAAGAGACTAACTTTGCGAAACTGAAGGTGGGACTGTGTTCATCGAAGTTGAAACCTGAGGTGCTGATGAACTAAGATAGAAACCGTGACCATGACTAGAAGAATGATATCCTCCTCCAAACTGACCCATATAAGGATATGCAGGTATATGCATGGAAGGAATTCCATAAGAGGGAATGGGGTAATGGCTAGGACCATCCGAATAACCATAAATATTACCCCCATAAGAATGGGGTCCCATATAACCACTCGATGTAGGAAAACTAGCTGAGTGAGGTCCATAAGAAAATGGTATGTTCCCACTCCACAGAACTGAGGAGCTAGAAGGAGGAGGATGTTGCGGGATCATATAAGCATTCGTTATTGGAGGCATATATGTAGAGGAATTCGGGTTAATGGACGAAATATAAGTGGTAGATCCGATACCTATCGTGGAACCTCCAATCGAGAAAGGGTTCACACTAACACTAGGGGTTGATGAAGGAAGATGCCCTCCTCCAACATTCGGAGAAGATGGAGGGATGTGACCACTCCCAAACTGATAAGCAGTATAAGGGGGCATAGTGCCCCCAATCCCAAGGCTAGAGATAACATGACCACTGGACATGGTGGGATTAATACTCGGTATAAAACTAGGCATACCCAATGAGAAAGGATATAAGGTTGTAGGGATGGATGTAGAACCAAAACTTGACACACCCCTGGATGAACTATATGTCATACCCAATGACCATGTATCATCGAACGGGTTCGTGCTAGTGGGATGGGATGTCCCAAACCCATGACGAGTGATGTGTGGTTAACCTCCCTCCCATCCACTCGTTAGAGTTCTAGGACAGGATTTTCTCTTTGTGCGAGCGGACGAAGTCGAGGGGACTCCCAGCATGCTAGATGCGGAAATCATAATGGGAGCTCTTTGAAGCTCATGAGATGTGAATAAAGGACCAGCGATAGTCCTCCGACATCTCTTGCGAAGAGACTGTGATGGATTGCTAACTGGTAAACCATCCAACTAACGATATCGGCGAAGGGGCGGATCTCGATCCACAATGACTTCAAAAAGTCAGCAAATAATTGTCTCCTAATGGCCCACTAAATGTCACAGAGAACACACCTAAAAAGAAACTACATCCAAATTCACACAACAGGGGACTTGCTCAAGGGACCTCCCGACACTACAGTTGGTATGCCTCACCTAGGAGAGGCTTGAGATTCCCAAACTATAACTGGAGGTAACCAAAATGGTTATAAGGGCCGTCAGTATTCACTGTGCGAACACAATTGTGCTTTCTGACCCCTATCTGACTCAGGACACTCATAGAATAACTGATGCAAGTACCCTATGTGATACCTACATAAAGCAACTATGGCCACCACGTATAACCGATGCTAAGGCGAACAATCGCAGGTGGGATCCGTCATATGGGTAGGGTAGCTAAGCTCGAAACTCAAGAGGGTCAAATCCCCCAAGAGTCCCCAGATATGAACAAATCCTGGATATATCTCCCACGTTCAACAAGTATTGGAGGGCTATCTCCGCAACCGACCTCTCGTGACCTCGTGCTTAACTGTGGTTTAAGTAGAGCATCCCGAGAACACCGATGTATACCATGGGTTTCACCACTCCCTCTTTAGACACATAATGTTTGTTTAATATTCTTGGACTGTTAACTCAACATGATCTATTCCAAGACTCTAAACCTATACTAGTTGTTGCACCCTAGAAAAGAAAATGTTCTAATCAATTTTAAATTAAGCGTTAATTTTATTGGCTATGATTACTCAAAAGGATATGGTCGTGAAACTAGTGATGTGAAAAGACTCAATGAAATGCACACCCAAAAAGCACTAGACTCTTCTATCAATGGAAAAAATATGCCACTAAATGACAATCAAACCAAAGTTTCTTTTTGAAATAAAATGCAATCTCTTTAATCTTTCATGCACAAGCAATCCCTAATGAAAGCACAAGCACTCTAATGCAAAATGCAAAATACATAAAGCAAATTTTTTGTATTTTCACTATAAATGAATAAAAATGCAACAATTTTTTTGTATTTTCAAAATAAATGAAAATGCAACTAAGAATCAGTACTTTTCAGAAAAGAATGCAAAGAATGCAGTGCAGATAACCCAGCAAACCCCAAAAATCAAGACACAGCTAAGCCAATGAGCTATAAACAAGAAAAATGGCTAAAAAACCAAATTCTAAAAATCAAAGAAAGAGGAGCTTCTAGTCACAAACATAGGCAAGGAACAGTCAGGACATAGGCACAGGAAGACTTGGGAACACCCAGAACTCACCCAGCATCAACCAAACGCCAAGAATAAGTTTAAACCGGACTTGTACGTGATTTTTCAGTGAACAACTGCGTATGTATGCGGGCTGTAGAAGGAAAAATCGTGTATAGACACGGGAAAAAACAGCTTGCGAGCGCACAGGGAAAGATATGTGACCCAAAAAATGAGTGAAATGGATCAAAAACTCCAGATTTTTCTATCAGAACCTGATGACCTACCAATGACACAGAAACTTGAAAGAACAGAGACTCAAAATGAGGAAAATTCCCAAAATCCCCAAATGGATGCTTTTCCCTATTGGAGTCGCCAATTCTGTTACGGAGAAAAACTTCCTATGGCTCAGGGTAGACCACAACAGACAGATGACTTCTAGAAATCAAACTCATTTCCCAATGTATGCTATATAAATGTAAATGCTAAGAAGTGGAATAAAATACCAACCTCAATCCAAACGTTCAATGAAGATCCACATTGAGCTTTCAAATCTTAACACTTATACCTTCATCTTAGCCTCAACAACAAACACAAGCAAGTGCATATGATATATGAAAGATGTTAGCATATACAATAGCATAATCCATGATATATAAAATCAAATGTACCCAATGATAATAAACAATCATTCACAATATCAACTGGACGAGAAAATGAGTATTTCTACTAATATGAACAAGAAGTACAAGATAGAACCTTCTGTCGAAAACTCATCTGAACCAAGAACTAGGTCCCTCCACCACTTCAATCCGCATGCAACGGAAAACTCACAAGAAAAGGAGCAAATCCCTCACAAGATATGAAAGAGTTTGGTAGGTGAACATAAGAGGTTCACAACAACAAGGATCAATGGATGTAGACTCAAGCTATGGCAAAATTCCAATAGAGTTTCGATGCTCTTCTCTTCCTCTTTAATCCTTCCATGCATAATGGCTCAATATATAACCCTCCAAAGGCAAGTGAAAGGTCGTATCGAGTTGTTTCGAGATACATGGAGGGCCAAAGGTCACAATGGTCGCTTTTTGGAGTGAAAAAAGGGAGATTTTACTATCTTTTACCAATTAACTTGATGTATGCGGGCTATAATGGTGCAGCATGCGTGTTCGTGATTTGCAATGAAGCAGCTCATTTACAAGAAAAAAAATAGGGAAACAAGGGTTCCTGGAGGACAAAAAGTGGTTATGAGTCCATAACTGGATAATGGAGGCCAATGAGTGCTAATGCTCACAAGGTGGGAAAATATGGTGTAACAACAATCTCTTCCAATTGTGTCTTCCTTGCCTACTGACCTGCGTGCACTATCACAAAACCTGGCACAACCCTGAGTTTGCCTCTGTGCACCTCCAAGAATGCTACTGCACGATTCTTCCCACATCACAGTCAAGTGTTCCCAAGACTAGATTCCCTTATTCTCATATGCCTCAGACTTGTCCAATTAGACTACACCCAACTCTTGTATTGTGTCTTATGCCAAGTGCACACTCCTTTATATATGGTGCGACTCAACTTAGATGCACCTCCAAGTCAATGCACCCATCCAATAAGTATGTCCGACTGTGACCCATACTTAGTCTCTCAAGTGATGCATTTAACACAAGGTAGCTCCATTGCATGCCCTCCCATCACATGGGAGCCCTTGGGTCTACGCCGCAATTCAACGCACCCAATTTATTTTCTTTTGAGGGAGACCAATGCCACTTGTCCCCCATGAGAATCAATCATCATGCCCATACCTTCCTCCATGCGATGCTTTGGATTTGTTAATACCCGTAAAAACCACCCTATAGTGCATTGCGATCATAGGGTCGTGAAAGTATCGCCACCTGATTTGTTTCCATCCCAACAATGCCTCTTTTTTTTTTCTCTCGGTCTGATAGTGGCTCCTGGATTTTGATCCTCCCAATCCTGAATCAAGTCTTCATACTTCCATAGAGATTTCTTCCATTCCTATTTTTTCATGTCGATTGACAAGCCCTTCTAGCTGATCATGTTCTCATGCCAAGTCTAACTTCCATGCTTCACAAATCAGCTATCCAACACTCTCTCAACTTCACATTCTGGTTTGTCCAAGATCACGATAGGAGCATAGGATGGTTTCACTTTGCTAGGATCATCTTCATCAATCCTACAAGGTTTCAGCTGGATGATGTGGACAACAGAGTGATAATATTTTAAGTGATTTGATAGCCTCAACTTGTACGCAACCTCGTCGATCTTCTCAAGTATCTTGAAGGGGCTTTCAAACTTCCACATTAGCACACTTGCATACTTGGCAGATGGTTTGAACTGCTCCTTCCCCAAATTCAGAAGGACTTGGTCACCAAATTCAAACTCTAACTCCTGTCTCCCATGGTATTCCCATCGTTTCATCCTCTTGGCTTCTTTTGTAATCTGAATGCATCATCCCTTTCTAGTTTTTCTTTCCATCCCTTCATGAATCCCACGACAGTAGGACTCTTCACATAGAATCATTGCACAATGGTATGCAGTGATATCAGTTGTTGTCATATAGCCAACTCGATTGGACTATACCTCATCATTAAAATCTTCTAAATGTTGTAGCTAAACTGTGTTGCATCTAACAAGTTTGGACAATTCGACTGATCTAAACGCACATAGTGCCTCAAAGCACCTTCCATCAAACTATTAATAAGCTTTGTCTACTCGTTGGTATGCGAATGGTATTATGAAATCATCAACAACTTGGTTCCAACAAGTTTGAACAACTCTGTCTAAAACCATCATGTGAACCTTGTGTCCTTGTCCGACACAATGCTCATCGGGAGAGCCCACAAATTCACAACATTCTTGAAGAACATCTTTGCAACATCTTCAGTTGAACATGGAACTTTCATTGGAATGAAAGTAGGATACTTGGTAAATCGATCCACCATGACCAAAATTCCATTGAAACCCTACACCATCGGCAACGAATTTATGATGCCCATGGACACACTTTCCCAAGGATTCTCTAGCACTGACAAAGGTTGGAGGGGACCAAACTACATCTTGTTGTCTAGCTTGTCTTGCTGGCACACCAAGCAAGTCTTGACGTACTTCTCTACATCATGTTTGATATACTCCCAATAGTACCCATGCTCTATCAAATCCAAAGTTCATCGTTTCCTTGGGTGCCTCTCCAACAATGAGTTATGACACTCACACAATAGTTCCCTCTATGGGTTTGAACTCTTAGGAACATACAAGGTCTACCAAAGTAAAACTAACCATCCTCTAATCAAAACATCCATGTTTGGCCTTCCTTCACCTACTTCATGATGCTCAAGACAACATGCTCACCTTCCAATGTTGTCTTAATCTTTCCCCACAAGTATGAGAGCACTTGCGAGTGACTTCCAATCAAAACCTTCTCATTCTCATTGTTCTCTTCCAAGGCATACAACTGTGCCTTCCTACTCAAGGCGTTTGCAGATGCGTTCAACTTTCCCGGTCGATACGCAATAGTCATGTCAAACTTTGAACTAATAGATTTGACCTAATATCAATCAACTATATGCTTAATCATTGCAAAATACAATAAAGTTATCCATGCTCTTTGAAAGTTATCCAAAATATGTAGCTACCAAAGATCACAAATAGATAATGGCAAGATCAATGATAATAAGTTAATTTCACAATATTCCATGTGAAATTCAATAGGATTAATTCTTTGATCCAAACCAAAATTAAAATAGGAATTTTAGAAACTGCAAAATTTCAATATTGTTTAATGACTGTCCAAACACAGATTTATGTTTGATAAACAATATATGATCAAGAAAATAACCAAACTGAAGCTCATCATTTTAATCTGTGTCAAACATCTTACCTCAAGGAATTTCTTTATTGGGAGTACCTTCAACATCAAAGGTTCTAAAGGCACTCCTAAAATATATCCTTTCGATTTGAAACATATTTCAAAATCCATGCGTAATGACCAAATTGATTTGTGATGTATCCCCTTCTACAACAAGAATTTGCATTAGGTGACGATTAGAAACCTAAGGGGTTGTTGGCAGCCAACAAGTAGATCATAGGGTTCTCAAGTGTTTGATCCATGGCATGGGTGGAGGTAGAACCATTCTTAGAGAAAAACTTAAGTACTTCTAAGTCAAATAATGGTTGTATGATAGTCAAATTCATCCTTATAACCTATTAATATTAAGAGAACATGTTATGTTATCATACTTCGTTTGTTTATCGCATTAATGTTATTTAAATATTAGTTCACAGTCCATTTCAATCATTACAATTTGCAAATGTTAGACCTATGAAATAATTCTCCATATAATTTTGTCTTGTTTCAAGGTTCAGTGTTTATGTTTTCTAGTTGGAGGTCATTCAAAATCCCCAACAATGCTAGGTGTTTGAAATTGCAATTTGGAGATAGCCACTTACAACCTAGAAGCGGATGGAAACATTCCAGAAAAGTAATCTTAGAAGAGGGTTGCACATACAATCCTCAAAATTTCCTCATGAGCAACGTCCCTCCTTTATAAATCTTAGAAATGTTGGCCACCATTTCATAGGGTTGAGATCAATCCAAATTTGATTGGAAGATTCTTCCTATGACATGATGTTCCTAGCATATGTAACTTTTAACTTTATATATAGTTTCCAATTAGTTGATTATTATTCAAGAAGTGTAGAGGCACCCCAAGAAATCATTTTTAATTTATTTTTCTTCCTCCTATAGGTCACTTTAATCTCCTTCGCATATTGATAAGTAGTTTCTCTTATTCATTTCTAATGTGTACTATAGGCACCCAATCTCATTGCATGCGAACTAAAGCATGACATATTGTTGATCAAAGTATTAGGAAAACTCCGTCTACTAGTTTAGATTATTCATTACCCAAGAATGCTAAAGATCACATGGATGAGAAAGGAAAAAGATTAGAAGGAACCCCATAAGCATAATAATGATAATGCCAAAATTCTAAGAAGAAAATTTTAAAGTGACTATGATAGAAGGGACTCAAAAAACAATGACGAAGCCCTAGAAAATGATGGGATGAATATGGAGCAGTCATATGCATGATTCATGGAAAATTCCACCTTTATCTTGTTAGTTTACTTGTATTCCATAAGTAGTGATTCTCAAAGTTAGAGTCAATGTGCATTGAGCACACTAGATGAAAAGGAGTTTGTAAAACTTGTAGAGAGAAAAAAACTTGCAGTATTTGTTTCTGTTATTTTCTTAGCATAAAAGAGTTACTAATACACACTGATCGTAATGGATACCATTATTCATGCACAAATTAATGGTTGTTTTTATGCGACCTTAAATTAATGTCCTTCACTCAAGAGATCCATGTAACTCCACCTATATTTATTGCCCAGTAACTCCCACTCATAAGTCAATCATCAAGGATTGTAAATACTATTTTCTAGAATTCCTCTAGTATGCGAATGGAATATAAAAAAGAATCTTAGGCATACATAGTTACTAATGCATGCTCACATTAACAACTACCCTTAAGAATTCCCACTTAATGGTTTTTGTTATGCATTCTTACCTTAATGTCCCTTACTCATGAGATCCATGTAACTCCACATATATTTAGTGTTTAGTAGCATCTACTCATAAACCAAGCATTATAGAATGTAACTCTTATTTTCTTGGATTCCTCTAATATGTAAATTGAGTATAAAAAAATTCTCTTAGGCATTAGAGCAAGGGATTCTATGAAGTGTGATATTGCAAACAACTTGTAAGAGATTATTTGGGATAACCGCAATGTCTACACTACCAGATATTTGGCCCTAGTTGGCATTCGACATTCTTAGGATAATTTTAGACTTTATGTGTTGAATATTTTGAGCATTTAGGTGTTAAAAATCATAGTTATTGTTGGATTTTTCTTATGCTCTAGAATCTTCTACTAAATCTAGTATCCACTACTAGAAACTTGTTGGAATTCCCATTAATAGTTATGAATATATTTTTCATGGTTTTTACTAAGTGTTACTATTGTTTTGGATCCAAAAAAATCCTACCTATATGCAAAGTTTGCTAGGGAAAACTCCTTTGCACATCAAACAAATCAATTTTGAACTAATAACATCAATAGCAAGGACATGAGAAACAAATCAATCATATTTCCAAATTTTAATGAGAAATTGAAGCCAACAACCATGAACAAGTGGCAAAATCAATGAGTCACGACCACTTCTATCTATAATCTTAAAAAGGATTAGTAAGTGATTTCATAGTCATTGACAGTATTGGTAAAAAATCATTAGAATATGGAATGTCAAACTATTAAAGTCACTAATGTGCATATATATGCTCAAATTATATTATGGGCATTGTTTCAATTATTTTATCCCTTTGATTCAATCCTTTGACATGCAATAACATACTAAAACTATGGAACAATTAGTAATAAAATGACCTAAAATGAGTGTTTATATATCTATGTTGTTTTTATTAATGTAATCACATGGCACTTTATTACCGTTCTTTTGCATACATGTTAAAGAGACGATGGACATTTTGAGCAATTCTAGGCAAGGTTTTAATACCCATATCGAAGCAGACTCAAGAGGCTTCATCCAACAATGTATAAGATTGCATTAATTAAGAAAGATTTCAATCATTAAATCTCTATTAGATATTCTATGTGAAAAATTCTAGCTACCATTGGGTAAACTTTCTGCCAATATCTAAAGAGGTTCATTTTTTTTGTGATCCATAGATTTGAGTTGTTATTTTGAAAGATTATTAATCCATGAGAACCATTCCAAAGTGACTAATCCATGAGAAACATTCCAAAGTGATTGATCCATGAGAACCATTCCTAGAGAAAAAAGCCTTGAAATGGACACCATATTGAACTCGTATACCAAATATTCCTTATTCTCAACATCTAAAATTTCTCAAGGGCCCACACATGGCCCATGAGATGAAAATTATTTTTTTATGGCCTAATATGATGAATTTTTCCCTACATCATTATCCATATCCAAATGAATCAATACAAGTGTGCCAAATATTGAAATGTCCACATTATTGAAGTCACAAGTCAAAGGCTCTTATTTACAGCTTGTGTGATGGATTTAGAGCCTACACATGGACCTCAAGGCCATGTGTGGACCATGAGACCCAAAAATAATATTTTGGCCTATATTGTTGTTTTTTTCTCCTAGACCATGAAGCTATCCTTAAGAACCATCCCCACTATGAAAAACCTTGAAATGGCCACAATATTAAAGTCAGGAGACAAAGATTATCTATTCATTATCATTATGAATATCAGTCCATGTAAACCATAGTTTGCATGTATTTTCCCACCTATATTTATTGAATCCACAAAGTTGAAATCTATCTCTAAGGGCATTCTAGGTCACTTTCTCCCCATAAGGCACTTAGAAGGGAACCATGCACTCATTATCCTCATATGTATTGATGATATTAAAATACCCACAAACCTACCAGTAAACTTCTAATAGTTTGTATATTATCCATTTCCAAATAATCATTTGTTCTTTAATATCATATGCTTGGAGTATTCAAAAACAAATTGTCTAGATTCAATAAAATCCAACCTAGTCTATGAGAGGGGTCAACCCCCCAACCTATAACTAATAAATAAAATTTCGTGGAACCAAATTTTTAACTCTCGAGTTTGCAAATCCATCGTTTGTTTACTGTTGATTTTGCATGCACTTTTGGGATTGATGTTTGCTTGTTGGTACTTTGAATGCTTGAGAAATTGTAGGTTTTATTTCAAGAAAGAAAAATCATTAGTTTTTAGTATTGAAAGTTATATTATTTTTCTCTTCATTACTTTGAAAGCATTTACTTTTCTTGCAATTTCATTTGATATTTTTACACACCACTTGTGCACACACTTTTCAAACCTTAATCTCAACATCACTTGGTTTATGACCCCAAGTAGAGCCTAAAATAAACCCTATCTTAACACATTAATCTTCCTCACTTGAGGACCAAAAGAATTTGTAGTTAGGTTAGGACTTGCCAATAGGAATCCAAATAATTCCCCTTAGTCACTATACATTTGAGACATAGTGGTTTACATTTATGGATCCAAAATCCTCTTGTATTGGACACATTTGAGACCAATTTATTATCAATCTCATCCTTTCAGGGTGGTACACGTCAAGACCAATTTATGGATCTGAGCACTCTTTTCATTAGTGTTATTGTTGATCTATTTAGTTGTATTGGTAGTCTTACACCATATCACCATTGCTCCTTCAAGATACTCTCATAGACTTGGAGGATGTCCCCCTATTTATGGTATTTACAATCGAACTATTAGTCTACCTCATCGTGTGTGAACCAATCATTCACTATCTCCCCATGACCCTGTTATCACACCATAGTAGTAGGGCTACTATTCTTGCTTAGCAGATATCTACACATTTCAGAGCTTGGATTATTCAGAGCTTGGCTATGATGAGCTTATATTTTGAGATCACTCATGATCAGAGCAATATTGTATATCAGATTTTTGTTAGACCTTGTGCCAAGGCTGAGCCTTGAGAGTTCAGATATGATGACCGATGTGACCCTTTATTCCATACAGTTTCAGTTCAGTTACCAGTGATGTTATTGCAGCAGTGTTTCAGATGTTTTTGGATTATTATTGTTATGATGTTATATAGCCTATGGACTTTTGATTATTGACTATGGATTATTATCTTGTTGCTTTAGTAATCTTCACAGCATTAGCTTGGTATATGATTCATGATGTGGCAAACTATTTGAAATGAACTATCTTAATAATGTTATAAACTGTAAAATGGACATATCACTTGCACACTTAGGTTTTCTGTCAAAACTCACTGGTTGTATTACCCTCCTATGAGCATAGATATGGTCTTCCTTGACATGCTTGTCTTCTAGCCTAGGAACCACATTCTTTTGACTCCATCCATCCATGACCTTCCTGATTTGGCTTTCACCTTTGACTTGTCTTTCTTGACTCTTTGATGCTGAGGACTTCCCTATTACTACCTCTGTGTGGATCGCATCCATGTTTGTTTAGTGTCTCGGCTCTGAGTTGGTGACAGAACTTTCCTTTGGTGAGTTGGATTGTAGGCCTAAATCATTATGGTCGGTTGTCCCGATGTTTGGCACTGGTCGAAGTCCCCTTAGTCACTTGAGATGTTGTTGTCTAAAACTGAAATTTCATGTACTACCTATTGGAAATCTTTGTAAATTCGCCTATGGAAACTGTAAACTCTAGAATGCGTTTCTTAACACACGTGAGTAAAGGGGTAAGAGCTATGAAATGCTAAAAATATTCCTCGAAGAGTATAAGAAAGGTCCAAAAAAAAAAAGTTACTCAAAAGTTATATCAATTATTGCTGAACTTGTATATGTATAAACATGCCCTAGATATAAGCTACAACTAGTTGTGCTTCTTAGCACATCTGAAATCCGAAGGGTTATGTAGGCCAAAAAGGCCATGAAATGAAATTGAATGATCCTAATGAACTTGGATCAGCTTGATGTAGACATAATGCCTAAGTTGAATAAGCACTCTCTAAACAACTTACCCATTTGTGAGGCACATCCCTTCCCCGTGTTATTTGTCCGGCACAAAGTGTAGCTTCCCCCTCTCCCAGTCCAAAGTGTCATCTAGTTGAGTTTAGGTAAGTCATCCCCTTTTCCCAGCCTTGATTCGTATCCTTCATCCTAAGCTAGCAGTTAGACCATGTCCAATGGTGAGTCTGTCATTAAAGCTATTGTGCAAGTAAATATAAATAACAATGGAATATGTAAACATGATAAATGCCACTGAATGATGTTTATGCTTTAAGTTAAGTTGTGAGTATGATTATAGGAACATGTCTTAGTCTATTGATATGATTTTTCCTTGGTTGTATATTGACCTAGTCAAACCTAGTTTGACTATGGTCATTCTTGGGATCTGTGATGATGTGGGCCATGCATGCTTATTGATGATGATTTATGGTCCTGCATACTCTTGTTATTGATACTATATGGTGGACATATGATTCAGATGGTGATTGATGTAGTTCAACAGGTATTATTATTATGTCAGATCATCAGATTATGCACTGTCCATATATGGTGTACCCTATAGTTAGCCCATCAGGGAAACCCATGCTGTAAGAGTACACATTCTTAGTATATTTGGGTCTTATGGATCCAATGAGACACTTATCATTCAGTTCTGGGCACTTCTGACAGTAATAGATGTAGTTTTCCACTTGTTGACCAGATTTGGGGCTGTTTTCCTAGCCTGCCCAGCAGGGGCCATGAGAGGCCAGTTCACCTAGGGCGATGTATGAGGAGGGGGTGGTCCAGCCACTTGATTTTACCATTATACCCCCCTTCTGGAGATCCTGGTAGGCTCAGTTTGATAGCGCAGGTACCCTAGGTGGTAGTTTCAGCAGCTTCACAGTTACCAAGGCAAATTAAAAATGGAATAAAAGGGTCACTGAGGAATTCGGTTTGGGAAATTGAGGCAAGGTTTTGGCACTTGGTCTTCACAGAGGTATTCCAGGGTGAACCCCCTATCTTCCAACTAGTTATCATCAGTCAGTGGGGTCCACAGTGGCCACAGGAGGCCATTTACTGCATGTCTCTCTTAGTTTTGGAGACAATATTTGATCATTTGTATTATTTGGACATATTATTTTATATTATTGTGCCATGGGGATGAGCTAGTAAGGATTGATGCCTCCTATCGCCACCATGAGCTTATTGAGTCATGTCCTAGTCATATGAGGTGGGCCCATGTGTCTTAGCCCCCTCCTAGAGATGACGTCACCCTCCATGAGTCACTTTGGGCTATGACGTCATCCCTCTTTTGAGTGATCCATGTGATATTATGTATTATCTCATCTTAGCCATTGATTATATTACGAGATCTTTTAATCTCAACTACTCATCTTGTTGTATTGTAAAGTGGTTTGAGATCTAGGGTTTTGGTCTTTATTATCCTATATAAGGAGGAGACCTTCTATTGTAAAGGTCACCTTTGGGCTCTGGAAAACTTGGAATGAAAATAATATTTTGGAGATCTACTTCTTGGATTTGATTGGGTTACTCTTATATATGTTCTTGCGTCTTGTTTCTAGACATTCTTTGCTTTACAGGTGAAATCGACATCAATTGAAGGGAGGCTGAATTGCTTGAAGCTAGCTCAACGATTTTCTTTGTCGGAAGATTGTAGGGGTTGCTCACATCCCCCATGGGAAAAACATCTTCATATTGAGGGAGTTTCTCAATTGTGCTTTGTCCATTGATTGCTTTCTTGATATGACATGCTTAGATCTTATGGATTTGTGGATCAAATCTAACTTGATGTAGTTTGATTTACAGGTTTTCATGGGACATCTCTCCTCCTAGGGCTTGGACGATTTTGGTTGAAGACACTTGGATCAAGCTTGGAATTGTAACTAGGGCGAGAATTCTCCATATGCTAAGAGGCCGCAATATTCGAGGTAATATCTACAAGGTGTGTATTGATTTCGCTTGCTTTCCATCCTATTGGTAAAAAAACTCCATTAAAATCAAAACCCTCATTTTCTATTTTCTTAGATCTATTTGGATCTAGCTTGGTTCTTGGAAAGATATTGAAAACCCACCTCTATAGCATCCACGAAAATTCGGATCTATAGTTTGGTGGTGATTGGGTTCCATTTGACACACTTTCCAAGGCACTTAGCTTTCCTTGGGTGAGGTCGCACTCCTTGGGAGGGTGAGTTTTGCTACTTCCAAGACAGAGGTAGGTGAGATCCCACTTGATTTGCACTCCTCTCACTTGATAACCTACCCCTAGTGCTTCATTTCTCTGATTTTTTCCTTGTGGGCCCCATTCCTCATTTTGAGGGTTGTGCCCCACTTGGGTCATTGAGTGATGCATTTTCAACCTTAGATCTTGATTATTGATGATGATTTATGGTCCCGCATACTCTTGTTATTGATACTATATGGTGGACATATGATTCAGATTGTGATTGATGCAGTTCAATAGGTATTATTATTATGTCAGATCATCAGATTATGCACTATCCATATATGGTGTACCCTATAGTTAGCCCATCAGGGCAAACCATACTGTATGAGTACACATTCTTAGTATATTTGGGTCTTATGGATCCAATGAGACACTTATCATTTAGTTCCGGGCACTTCTAACAGTGATAGATGCGGGTTTCCACTTGTTGACCAGATATGGGGCTGTTTTCCTAGCCTGTCCAGCAGGGACCATGAGAGGCCAGTTCACCTAGGGAACTGTATGAGGAGGGAGTGGTCCAGCCACTTGATTTTACAATTATACCCCCCTTCTGGGGATCCTGGTAGGCTAAGTTTGACAGCGCAACTACCCTAGGTGGTAGTTTCAATAGCTTCACAGTTACCGAGGTAGATTAAAAATGGAATAAAAGGGTCACTGAGGAATTCAATTTGGGCAATTGAGGCAAGGTTTTGGCACTTGGTCTTCACAGAGGTATTCCAGGGTGAACCCCCTATCTTCCAGCTAGTTATCATCAGTCAGTGGAATCCACAGTGGCCACAGGAGGCCATTTACTACATGTGTCTCTTAGTTTTGGAGACAATATTTGATCATTTGTATTATTTGGACATATTATTTTATATTATTGTGCCATGGGGATGAGCTAGTAAGGATTGATGCCTCCTAGACCCACCATGAGCTTATTGAGTCATGTCCTAGTCATATGAGGTGGGCCCATGTGTCTTAGCCCCCTCCTATTGATGATGTCACCCTCCATGAGTCACTTTGGGCTATGACGTCATCTTTCTTTTGAGTGATCCATGTGATATTATGTATTGGCTCATCTTAGCCATTGATTAGATTATGAGATCTTTTAATCTCAACCACTCATCTTGTTGTATTGTAAAGTGGTTTTGAGATCTAGGGTTTTGGTCTGTATTATCCTATATAAGGAGGAGACCCCGTATTGTAAAGGTCACCTTTGGGCTCTGGAAAACTTGGAATGAAAATAATATTTTGGAGATCTACTTCTTGGCTTTGATTGGGTTACTCTTGTATACGTTCTTGCATCTTGTTTCTAGACATTCTTTGCTTTACAGGTGAAATCGATGTATCAATTGAAGGGAGGCTGAATTGCTTGAAGCTAGCTCAATGATTTGCTTTGTGGGAAGATTGTAGGGGTTGCTCACATTCCCCATGGGAAAAACGTCTTCATCTTGAGGGAGTTTTACAATTGTGCTTTGTCCATTGATTGCTTTCTAGATATGACATGCTTAGATCTTATGGATTTGTGGATCAAATCTAACTTGATGTAGTTTGATTTACAGGTTTTCATGGGACATCTCTCCTCCTAGGGCTTGGACGATTTTGGTTGAAGACACTTGGATCAAGCTTGGAATTGTAACTAGGGAAAGAATTATCCATATGCTAAGAGGCCGCAAGATTCGAGGTAATATCTACAAGGTGTGTATTGATTTTGCTTGCTCTCCATCCTATTGGTAAAAAACTCCATTAAAATCAAAACCCTCATTTTCTATTTTCTTAGATCTATTTGGATCTAGCTTGGTTCTTGGAAAGATATTGAAAAACCACCTATATAGTATCCACGACAATTCGGATCTATAGTTTGGTGGTGATTGGGTTCCATTTGACACACTTTCCAAGGCACTTCGCCTTCCTTAGGTGAGGTCGCACTCCTTGGGAGGGTGAGTTTTGCTACTTCCAAGACAGGGGTAGGTGAGATTCCACTTGATTTTCACTCCTCTCACTTGATAACCTACCCCTAGTGCTTCATTTCTTTGATTTTTGCCTTGTGGGCCCCATTACTCATTTTGAGGTGCCCCACTTGGGTCATTGAGTGATGCATTTTCAACCTTAGATCTATGGAGATCCAGCCTACCTTGGGGCATGCCACTTAAAACCCACTTTGATAATTTCCTTAACTACCCTGATATACATTTTGGCATACTTAGGACTCCATTTACCCCTCCATTTCAAGGCACTAGTCTCCTTGGGTCAATTCACACTCCTTGGGGATTGTGTCATGTGCTAGATCCCATATGTGGGTGTTGCCTAATCTACTTTGGATCCATAGATCTACATCTTCAAGCACCCCTTAGTACCATACTACTCCTAACTTCACCTTGTGGGTCCCATTTGAGCCATTTCCATATTTTAATGAAGTGGGTCCCACTTGTGTATTTCATGGTACTAGATATATCCCTTTGATCTCCCTAGGTGGCCTAACTCATTCCTTGGTTGAAACACTCATCACTTCTTAAGCCTCTTCAACCACATCATAACTCTTGGGTCCACCTAAGTTTGCATTGGTTTCCATAACTCAATTTACACATCTCCCAAGGAACCTTTACTTTGGCTAATCTTCTTTGATTGGCTATAGGGTCTCCCTCTTGGTCTTGTCTTGTCTAGATCTAGAGTGAAGAGTTGCCTCGGTTATATTGACTCCCAGCTTGCATTGGGAACCGTGGCATCTCTTGGGTCACCTCTTTAGTTGTCTGTCTCCTCTACCGTCCCGGATGGGATACCTTTAGGGATAACTACAAGTTGTGTGATAACAGACCCCCTTGGGATCCTCATATTCAAGCTCCTCACATCCTATATCACCATCTTCCCTTCATATTTGTATCCCCCTACATAGCCAAATATCCATAAAATGTTGAAATCCTTAGTAGCAAAGGCGAATGGAAGTAGGCTAAAATTTCACATGGTTTGGGGTTGTCAAATGAGAAAAAATAAGGGGTCGAGTGGAATAAATGATAGTTCTATACAATTATAGTAGTATAATTTAATTGCATATATTCAATAAGTTACCTAAAAGAATAACCAAGCATATAAACAATGAACACAATAATTTTATCCTGGGAAACCCAACTAGGAGAAAACCCAACAACCTTTGTATAGAGATAATTGGTCCCGAGAACATAGTACATATACAAGAGAGAGAAATAGAAAATTTCTCCAAGTGAAAACCCCCAAAATTACTTCTCTATCTACAAATGCGAACTTCTCTCTCCTTTAGTGCGACCTTGCTTGAGTTGAGTGAGTGAGCAAATGAGGCACACAACCTCTCTATTTATACACATGAAAACTAACATTTTTCCCTTACTAGGTGGACTTGTTTAACTGGCAGGGTTGACTTGTCTTCGGGGAAGATAAAATTAATATTTAATAAATATTTTCTTTGTTTATTTTCATCCCAAGTTTTACATTGATTATTTCAAGGGTTTACATGATCAAATACATCAATATATTCTCCCGTAGGAGGTGCAACAATAATATAATAAAATAAATAAGAATAGCTTCCGAAGTTGCACTATTTCCAACACTCCCTCTCAACAAGGAAGGTATTCTTCATACATGGTCATCATCAACATCATGATCATCTGTATCTAATCTATACATCACATCTGTCTCGATCATCTCTATACATACTGAATATTGTCAACACAGTCTTAGTCCATCAAGAGGTGTCATCATGCATCTGCTCCACACAGTCCATCGGTGGATCCATACATCAACTCAACAACTCTACACAGTTCATTGGAGAGTCCAACATGCCTCATCTCAACCTAGTCCATCAGGGATCAATACAATGTGCCTCAGATAAACCCAGTCCATCGGGTAACATGCAAAAGGACAATTTGCCTCATCTCAACCCAATCCTTCAGGGAACATGCACTAACTCAACCAATCCTTCGGTGAGCACAAGCGTACCAGTGTGCACCAACCTCTCCATCCCATATCAGGATGTCCGAGAGATCTTCTCACTCTATACAAAGTGATTTGGAGAATGCACTAAATCTCTCCATAATGTCCCGTGATGTTTGAGAGATCTCCCCACTCTACAGAGTATCCGGGAGTGTGCGCTAGCCTCTCCATCCCATCAGGATGTTTGAGATATCTCCTCACTCTATCCCAGAGTGATCCGGAGAATGCAGTGGCCTCTCCATCCAATCAAGATGTACGAGATATTTCCTCACTCTATCTCAGAGTGATCCGGAGAATGCTTGGCAAGGATAATTTTAGGGGCGAAATTTATCCCATGGGCTATTTTTCCATGTTTTTTTCCAAAAAAAAGATTCGCTAATGTGCATTTTTTGAAGCCCCATTTTGCCCAATTTTGACGGGATAAAATTTTTCACACTAAAAATAGCCAAATTATTATATGAACTATATAAAATCCTTATAAATTGAAATAATTTTAGAAACATATCGCCAAATATTTTATAGTTGACATTTTAAGAATTGGTAAGATTTGCCAAGGTTTATACACTTTTAAATAAGTATGTGTCCTTAAAATTATCCCTGATGCTTGGTCTCTGTATCATATTTCCCTCTCAAGGAGGGACACGTTCTCTTCCACACCAAGTCTTCCACGAAAGTTTACAAACTTTATCTTGGTAAGAGGCTTGGTTATAAGAACATCTGTAGTATGGTCATTCATTGGAACACATTATATCTCGACAACACCTTTCTGCACCATATCACGAATGTAGTGATAATGAATCTCTATATGCTTCGACTTATCGTGGAATACAGGATTCACTGACATCTACGCACAGCTCTGGTTATCACAGTGAATCATAGTTGGATCTAGAATTTTTCCAAATAATTCTGTAAGGATTTTTTGAATTCACACAGCTTCCCGAGTTGCAGTGCTAGAAGCCATGTACTCGGCCTCTGCAATACTAATTTCTATTGAGGTTTGCTTTCTGCTGCACTAGGAAATCACTGCAGAACCCAAGCTGAGCAACACCCGGAGGTGCTCTTCCTATCTGTAGCACATCTGAACCAATCTGAATATGAAAATCCCTGCAATCTCAAGTCACATTCTGAATCATATCTCAGACCATATCCCACAGTGCCACGCAAGTACCTCAGCACATGTTTTGCAACAACCCAATGAACCTGTCTCAACTCGCACATAAACTGGCTGAGGGCATTCACTACAAAACAAATATATGTTCTAGTATTTTTCAGGTACATCAAATATCCAATCAACTAGCGATACATATTGGGATCAATCAAATCTGAATCCGAAGTGGAGTCCCTCAACTTCTTCAGATTTGCATCCATCGATGTGGCCATGGACTTGCAGTCCAACATTCTGAATCTCTGCAGTATGTGAATGGTGTATTTTCCTTGAATTAGGAAAATATCATTGTGCATATGCCATACTTCTAATCCCAAGAAGTAATGCATCAATCCAATATCCTTCATTTCAAATTCAGAGGCAAGCTACTTTTTACACCATACAATAATTTTCTCATTCCCAGTGAGAAACATATCATCAACATAGAGTACCAAAATTAGTGGCTCACCATAATCAACTCCCTTTATGTTGGAGTGTCCTTCTCTCTCTGCATATGATCATCCTTCTCCCTCTCTGGAGCTATCCACAGAGCATCCTGCTCCCTCTCACTTCGGGTGCCAATCTGAGCACCAAATTTCACATAGTAGAAGAGCACAATTGCTTACTAAAATGTAAGTATCCATCTTGGTGACGACTAGGTACATCAAGGATCCTCTCAACTGCCAGTATGAATCTACCAGAAACACTATCAGTATAATCATGTTGGATCTTCTCGGGCTATCAATTGTGTTCTTCTTTATCATAGGAAGATATCAATACATCACCAATAGGCCAAGATCCTCAACTCAAAAGCTAACTCCCTCTAAAATGTTGGAGGGGGAGATGATCTCATCTCCTTAGGATATATCAACTCCTCATTCTCAATCTTTAGATTAGATCCTCTGGGCTTGTGGGTCATGTATCAAATATAGCTGGATGTGTTAGGTCCTTGTCTGTTTGCATGACTTCCATCTAACTTCTTTATCTAGGAGTTATCCTTCTAGGCCGAGAGTCATGCTCCTAGAAGCTTCCTTCTTTTGATTAATTTGAACATCAACGAGATTCAAGTGTCCATCACTTGTTCATCGGAACAAGTCTCTTCATCCTTCTCTTGTAGGCCATATCATATGGTCTTTTCCCTACAAGTCAAATCCCATCAGATTATTAGTGACATTGCATAATCAAATTTTAACCAATTTCTATTTCAATGTAATGGAAATAGTTTACACAGGTATCTAGGCATCTTGGCTAATGCTTCAACATAACAATCATAAACATGTCTCCCAAACACATATGGTAACTATCTAGATGTCTTCTATCTCCATTGGAACATTCCATCAAGAGTGCACACTACTCTAAGCATGTAAGAAGGAGATATCATCTAAACTAGCTCCATCAGGTGTTCATGGAATGTTGTGCAGCTCATATGCATAAAAAATAAACAAGAGCCTACTGCCTTCTTGTGGGAACAACCATGAGAGATCTATGTTCTTCATTTTCTTGTTGGGATCCCATCACAGTCTGGATCTTCATATCATAACCTCAACATGGGGAGCACTGGAAAAAGAGCTCCAAACGATCATCATTCCTTGACATCTTGTGAGGAGTGTATTCATCAACATTAGCAGTTGAGGCTTCAAGATTCCTTTTGTTTGAACTTCGAGAATTACTAGCGCAATGGCCATATGTCTTGCACTTGAAGCATTGCATATGCAAGAGATCCTTCTTCTTCTTCTTTTGATCTGTAGAAGGACTTCATATCCTATCTTGATTCTTATGGTTATGAAACTTTCTTCCTTTTCCCATGCCTTTCTTAGCATGAGATATAAATGCTTGACTTCTTTAGATTGAGGGCCATAAAGTTTTTGCCTTGCTGCAATCCTCATCTCTTATTGAGTAAAATCTTCCCATAACTTGTCAAATTTGGGCAACTTGGTTCATCCACTTATACTTTGGATAAATGATTCCCAAGAGGGTGGGAGACCATTTAAATTGGTTATGACAAGTTCCTTATTATCAAGTGATTCTCCACTAGAACTTATCTTGTCCCTTAGTTCTGAGATACTCATGAAGTACTCAGCAATTGATTATGACTTTGACATCTTCAGATTCGATAGTTGATTCCTCAATGTGAGGGTAACATTGATGCTACTGTGTTCAAACAAATTCTTTAGGGTTTTGAACACATACCTATTTTCTTTTGTGATATCGAAGGAACCAAATGATCCTTTATTGAATCCACCAAGATTCTTCTTGCTCTTGCATCATTCTTTCTCCACTGAGACTTGTCATATTTTGCTTTTGGTTCTGGAACCTTATCATTGATGAACTTCAAGAGATAATTCTATTCTAATATGAGAAGAATCCTAGACTTCCAAGAAATGAATTTGGAAGCCCCATCAAGTCGATCTTCAACCTTCATTCCAATGATCTTGATTGTAGATCTGGACCAAAAACCCTAGCAGGAGCTAGGTCAAAAATGAAGTTTGGATTCTTGAAAAACTGACACCACCGATAGGATTTCCCTCTCAAGGTGAGTTGAGAGAATAAGATCGAGCCAAATATTTGGACCGGACAACCCAAAACTTGAAACCCTAATTTTTGTAGTAATTGTCGCAGCTGCAGAATTAGGTAAAAAATGAAACTACTCAGAATTGTATTTTTACTTCACCAAAAGATGTGCCTTCCCTAGGGAAAGATTCCAATACTCTTTTCAATCCAAACTGATGAGGGAAGACCCTGAAAGGTGAAACCCTAGTTTTCAACATTGGCTTCTTCTAGTACCACTATGATACCATGATAGTTTTATACAATTATAGCAGTATATTTTAATTGCAGATAAACAATAAGATCACTAAAAGAATAACCAAGCACATAAACAATGAACACAAGGATTTTATCCTGGGAAACCCAACCGTGAGAAAACCCAGCAACCTTCGTATAGAGATAATCAGTCCCGAGAACATAGTACAGATACAAGAGAGAAATAGAAAATTTATCCAAGTGAAAACCCCAAAAATAACTTCTCTAGCTGCAGATCAAACTTCTCTCTCCTCTAGTGCGAACTTGCTTGAGTTGAGTGAGTGACCAAATGAGGCACACGACCTCTCTATTTAGACACATGAAAACTGACCTTTTCCCCTTACTGGGCTGACTTGTCTTGGGGAAGATAAAATTAATATTTAATAAATCTTTTCTTTGTGTATTTTCACCCCAAGGTTTACATTGATTCTTTCGAGGTTTTACATGATCAAATACATCAATATATTCTCCCGTAGGAGGTACAAAAATAATATAATAAATAAATAAGAATAGCTTCCGAAGTTGCACTATGTCCAACAATAAAGACAAAGAGATGTGAATGGAATAAATACAAAGATAGTATTTTTATAAGTGACAATTACAAATAGATAAACTTTATTTTGTTTGTAATTGAGGTAATAAACTACTAATCTCACTGTTATGAAATATCCCAGGAATTTGATGAATATGAATTTATGTATGGAATAGTATCTCATTTTCTTCAAAGGTGCCAAATGGTGCCTTAGTCATTTGTAAAATGTTCCTTAGACAAGACAAAGGTTAAGGATAAAATGAGATAAAGTATGACATATTGATCAATTTCGTCAGGTAATTAATGTCTTAAGGGAACAACATTTATGAGTGTCATGGCTTTTCAAGTTGAGATATGTGTACCATTCATGATATTATTGATTGCACATATTTGTATTATTCTAAGGTAGATTATTCTAGTCTTTGAGTTGGAGCATTGGTTGTGTCTACTTATTTTGTCACTAGAGTGGCTCATTTGTTTACCAATTAGTTGATGTCGATTAACACCTACCCTAACTTTACTTTAGATATGAACCATCCAAGGATACTCTTCAAAAATAGATAAATAATTCTTGTATCTTGGTCATTAAGTTGGGTGAGTTGTTTTGGTTTAAAAATGGTGAAATAGGGAATAATTTATTTCCTTCATTGCTTGTCTTTTCAATATTTTATAGTTTTTCGTATTGTCATTTTATGTTGTACACCATTTTTCCACACACCTTGAAACCCTTAATAAAACGTCACTTGGGTCAATACCTTATACATATGACAATAATTGGCATCAATGTGATTGGCTGTAGATTTTCACTTGCAAGTACTACCAAATAGGTATCTATCATATCTATCTTTCAAGAGCGAGGATAGTTTAGGAGGAATTGGGGAAAGTGAGATGTCCACTGGATGTGATAGTGTCAAATCAAGTAATATAGGTCAAAAGGTAAGAACAAAATTTCATAGACACATGGAATTTTCTCGTGTTGAAGGAGGGACTTTTTGTTATGATGATGAGACAAAAAGTGACATTGAGGTCCCCTCGAGGTACAAACATCTAGTCAAACGGTGGGAACCAAAAAAAATTCTGGAGTTAGACACTGACTTCTGTCTCAATGAAAAAATTAATCACATTGTGTCATTGCCTATACATGGTCTTGGCATATTTTACATGGATGGCATAAAGGTCAAATATGGCGGGGAAACTAAGTTAATGGAGTATGTCGAACCATGTTACATTTTTTGAGTTTGGATTAGGCTTGCACAATATATGACAAGCATGTGTAGATATGTGATTTGTGCAAACTATATACAAACAAAAGACTCTAATCAAAATAAATGAGCAACTATATATATTGATGGAAGACCAAAATATTCTAGAAATATTATAGTGTCTATAAATAGTACATGAACAGGGACAACTAGAAAACCACCTAATTGCATATTCTAGGCACGTGAAGGAAATTAGGTAGTGCTATGTGCAATAAAAACAATAGCAGCAGGGGAGGAGTTGCTGATAACTTATGATTTGAATCGAATATTAGAAGTGCTAAACCCTACAATCATTGGGGTGCATATGTATTATTCTTTACATATTGAATTGATGAAATGTTTCATTCTTTACACAACTCTCTCTACATATTTTGTTGTAAATAATATTATTTTGAATAATTTGGCAGGATGATTGCAGGGAGGCACCTGTGCAGAGTGTAGAGGCACCTATAAAATTATAACTCATTTTGATTTCTTACATCTGTTTAATTTTTTGTAATTTTTAAAAAATTAATGTTATAATACAATGTACATGTTATATGTGGGAAGGAATCCACCCATGATCCCAACATGGGTGATGACGATACCATCTATCTTGATGACCCAATTCAACAAGAAAGTATCCATAAAATGATACAAAAGACTAATAAAGAATTGTTTTCATCATTTGATTCCAAATTACCGAAACAAATACAAAGGAAAAATGTTTTGGTTGATAGACTAAGGAAATTGCAAGTAAGCTATAACTACATTTGTCTATTTTATCATGTTCAATATTTTACAATTTGATTTAATCTTATGTTAACCTAGAACAAAAAATGGAATTGTTTTGCTAGGAGTATCATATTTTTATTCAACAAACTAAGCCTTATCAACCTAGTGTTGGCAGCAACCATGCAACAATAGTCACTATACAATTACATTCTCCTCGCACCACCAGTAACATAGCCACCAGATTGTATCCATCCTTGACTCCTACTCACATTTCCCTGTCTTCTTCCACAATAACTACTAGTACAATCTATTTATTTGATACTCCCAATTCAACTTCTTGTCACTCGCATGATACCCTGTGCATGGCATGACTCCCCCTAGAGATGTTGATGGAGATGTTGTCTCCATTCCTGGATCATGCAAAGTATTTTTGGGGGCATTCTGCATCAAGAGAAGTGGGACACTATTCATTAAGCTTCTCATGGATGAAAACCTAGTCCCATTGAAGCTACAAAAACTTTTAAGTAACTAACAATGCATTTATCTACCATAACGTTATATAATTGTAGTAATTTTTAATCTTCGATAATATTAATGGTTTAATAGGAAATAATATGTTTTGGAAGCACCTATAATAGAGGGATTTAGATATTATTGGACTAACCATTCTTACCAAATTTAATCAAAAACCTTCTCATTTGAAGGAGGAGCTTCTGGATTACATGGTTGGTCTATTTGGAGATATTTTCAACCAAGCTCAAGAAACCATTATTACAGATAAATATTTGAAAATGATTAGAGATACATATAAGTTTAATCTAGAAAAAATCCATAGGTATGATCGACCTCCTGTGATTCCTGAGAGAGACTGGAAGGCTCTTCAGGAGGACATAAATGAAAAATGTATGAGAAGACAAAGAAAGACACCTCCAGATGGAGGAACGTATAACATTCACAATTTCATTAAGTATGATAGTTTTCAAAAGTTCAACATAAAAATTGCATTATCTGGTGTCCTTAAAAATTATTGTAGTCTTAAAAATACATCAAAGACCACTTAGAAAAGTTAGAGAAGCACGACCAACACAAACTTGGCCAGGAAAAAGTTAGAGAAGCACGACCAACACAAACTTGGCCAGGGTCGGTACTTGAAATTGTATGCCCGATTTGTAAGTATGAAAATTATTTTATTGTCTTATTACTAAAAAGATGCAACCACTTTATCACTGATATGTTATGGAATACAAGGGGATGTCATGAAACGAGCGCCCATAAAAGAAGAAAAGAAACTCACATTCAAATGCAAGTTTCAAAGTGTGCTTGAATGTGTCCAAGATGGGGGGAAAGTTGATGGCCAAACAAATGTTAATTTTGAAAATGACATTTATGCTTAATGTCATTTTCAAAATGGCATTGATTCTTAACGGCATTTTCAAAAAGGAAATTATGTTTTCTATAAAATCAAACACCTATAATTCAATGCTTTCATTTTTTAATGTAGGAGAGAATGAGCAATATTAATTCTAGAGGAGATCAACAACCTTGTGATTGTAGTATGATTATATAATTATCAAATTTATGAGATACTGAATTTTTAAGATCAGATTTCATATAATTATAACTTGTATTTTGTTTTTAGGGGAAAAGGCTATAGATGAAGAAAATAGGAGAGAAGAGGAGGTTGATGCGCCTCATACCATGGCCTCTACACGTCAAGAAGGTAATACACATTGATTTAATATTAACATTGAACAATTATTAAACTACAGTCATGAATATTGACTATATATCTTTTCATTTTTTTTTATAGGGGATGCTGGTCCGAATGGTTATCCCACTTAACCTATACGTGGCATGAGATGTATGTTGTGTTTTAGTGTTAGGAAACAAGAATTGACAAAGCCAGAGCTACTACCACCAAACACAAAAGAGG
Source organism: Larix kaempferi (assembly GCA_027924585.1). Lineage (NCBI taxonomy): Eukaryota > Viridiplantae > Streptophyta > Pinopsida > Pinales > Pinaceae > Larix > Larix kaempferi. The sequence goes on along the minus strand of BSBM01000276.1, from coordinate 7,056,866 downwards.
ATGACATGCCTCTTATGAATTTGTTTAAGAATAAGAAACCTCATAGGAAGTGATGTATAATGAAATTTTGTACTATGTTTTTTGTATAATGAACTTTGTTAATATAATATATATGGTACTATTTTGTAACTGATCTATCTTATGAAAAGTACTGTTTAATTATTTTATGTTAATTTAATTTCTTTTGCACTAGATAGATGGGCTATGGAAAATTGAAAGTGATGTGAGAGGATGGTGGTAAATGAAATTCCACCTTCACGTGGTTGGCCTTATTCAGTAGAGAATAAATTATTCTCAAAACCAAGAAAAACTCAAACAATTATGTACTTTGGCATCTTCAATTTTATTTTATTTTACTGATAAGACGTTAAAAATGGTTGAATAAACAAAGTATTGGTTAGTTGATTATACATATTATGTGTCTTTGTGCAGATCATACATTTTGATGTTCCAAGAGTGTTTTCCACCTTATGCATTGCAGTCACCATATCTATCGATGTTTGGATGGTTTAGGTATTGAACATTTCTATTGAATATTTTCTCTAGATGTGACATCTTTTTAGTTATTTCTTACTTTATTTTTAAATAAATATAAATTCTCACATGAGTTCATGTAATGGATATGATAAAGAGTAGTTAAAGAACGAGAGTATTACTAACTATTTTATCATAATTCTTCCAACACTTACAACTATTCCTCATTTATTATCTAGTTTTGTTTGAGTTCTATTATACTTGTTGGGTTTTAAGGTTTTACCTCTCCTTTGCAAGTTGATGGTGGATTTCATCATTTTTTTACAATAGGAAACATGAGCAAGAAATGAGGGGCAAGTGTGACAAAACAAGGGGTAATTTTTTGTATAACATGGGTGCAAGTTCGAAGGGGTTTAATCTCCCTTTATTTGTAGGTTCATTTTATTTCTCTATGATGTAAATTAGTACTCCACTTTGGTATGGGAGGACCAATGCTCTGCATTGATTTGGGGACATATGATCCTCTTTGGTATTGGAGCATCAATGGAATTAGTGCTCTAGTACATTGTGTTGGGAGTATAATTTCTCCACTTGGAGTATGAGAAATGTAGCATAGCACTCATATGAAGCACTAATGCATAAAAATGAATTTTTAAATTACTAGTCTATTAGGCTCCTGCAACAAAACCCTAATAGATCACTTAATTAGTTCAATGAAGGAACTAAAAGCAATTAAGTAACAACATCAAACCAATAAAAAGAAAATATAGTGGGGGAGTAGAAATATTATGCTTTGGGAATGAAATGTTATATACCTAGATCCATACCTTTGACTAGTGATATGGCAACAGTTAAAATTATTCATACCTAGATCCATAGATCAAATTGTAATCCACCTCAAGGATAAGACACATGTTACATACAAGAGACTCCCCTATAAGAATGAGTATACTTGTATAGACTACAAATTAGTAGCTCAATTATGTAAATGTATACTCCAATGCAAGGCTAGTTAATAGAGTGTAAGTAGATAATATATGTACTAAATATGTATTCAAGTTTCATATTATAGGTTGTGTTGACTATTGGAAAAATACTTGCGTCGACGGTAGGGGTTCTCCCCAATGAAAATTCCCAATGACTCTTCACTGTTTGGAATAGGAAACCCGTCCGGTTTACGGTCTGGCTACCATTCAAGATGGTCTTGGAATAATTCTATTGGATACGTCCCGGTCCACTTTTTATGATTTTGATAGTTTTAAATGAAATGCAAGTTACTGACTCTACATGCAAATGCTTATGCTTACTATATATGCTTGTTTGACAGATAGGAAGAGGCCTCACATAGTGATGCATAGGTTCTTACCTCTCATCTTATCACCTCTTTTACTGTCAATCAACCAAGGAAATTCCCTAACTAAATACAATATTCTTATTTAATCTAAACTATCCTTGCAATGAGCGAATTTAAAGAAGAGCAACGAAAGAAATCTGTAGCATACAACTACAGAAGATAACTACTGAAAATAATGCATTTAACAGTTACAGAATGAAGTTAACACATTAGATAGCTTAAGCATTAACATTCATTGCATTCATCGTTCATACAAAACAAAGAAAATTGTATTTGCATGTACATACACCAAGATCATTCAGAAAATATTAGAATGATCCAACATAATAAGAAATATCTTACTGCATTTCCATAGACAAAACAAAGAAATCAGTTCTACACATTTGTACACACATTTCAACACAATATTCCATGTACGCATCCACCTAGAAAAATGATTTGGTCATTAGAAAAAATAATTCTCACATATGATTTCCAGTACAATCTTTCAAAAGCAAAAGCACCTTCTACATCTAATTCCCTCTATTTATCTTTACAAATTGACCTCTCGAGTGACTTGACAGTTCACCTTCCTATAGCTATGACCCTTTGTCTGCTAAGACTTTTGTCTTATTGTGAGGAACCTGCAACAATTAATTGATAAAATGCACAATATATGAGATCACATAATATTTTTATTGATCTCAAGCCACTTCGAGGGGGAAACCTCCTTTGAGAAATCTCAATACAAATAACTTCAAGGTGCCTTCATAGGCCTCAACACGCACTTATATACTAAGTCTAGGCTCCAATACTATGGGTCAAAAACATGGGCCAATACAAACTATGGATCAACAAACACTACGGGACGACTTACAAAGCATATGCGTCCAACAACAATAATACAAACTATGGATCAAAAAATACTATGGGATGACTTACAAAGCATATGCGTCCAACAACAATATACTAACAAAGAAAAGAGAAGGGTTGACATGGGTTCCTAACATCCCCTCTCCCTTAGAAAAAGCTTCATCCTCAAAGCTTTAGATGTGGAAATTGATGTGGAATCTGAAGGAGTGGTTCCCTTGTAGCATCCTCGTGTTTCATTCTGTGCCACTAAATTAATACCTCTGTGATAGATTGAGAGATAAGATGACGCCTTTTGAGTGTCAGGGAGGATTGCTTGGAAGGATGTAGACGAAGAAGAACCATATCACCTGCTTGAAAAGTCCGCTCAGAACGGTGTTGATCAGCTTGTTGTTTCATTCGAATTCTTTCCATGTGAAGAATGTCCTGGAAAATGAGAAGAATCTGATCGTGGTTTTGAAGAATCGAGTCAATTTCTTGAACTGGGGAACTACTGAGGGTGTATGGAAGAAGAACTAGTGGTGCCTGTCCATAGAGTGCTTCATATGGTGTCATTTTAGTTATGGTATTGTACCACCAGAGCGCTTCAAGGAAATCCATAGAAATAGCTATCCAAATCTGTGTAGGGATGGGAAGGGGTTCGAGCAGTCTCGGAAGGAGTGTCGTTTCACCCTTGTTGACCTGGAAAGTATCATAGTCAGCCACCATCTGTTGAATTGTCATTTTCAGTCCCTGCATAAAGAAGTTACACTGTTCCCGGTCATACGTTTTGAGGAACCCAGAGTGCCTTGCCGATGGAGAAGCAGGGAGTTCATAGAAGACATATCCCTGTTGAACAGATTGAAATCAATTTGGAACAATCATAGAAATAGTTGAAAGAGAAACTGGGTCATCAAATGTGCGACAAGGAGCATCCACCACCAGATTGTCCTTACCCTGCTTGTAAGTGGTCGCATAGGCATAACCCATGAGTTGGATAACCCAATTCAGGTGTACTGGGGAGGAGACCCGTTGTTCTAGGAAATTTTTTAGACGTTGGTGATCAGTATTGATGCAGAAATAATTCCCTAATAGGTATGGCTGCCACTTCTGTACTGCATGCAAAATAGCCATCATTTCCTTCTCAGATGGAGATGCATCTAAATTCTTATCGGAAAGGTCTCTTGAAGGAGACAAGCCCACTGCTTCAGCAAAGACACTTGCACATCTATCCAAGGAAGTAGTGGACATCGTTGATGGGTGCATCTGAATGGAATGGAGCTGAGTGATGACACCATGTGAATTATTCTTAAGGATCTTTTCCAGGCGATGTGAACTGATGATGTAGAGAGACCCTGGTTGTAAGCCCATAAATGTGTTTTGTTTCCCATTGACTGAAAACTACATCCAAAGTTCAGCAAAATCCCATAACATGGGGACAAGTGTGCGTAACCATTGAACGCACAAAACCACATCACATCTGCCTAAGGACAAGGAAAACATGTCAGAGCGTAGGTTATAAGCTTCCATAGAGATACGCACATTGTGACACTTCCCCTTGCAAGGTAAGGTGCCCCCATTGGCAATCCTGACTTCAAATTTGGAGCAAGGATGGACAAAACAATCAGCTTGTTTGGCGATCCAAGAGTCAATGAAGTTATGAGTTCTACCAGAATCAATGAGTATTGTAAGAGGGATCTTCTTGAAGTAACCTCTGACCCGCATTGTTTGTGGGGTGGTGAATCCGACTAAAGCATGGAGAGATATATCTGGGTGGTCGTCTGGAGACGGAGGGTCAGTAGGCGGTTGTTGAATGTCGGCCTGATCATCTTGTGTATCTGGAGCTTCTGCACCAAGTTCAGAGGTAGGCAGAGAATCCAAATCCAAGAGATAGAGTTGTTCCTCAACACATCTATGTCCCTGAGTGAATTTGTCATCACAATTATAACAAATCCCTTTTTCTCTACGTGCCCGCATCTATGCTTCAAACAAATGCTTGATAGGAGTTGTGACAGGAGCTGGCGTGATGCGAGGTCATTGGGAAACCATATTTCTGAATGGAACGAAAGTGGATTTGGAGAGTTGTTGGTTTGTGATATTGTCCTCCTCCAACTTAGTCAACCCTATGACTTCCATCATTGTGTTGGGATAGAACATTTTAACCTCTGAGCGGATTTCATCCTTAACACCATTGATAAAACAAATCTTGTAGAATTCATCAGACAATCCTTCTGTGTGATTGGCTAGTTTCTCAAATTCTGTCTGATACTCTCTCACAGTGCCAATTTGGCGAAGTTTAGTGAGTGCTCCTGTGAAGTCATCAAAAGCACTAGGACAAAATCATTGCAAAAGGAGTTGGAAAAAATATGTCCATTTTGGCTTGTAATGAGCCTTGATGTACCAACAGTACCATTGAAGGGCTTCCTGTTCACTAGGTATTTTGAACCCAAAATCCGACGGCATAGATGTCCGATTTTCGACATCTTGTTGTCAACCATCTGATAAGCATCATCTTGTTTAAATGTCGGTGGTACTTCAGCGGATATCCGACAGTAAAATAAGATGTCGGATATCCAACCCCTCTATTTTTGGATATCCGACTACTACGCTTTTAATATTTTCGTCGAATATCCGACATCCTCCAGTCGGATATTCGACAACTACTCTATTACCACACCCATTGGATATCCGATAGGTATCTCCTTATAAATGGTCGGATATCCAACACCCCTCTTTTACCATACCCATCGGGTATTCGACCGATACCTATCGGATATCGACAACTCCTCTTGTACCATAGCCGTCGGTGGTATAGAAAAGGCGTCGGATTATTTGTAAGGGTAAGTCGGATATTCGACATCGTTTGCATTGTTAAAAGTCCGATATCCGCTGCCTTTAGCCATCGGTGGTATGGAAAAGGCGTCGGATTGTTTGTAAGTATAAGTTGGATATCCGACTTCCTTTTCATTGTTAAAAGTCTGATATCTGACGCATTTAGCCATCAGTGGTATGGCAAAGGCGTCAGATTGTTTGTAAGTATAAGTCGGATATCCGACGTCCTTTGCATTGTTAAAATTCCGATATTCGACGCCTTTAGCTGTCGGTGGTATGGCAAAGGCATCGGATTGTTTGTGGTGACTGTCGGATATCCGATAGAGGTTTTTGTATTTAAAAAAAAAAAAACACCACATGATATAATCCATCTCATGTCATGAATCTTGATAATTTAGATTAATTTACATCACATGTTCCTATCTACCAATTGCAACACAACTTAGGTTACTCCCTTCTTTGTAATTCAATTACTTGGGATATGTAGCCCATATAGTGTTGTGATGCATGCAAGAAGAGTTCAAGCCTCCAATATTATCTTGCTAGTTCTATTTACAAATTCAAACTAGCCTTCAAGTCAATATAATGGTGGAGATACAAGTGGAGATACCTTTGGATAATGGTGGAACTATTCTAGGTTCTCACAAACCCATCATCAACATGATTTCACATATGGTATTCTCTTTCACATGTGCAAGAATGGCATGGTTCACCATACCTATTTGGATGACAATCACATCCTTGGAATTATATATTTTGGTGATAAATCATGGGAATATAACACATTCCTTTGCCATACACTTTGCAAGTGTTTCCTTGTCCTTGTGCTTTCCTAGTTAGACAATGAACACCACATTACATCATGCCTATTCATGACAACACACATAGTTTATGACATCTTACATATGTTCATTCAATTTTCAATTCATGCATATTTTCAAATAATTGCACAGTTGTAGCTACTATCTCTAGTATTTAACAACATTCTTATATCTCGATCAATCACACGTTAAGAAAATATAAGTTGTTTGTTCATATATTGCAACATTCCCAAGCACATTGGATTTACCCACTATGATACTGCATGTATTGCATGCCATCATTTTATTGGTAGATTTTCTCTTCCATACCAAGCTTCCAATGGCTCTTTTTGATGGTGTCTTAATGTCCATCATGATCTGCAACCTCACTTACTAGTTTCCTCTTTTGTCTTAGCTTGTTGACATTGTATATTTTAGCAACACACTAAGCACTTCACATCTTCATCTCATGCTATTAGAACACATATATTGTTATAATAACATTCTCAGTGTTGTAATATCCTCCAACAATGTGAATACTTATGATATGGTGTCTCACACCCTTCAATAATTGAATGAGTTTAAGAACCTACATTTTTCTAATTTACACAAGAATATAACTCTCTTTGTTTGTTTCTATCTTCCATATCTTTGCACAAGAGTAGGAAGTGTTCCAACTATGAATTGGGAAACCTGACTTCCTTGGTTGAGAATTGGACTTTTGCATAGTGCAAAACTATTTGATGTTTTCTTATTTACCGATTAAGAACACGTATTATTTTGATATGCACAAGGTATAATATTAGTAGGTTTTTGTTTTCAAGTAGTATATGATAGTAAATCCATCATCATATAGACAAGGTTGAAAGGATGATTTAAACTGTATGGCGGAAACTACAAAAGATTTGTAAGATTCTACTAATTGCACATGACATTGTCTTGTCCTTGACCTAAAATACAACTACATACTTTTTTTTCAAAAGCACATATAAAAAGAACAAATTCCAAACTCAGTAATGTTCCATTTCTTCCTTCATGATCACTTGGGTGAGCCTCATAATCCACATCTAGAAGACCATCAAGAAAACCAAATTTATAATATATAATCATGATACACATCCTTCCAATTAAAAATTAACACTGTTATATTGTAAGATCTCACTATGGGTAGCCAGTATGGTACCCTTATTCTACAAACAAAAGGAAGAAGGTAAAATATATAATAAAAAATAGTTTTTATAGCATACTAACAGACTAGATAATAATAAAAATCAATAAAGAAATAATCTTATCATTAAATATTACCTTAATGTTTGTCTCTTTCTTCCACATTTCTATGTACCCTTAAAAAGACCTCGATGAAGTCCCTATCGCAATCACACAATGATATACAAAAAAACAATTAGTAAAGTGGATCAAATGCATAAGATTTTTCCTTGACTCATTAAAATGAAAATGTCTCCATTTCTATCCCAATACCTATGAAAAAAAAAATGATAAACACTGTTATCAACCATTATGGAAATATCACACTTAGAGTCACTGTAGCAGTAATACCCATCATCAACATGGGTTGGAATAAAAGTGCAAGATAATAGTCAATAACTGGCACATCTCTTGTTGGATGCCTAACCCTTAATTAGTTGACCCTTAAGTTGTACCACACTGACGAAGTTGATGCTCCCATGATCATGCCTGCAATAGGAAATGAACAACTATACAAATTCAACAAAAGTGACACCTACACTATATGATTGTATTAAATATAGTTTTATAAATTATTACATTGTCTTCTCAAACTAGTGTTAACTTTATAATATTCATCTTATAATATTTCATATTGGAAACAAAAATCAAAACAAAATTCACATAGTAATAAGTTTCAAAATTCATTTTTCTATAATGAACAACAAATTCAAGGTACCTAAATAATCGATATAGTAACTTGGGTCCCTCCTAAGAATGACTGGATCAAGTTGAGTTTCTATGGGGCAGTTAGAGGCCATTTGGGTTTGGTAAGAGCTGGAGGTGTCCTAAGAAATCAATAGGGTACATTTCTCTATGTCTACTTCAACTTAATTTGAAAAGAGGCTAAAAAACAAGTTGAGGCACAAGCCTTAACTAAACTTATTTAGTTATACCTTAAGAATGGTTCCATGTTTCAGAAGGTGAAGGGATTTTGTACTTTACATTCTTCTATGTGAATCTTTTGGAAGTGATTGGTTCACCAGTAATAAGATATCCTAGATCGATCAATTTAAGGTCACGATGATCATTTTCTTCCTAGGCATTAAGCAAACCATTGTTGAATTATATGAATGAGCAAACCCTCCAAATGGTGCCTAAGACACCTCCAACATCAAATAGGGTCTTCCAAATAGAAATAAACCCTCTTCAAATTAATTCTTTGCTAATATACGATTTCCCTGAAACATATTTGGGAAATTGCGTCATTGTTCTCATGCTACTTTGATTCCCAAAATTCAAAGTGAACAGGTTATGGGGCACAAAAATACCCAAAAGTACCCTTTATTATTGTTAAGAGTTCAAGACATGCTTAGTATTTCTACTATATTAGGTCTATATCATGCACAAAGGATAAATTAGTTGTTTTTCCTTGTTGTTGCTCATGTCCAGATTGTGGAGAAATTGTTGTTTGAAACTACGTGGAGGTCAAAGCAAGGATGAATGATTCCCAAGTTTTCCCAAATTGTCCCTAGAATTGTCCCAGGTCTGATAATTAGGCCACCTACTATTTCTTCCACCCACAAGCCTCCCAAATTGGCAATCAACTCCCCCCAATGCTTAGCATTGATTAAAGAGAATGTGGAAAAAGGTGTGACCAATGGGATAATACTATGACTTTTTAAGTTCACGGTGATAGGGTAATACAATCCCTAGAAATTTATCAAGGGTTGTCATACAGTGAGTCTACTACAAATTTCATGGAGAAATATGTTATGGATCATATTTATAATTTGACAAGAGGAAAAATAACATATTAAGTAATCCTACTGCTGATGGGTTAGTAAATTTCAAGAGCATCCATTCCTTTGATATTGATTCTGAATAATCATTAAATGAGTAGTGGAAAAAGAGACGAGATATCTTCTCTATTGTAGGAATATTGGACATAATGGAGAGGATGCAAATGATCTAGAGGATTTGAGACATATCTCATTCAGATATTCTCAAGGAGATTCCAAGGAAATTAAAGAGAAGGGTAAGGATATTGGTTCCAGTGCATCATTTACTCATCCTTTGAAGTTGTGGAAACTCGAAATGGGTTATGAGGAGAAACCAAACATCACAACAAGCTCCAAGAAATTGTCAAAATTTAGATGACACGCGAGTGGGTTGTAGAAAGGAAGCATCGTAGCCATTCATTGAGCTCCTCTCTGTTTTGAGAATAATTTAATATTCTCTACTGAATAGGGCCAACCACGTGAAGGTGGAAGCTCTTATGGCCCCTCCCCCCATCACATCACTCTCAATTACCCATACCAAATGCATGTACTTGAAAAAAAAAATGATGTGCAAATTTATGCATATTTCATCATAAACAAACATCTACCATTCATTCAATAAAGTCTAACATTCATTAAACCGTTGTTTCATTCAGTCAACACATTCATTCAATAAAAGATAACATTCAATAAACCATTCATTCATTCAATGAACACATTCATTCAATAAAGGTAACAGTTTACTACACAGAATCATTAAACCATTAAACCGTTCATTAAACTATTCATTCATTCATTAGGAAAAAATCATGCATCACATTATATTATCAAAAATAATTACTCAATATTTCTTCAGTCACTAGTTCTTTCTAATTTTTGCTCTCTTTACAAAATCAGCAAGAAGCTCATCTTCTGGAACTTGTCCTCCAATTCTTGGTGCTTCATCATCTTGTCGTGATGTCTACCTCGTAGAATGCTCGCAACGTGGATTTTGCAAATTTGCGGAAAGGGGTTCGGATTTGCTGTAATAATGTGCAAATGTTGCATCGATATATTTTGTTATTCTAATGACAAGTATTTCATTGAAAAAAACATTACAAATGTGTTTTTTTACCTATTGTGGCCACATCATGTTCTTCATATTCCTGTCCAAGCTCAACCTATACAGTGTGACTCTCTACATGATCTACAGTTGAAATATGGAGAAGTACAATTAATGTTCACCATATGCAATGCTATATATAAAATTGTAGCATACGACTAAATTCATTACCAGGATTTGAAGCATGATCTTCGATTTGTTGTTGTCCCTCCTTGACATTAAGGGGATCATTGCTTTCCTGCTCATAATAGAGTCAATATTTTATGTGAATTATTTATAACGAATAGATTGCACAAGTAATAAATCTTCATTAAAATATATAAATTTTATATACCTGTGCACCAAATGGATCAATACCAGAAGACTTTGTTTTCCCAGACAAGTTTTTTCGGCGTTCAACAACAGCTCCAAAGCCATGTTGGAAGCCAAGCTTCAAGTATTCCTCAGTGGGCACTTCTTTGAATTGATCGGCCTGCATATTTTCATAACGTCATTAATTTACATTTTTCGGTGCAATAAAACAAAAAATAATTTGCAATTTATTATTTGGATGCATTATTGGTTTTTCGAAACTTACAATTTGTGCCGTCAAATTTGAATAACCACCAGGTCCAAGCTTGTGCTGACCAATTTTTTCTAGTCTTGCCTTTGTGGCCTTTGATGTGTCTGACAACCTATGCAAGTGTTGAAATACGTTAGATGTTCTAAATTTGATATAAAAATAAACAATAATGAGGTTTAGAATTACATTGTGGAAAGTATGGCATACCTCCCTATTGCTAGTGTTATCTTTCCTTCTTTTCTCAGACCCCTCTCCTTTCCATCTTCCACTAGATATTTCCACACTCTTGTTGGAATCATTGGAGGGCACTCATACCTAGGGTTCCTTTCTAGGTGAACCCTATATTGGTCTCGGACAATCTTCATATGTTGTCCAACCTTTTTCAGGGCCGCGGCTCAATCGAAGGTCTTGTTGCCGAACAGGCCAACCAACCGATTGTAATGTCCCCATCCTTACCCTATTGCATTAATATTGTAAATGATGTAAATGTTGTTATTTAGTCATGGTGAGGAGCTCAAGGCCAAGGCCCCGCCATTGATTTATCATTCTATGTATCGGCAATTAGAATAGATGCATATGGTTCTTGTGCTAGCCGTGCACAATGTAAATTCGGACATCATGTAAATATGCAATTTTAATGAAAAACCCACAACCGACTATGCAATGCAACAAAGAGATGGGGCATGATCTTACAAGGAATAGGGAGGAAAAATAACCAAACCCTTGAGCCATGGAGTAAATCCATGTGTCAATGAGAAAACCCATGAGATCCCAACTACCCATTTTGGCTTATGCCCCAATCATTAAATTCTTCCAAGAGTTGGTTGAGGTAGTTAATGCCTTGGGAATGATGAGGTATGGCAACCAATTTTGGGTATGGGCAAGCCATCAATCTGGGAATTCGATTTTTTGCTTGCAAGGCAAGAAATCACCCACGTTTTTCCTTCCCAAGCCATTCTGAACCACTATCTTTCCTCTCTCACGCAGCCTGGGGTGAACTGGGGTTTTTCCTTCACGTTTTCACCATTTCTCTGCATTCTTCCATGCCTGGGAACTCGTTTTTGGTTAGCACAGTGGCTGGGAGAAGAGAACCACGATTTTCTGGGGTTATAGAGGCTGTTTCTGCCCATGAAATGCCCATGGACGTTTTTCTAAAAACGATTATGCTCCTGGGGTTGTTTTCCCATTTTCCAATTTTTGTTTTGGGCTTTCCCACGTTTTTCTGAACTGGTTGAAATCCCATCGTTGGCCATCCTACTGCAAAAATGCCCAGCACTTGCATTTCTGGCTGTTATGTCCCTCCCTGTTTAGTTTGAACATGTGAGCAGGAGATTCAGGAGTGGAAGAGGACAGATTTGGATTGATGAGCCCAATGAAGTATCCATAGCTCAATGGTTGAGCCACTAGCCTAGTAATTCACCTCTGTCCATCTCTTAGCAGCCTGAGAAACCCCATTGCTGATTGGTTTGGCTGATTATGGCGTATCTTTGGCTATGTGAGAGCCTGCTTTCCCCTTTTCCTTGTGGAGATCATGCCCAGCTCGGGGGTGGCAGTGGTGCTGAGAGATTGAGGAGCACACTGGCCTACGGTTGGGTGGAACGTTGCAGAAGCGTAGCTGGTTGCTCAGAGACTACTTGGTTTAAGATAAGTATTCTCATTTCCTAATTTGATATTGCTTAATTGATGAATGACATGAAAATCTGGAATGTATGATGGATGTGTATTGGAATTAAATTCTGCTGTGTTTTCAAGATTTTATGCATTTGCATATCTCCATCTACAATTTATATGAATGCTTATTTGATTAAGTATGGGACTAGATGTCCAGTATTATTGTTAGTGTCCTCTCCATAGCCTTGTAGGATAGGAGGGACATTACACTGATTAGTGAGCTCATCTTTTAAATTTTTTAGTTTTCTATCCCACCTTGTGCGGATGGTGGGCCCAAATATCTCCAAGGAGAAATCATTCAAATGTTTATAAAAAACATCATTTCCTGCAAAACGATCATGCCATGATCATAATTAGTTGAAAAAAAGGTTTTATCGGTATATTACAATCAAATCATAAACACTAACTTGATCAATGTATAGTTACTTGGGATCTTCTCTATCTTTATTGGAACAAGATCTCGTCCACCAAAAATGTTGTCTCGATTGTTCCCGTGCTAGTGACACGGAAATATCCAGGAAATGCAGCTTCGACAATATCAATACTAGGAGGCTTGGTGTCGACCCCTTCTTATGGATGATCTAGTGTGCGTCAATTACTAGCGGCCGATGCACTCACAGCTGGCATCTAGGGTGTTTCGGAGTGTGTTGCTGACTGTTCAGTCGACAACAATGGTCAATGAGTCGATGCACATGGAGTCGTTTTCTCATGAAGCGACGTCTATCCATGAGTATCACTGGGGCCAACACTGCCTTGACCACTATTGTGTGGTCTCAGAAAATCCTATAAATACAAGCCACATTTTATAAGTTCATTATCATATAAAATTATAAATTATAAATTTATAAGTGAATTTATATTATGATTCAATATTCTGCAACTTACATTCAAGGCTTCAGATCTCTTATTCAACACTTGAATCCTGGCTTTAATCTCGTCTGTTTGCGAAAATTGGAATAGCAGATGAAGGATTTCCGCACTAATTTTTTTCAAGGTGTTCTCTATCACCTTAACCGGGTCTATAGCTGAACCAATTATGTCAGCATTGGCCATAAACTCATGCACTTCAAAATCTATTGATTGTTGTGATGTTGTTTCATACATCGAATCATTGGTCTGCAACAAAAATATATAAAACACTATTGAGTTCTATCATGATAGATTCCTAAAATTATATTAACAATGCCTCTTAAAAGGTGACGTGTAGCGCCTTCTATAAGGTGACTTGTACCGCATTCCCTTTCTCAAAATGTAGGCATTCAAGTGATGAGGAAGAGGATCACTTTATCTTTCTTAGGAGTAGAAATTCATGCAATTATGAGTTGTCTTTTATTGCTCCTTTGGGTATTGAGTCCCATATCACACCATCTAACTAGCTTTTTCGTCATGGCCCTAAAGTCTCTCTCACACCATCAGTTTGGGTTCATCACCTTGGTCATTGAATAACACTCACATTTAGTAAGATATTTATATTTAGCAATAATAATATAAAATAAACATAATTAACCATTATGGAAAACTTCTAAAAGTTTTCATGACTTTCAAAACTAAGATCTTTGAGGTGGTTAATAAGTGTTCACAAATCTTCAAAAAAAAATATTTTATATAATGTTGTGAAACTTGTATAATCTTATTCAAAATTTAAACTGAAATATTCTTAAGGAAAAGGATGAACTCATTGAATATTGGTAACACATGGGTAGTTTTGTAATCAAGCATGGTCTTCTTAGAGTACTGAAAGTAATTGAATCAAGCAACGACGAACCCGTAAACATGTAAGTTGTTTTGAAAAATGGTAGCTTTGAGTTCTACTCCTAGACCTAAGGTTGTCCATGTTGTGAATGGGTGTTTTGCTAATGAATCCTTTTTTACCATACTAGAATAAAACAAAAATGACGATATTGTGGATTGTATGCAAATATTATGTAAATATTCATGCCCTAAGTTACAAATGGCCCAAACCCAATGCTATGGGACTATGTGAGGTGATATTGTCAGTTTAGGATAAGTGTTTGTTCGATCCCATTGGGACTAAATTTGTCAAGGACAGTTTTGAGTGATAAGAGAACCATAAACTGTATTTTCTCATTCGATGTCATCAAAACGTATTGTATTGAGTAATAGATAAGTTGATACAATGGATGGGAATTCCAAAGAAAAAAAATGTAGAAGAAATTGATAGCTGATCAATTATCCTCCTATACATCTCATAATCAAATTCATTTGGATCACCACCACTAGCACTGCCATAGTGCTCTCCTTCCTCCTCCTTCACCTCCTTGTATCCAGTCCAATATTGCATATAACTATTCTAAGGGATCCCCAATCGAATCACCATCATCAAAGTGATTGGTTATAGGAATGGTGTAGTAAGATCCAAGTTTCCCAAATCCAACTCAAATATACTATCCAAACCCATATCGATAGGAAATACCTCCATCTACGTCCTTCCCTTTGACCACTCTTCCCTTGTCCTATATATAAGATAAAGATTTATGTGAACATACATGGACACCCCTTCTCTCTTCTCTTGACTATTCAAGATGGTTTTTTTTCAAAGTGTTCACGTTCTCATATGTGCACCAATTCCTCTTGTAACAAAAGGATGATCTAACCTAAGAAAGGAACCTTGTGATGACTTAGTGTAAAAGTGTGTATGCTACCCCATGTGTTTCCCATTAATCATATACCTTCTTAATCCAATGTCCCTATCATGTTGTAACATCTAAATCTCTAAATTTTAGTGGAAAAATCTACAAATCCATTCTCCACCTCTCAATGATGGCTTTGACCTAATATATCCTATTAAATGATGGAATTTGCATGCTTTTCATTAAGTCACTCATCACTATTGTACTTGGTAATTGAAGGTGTATAATTATTTTCCCACCTAGTGCCAAGAATATCTCATATGTTGTCGAATAGATATTTGTTGTTGTCCCATAGTCAGGACACTTATTTTCCAAAATAATTTTCCTCACAAGTTCAATCGAGGAGTTCCACCCCTCTTAAAAATATTTACCAAAACATATCTGATCACCAACAATTTTTTCTAACAAGACAATTCTTAACTACTTAATACAAAAAATAAAAAATAAAATTAAAATTCAACTTCTCACCTTTAACACTACCAGATGGTCAATGTGTTAAAGTAATCGTCAGTAACATGTAATAATAAACTTTTTTAATTTACAAGAAAATAAATACGTGAAGATACTTACCTGGGTGTAGACGTTTCTTGTAATATACTCAAAAGAGTTACTTTCAGAAATGACTGTGCCTCTTAGAGGCCAGTCAACTCTAGGAACCAAGTGACCCTATTAGAGGGTTAGTACAAACCAGAGAGAGAGAGATGACTAGGCTATGCTACAGTCAATCAAAGAAAGTCAATGACAGTCAAAAGGTTTAGTACAATCACAATAAATATCACCCCTTAATAAGTCTCAACATCATAAATGTAACTCAACAAATATATATAACCACAGATCAAGAACTACACAAAAAATATGAGCATATAAAACAAAGGTCAATAAAAAAAACAAAATAACTTGAAAACTCAATCCAAACTGGCCATACAAAATTGTGGCACTCATAGATGAGCTGACAGCCAGTAGACTGAGGCCAAAGAGACTCACGACCTCCACATATGAGTACACAGAAGGGTAAAGCAAACCCTTAAGACCTCACGACCCTTACTAAAACAACCAACAAAGAAAAACTAGGGCTCATGGTTGAGTCTGAGTGTCACAATCTCCCCAACAGGGATAAGGAGAGTAGATCGAAAAACACAGTAGGCAGAAAGGTTACCAATCAAATCTCAATAACCTTCAAACTTCAAAGACAGATCTGGAAAATAAAAGATAAAAATAAAATAAATAAATAAAAAGTAAAGTAGAATGTCTTAGGTGGGTACCAAGGTTACACAATTAAATAGTTGAGGGTACAAAGACCAACCAATAAGGTACAAGTAAAAAAGAAAAGAGTGGGTATAAATACTCATAACCATTTGGACTAAGGGGGTGCACCTCAAATTTGGACAAACTACCATAGTACCCATAAGACCAAAAACATAAAAGGTGGTACAAATCAAAAGATAACTCAAGATGAGTAAAAGACCCAAAAGGTAAAAGGCAAGGTACCACAAAAATATTATCAACAAAATGTAAGGACCAAAAGTCAATCAACCAAGGTGGGGTACAACCAATCATCTCTCTCTCAAATGTACCAGTGTTCCATATAACCTCAAATTCCATCATCACTGTAAAAGGAAAAGTCCACATGGATGATGTGATCATGTGGTCCTCTAGACTACTCCTAAGGTCAAGCATTAGTGGCTCCATCAAGGGGTGTCCAGTCCCTTGAGAGGCCCTCTAACTCAACCATATCGAAGACCTAGGAGAAGAGGACATCACACATCAACATATAGTTGGTAACTGACCGTGAAAGAACTCAAAAACCCTAAAGCAACCGAGCGTGCAGAAGGGGATCCAGAAAAAGAAGAGGCACGCAGTCCAAAAGCAAGCTCTAAAACTATTTCGAGACCGATGTCACAGCAAGTGAGCTACAACAAAAAGGCTAGAATTCCAACAAGCAGCACTATAAAATAAAATACCATCTAAAAGGTATGATAGCAAGCAATCTTCCTAACTAAGGTTTGGAGACCTCTACAGATCGTATCCTCCGCGAGGTGATGAAATCCAAGTCGAACAATATGAATTGAGAGACCAAAGTGGAAGGATATCCCTCTACCGAAAGGGATCCTAGTTAAAAGAGCCCTAGAAGAAAATCCACTAAGCTACCTTGTTCATTACACGTCCGAGAAGGTTAACCAAAACTTCTTCCCTTGAGTCCTTGTATCACCTATACAGAAAATACAAGGAATACA
Organism: Larix kaempferi; assembly: GCA_027924585.1. NCBI lineage: Eukaryota > Viridiplantae > Streptophyta > Pinopsida > Pinales > Pinaceae > Larix > Larix kaempferi. The sequence continues at coordinate 7,039,392 of BSBM01000276.1, read as the reverse complement.
ACAGAGAGGACTCCTTAGGCTCTAAGTGGAGTGCGGCATTCCACAAAGTCCATCCAGAACCAGTCCTTGCTTCTTGCTCCTGCATAGCGGGGGGCCCTCTCAACAAACTGGTCAATGACTGTGTCAACAAATACTAGAGGATTTTAGTACCCTAAAGGACAACAACTATGTATCAGATGAAAAGCAACAAGGGGGAATTATTTGGATTCCTATCCCCAGTGTCCTACCTAACTAACAACTTATTTTGTATCCTCAAGTGAGGTTAAAATGTGTTGTGTTAGGGAGATAAATTTTAATGGTTTGTTGTCTTACTCAATCGAGTAGTGGAAGTGCAACTCAATGGTGTTATGACTCGACTCAAACCATGCATAAGTGAATGAATCAATGCACTTTTCTTTTCCATGAAAAACTAGCTACAAGAAGGAGAGAGTGCTTCGATCCAAAAAGCAAAATAAACACAAGCACAAACTTTTCAAAGAGAAAAACTGCACATTTTTGTATTTTTTCATTTTATGCCAAACTAGAACTACTCTTTCAAATTAAATGATTCCAACAATAACTTTCTTTTACTTCGAATGAGTAAAATGCATGAGAATGTGTATTCACATGAAATAAATAAGAGAGCAAACAACTACCTATGTTTAATTAATTTTTCTAGTGATGCACCTAAATAATATAACATATGTGTGTCACTCTACAAGTCTCAATACCTAGAGTGTATATTAACCATAAAAATAAGCATGGAGATTGAGTGACCTCTTGCTTAAGCAAAATCAGTTTACCAATACACCATTAGTCTCAAATTGATTATGTTGTTTCAACAGTGAATTACTCATGCATATCAACTTCAATACGTTGCATCAATATAATACAAAACAATTATGAGGAATTTCATGCTTTACAATAATACAACATGTCAAGTTATTTTCAAAATTCATGAAACTGTAAAACTAGTTGATAAGATACAATGATTAAATTGGGAAACTACTCTTCCACTCTGACATAAATGAAGGAACTTTATCACGTGAACTAGTTCATTGGTTTACAAACTACTCTGTGATGCTTAAAAATTGTGCAAAATTTTATTTCCCTTCGAAGAAAACCAAATTAGAACACATGCCTTAGTTGGAAGTTGATTCTTCTATTTTGTATAACCATTAACCAAACATTACATACTAATCAATATTAGTCCCATGGGGAAATGAAATCAAAGAGAAATGAACACATACTAAAGAGTAGCAGAGTGAATTTGGATAATTCAGCTGTTATGATAACAAATGAATCATCCTCACAAATATAAAAAATCAAAGTTAGTACTAGAGTGACTGCAATTGTGTAGAGGAAACAACCGATTCTTCATTAATATGCCTCCTAACAAATAGTCTAAAGGTTGTTCTCGATGGAACAATATCTCTAACTAAATTAGACTTTCCCAACATTTTCAAAAGTGTATAATAACCACTTATGCATGGTCACAGCCAAGCCGAGCAAACAATTAATACATTTTTCATGCGGATCACACACCATTCAAACACTTTGAACATCTAAAAACAAAAGTATACAATAGACTACTCATGGCATTCAACATAAGCATCGACTTTGTGTAAGAATTTTCAAGATATTCACTCTTAATCAATGGAGCAGTGGCATTGTTATATTCATATGATTGATTCCATTGCTAAAAATGGCCTCATCTAGACCCCTCCAAGCTCTATATAGACATTTGGAAAGAGACTACTACACGACTCAACTACTTTACCACCAAAGTTTGATCAAATATGGGGTCATTCAAGTGGTTACCAATGGAGATTCAAAAATTGGAGAGGGAGATTGAAAAGAATTCATATGAAATGGTGTAAAATATTTTGGTAGTTAAATATCAAGGCATATGGCATCTTTAGGAGTAAGAAGTTCCAAATATTCAACCACGACCATGTTCTATTTGAGTTTTTTATTAGCAGTTTGAAATTTCTTTACTATTTTCATGTTAATGCATATGCATATCTTTTTCTTCATTACAGATTTTTCAATACACCCATCTGGCTAGGTTGAATAATTTTTAAAGAGAGGAAAATAATTTTGGCCAATCTAAAATAACACCAAAACAAGAAATCTGTATGAAGGTTAACCCTAAAAAACCCTTAATCCAATTTTGGGTCTATTAGAGAAGAGGCGATATATTTTGGGTGTTTAAAAATACAGTAAGATGAATCTTACCTATGGAAACCATGTGAAGTGAACACATATTTACACAAATAAGTTTTGAGACAAAATTGCATATTGTATCTCCTATTGTGAATATAAGTGGTTCAATTTATGAGTTTGAAATTCAGCGAAAGGAATAATTTCACATTAAATGGCTATGAGATGCAAGCTTCCCTTTGATAATTTCTATAGGTATCTACTGAAATGCTAAGGCGTTGGAAGTGTCTCAAGTGAGTGAATGGAATTGTTGAACAAGATGATCTAATATATCCAACAAAATCAAGTTAAAATGGAGAGGATAACATTCTGCAGCTAAATAATGAAGGCATGATATTGTTGTTGGAAAGAAAGGTTCACCGATGACAATATTATTCCAAGGAAGAGGGGAATGTAATACCCTGATTTTGGTCGCTGGAATATAATATGTTAAATCATGTATTATTCGAATGATGAGGTTATGTGATAGGATTCATGTTCTCATTTATGTTCTCAATTATTCAATAAGTCAAGCAGTGGTCTAAACATAGTGAATCGATTGTCCTTTAGGAAGGTAAATACTATGTTCTATGCCTTGGATAACACCATTATTGTACATGCTCATACTACTATCTTTTGTTATCTAGGCCTCATACCTTAGCAACAACAACAAGCATTAACTCCAAACCTAGGCATGTTCCGGGCATGCTTCGAGGAAGTTCCTTAGTTATGTAATCTTATGGAGATAACATTGAGCCTTGATAAGTCATTTGAAGCATTCCTAGCCTTCTTTAATCCTCCTTTGAGGATAACATTATGATATTTTAGGTCTTTTATATCATTTGGAGGGTCTGCAACCCTGGATGAGAGTCTTATGCCTATGTTTCTGGCTTGATTTATTGTAGAAGCAATTGTGGAAAATGGTTATGGCACTAGGGTGAATTTATGTAAGTCATCTATAGTAGGGGTTTTTTGCTAAAGACATTATTCTCAATGACATATCAACATGAAGAAACGATCCCATGTTAGTTGTTGACAGTTTTAGGCCTGTGGCAAAAGGGATTTGCATCAAAAAATTCACCCTTTATTTACCATTCAGATCATCCATATGGATATACATTGATGGATTTTATGGTCCAAAGGCACATGAATATACCTTCAATAATAAAATATAGGCATGAGTTGGCCTTGAAAACGGACCTGTAATAGCCTTGGTATAATCCTGTAGCCATCAATGCTTTAGGAGCCAAAAAAGTGCCCTAGCTTCAACATTGTGGAACATCACATAGATAAAAACTTCAAAAGGCACCCCAAGGCATGAGACATGATGATTGACATTGTCAGTACCAAAGTAAAGGAAGATGCTAAGTTAATCAACCAAAGGACTTAATCGATGCATTGCTATCGCTATCAAGACTTCTAACCTCCAAACCATTGATATTCAAAAGGCACCCCAAGGCATGAGACATGATGATTGACATTGTCAGTACCAAAGTAAGCGAAGATACTAAGTTAATCAACCAAAGGACTTAATCGATGCATTGTTATCGCTATCAAGACTTCTAACCTCCAAACCATTGAATAACCCCCTTCATGTACTCTCCAAATCTTCCTGTGTAGAACTTGTGGCCAAACTTGTTTCCAAATTGTATTCAATGACATAAAAGATGGACAACTATATCTTTCTGCTCTTCCAAAGAAAATGGTTGTCTACCCTCTTTCCCATTGGGACAACTACAAGGCTTCCAAGTCAAAGGGAAGAAACAATGGGTCTATCATTTGCAAAATTCAGTTTATGGATTGAAGTAATCATCGAAGTAGTGTTAGAAGAAGTTTGTCCATGTAATCCTTGAATAAAATTTTGATATAGTGATATTATCCATGCATCTAATATAAAATAGTCATGGATTAAACAATTGCTATTTATTTTTATGATGGTGATTTTTCGCTTGCAAGCAAATATGCCAATTCAATTGCTAGCATGAAGTCTGAGTTGTTTTCTGCATTAGTGATGGACCTGGAAAATCATTCAAATAGTAACCTACTTACCCAATGCCCCACAACCACTGAATCTTATAAATTTAAACATGTGACTTTGCCACACATTCAAATTCAATTATTGGTTGTACTATACTAAACTTAGTGCCATATAAAGTATTAAAAATGGTCAATGCCCCAATAGACTACACCATCAAGCCTAGGTACCTCAAGGAAAATTCCAATAGACTACACCATGATGATTTGGAATTCCAGATTTTCATGTTTTCTATTCATATTATCACCATTATGTCTTTGTAGGTTAATGTACTCTATAGTTGTTATTTTGAATGGTGTTTTCAATTTTGAACTATCTAGAATTTTAGGTTGATTACATAAGTGCGGAATCTGCTCACCATGGTATGATTTTTTACACCTACAACTATGAGATCATATATGAAAAGGGAAAAGAGAATGCAATTTTCGAACACCATTTCAATCAATCAATCTTCTTAACTACAAAACCTCATTTATGATTACATAGTCAATCCTCCCACAATCCAATTTCTACAATATGTTATAGATGGAAATAAGGGATGGCTTTGGATGGTAAAAAATGGCATCATCCTCTTCAAAAAACTTATATATCAAGTAATAGATCTACCAACACCATTCAAAATTCCATTTTCAAATTAGGAGATCTAGTTATGTGTCTCCAAAATACAATCAAACAGCTCTTGGGAAAAAATGTAAGAGCAAGATTAAACCCAAGTTTATGGTCCCTATATCCTACTACAAATGTGGGTGATGTGGATTATTAAATGGACTTCTTAACCAAGGAATACTTGATGAATTTTTCCATGTCTCATGATTAAAGAACAAACTGGCCAACTAGACAACTACCCAAACAGATTTTCCTCGACGATGAAGGGAAATTGATACTAGAAAAAGAGGGTATCCTTGGGAGTTGGGACAAAGGTGAAAATTCTCTGCAATAGGAAAAATTTTCATTAAAAAATCAAATGGTAGGTCCCTCCAGCAAAAGATGCAACATGGGAATCCTAACCAAAAAATATGCCTAGGAAACTAACCATATATGTGGACCTGTTGTTATAGAATGATTTTGAAAATGTATGAATGCCATGAAACACTGACATCTATGCCATGACTGCTAATGCTTATCTCTCTAACTGGTAATTAATGCATTTCACAATCATCAACCATTTTAGGTGGGTTCATAATTATGACTAATCTAGGGTCTATAAATTGAATTAAAGTGGATGAAAATGTCTCATTTAGGGCCTCTAAATGTCAAATTTTAAATAAAAAACACATTTGAATATTTAGGGTATCTATTGAATGCTCCCTTGACTTGGTAGTCCAAGTCAAGGGAGCATTCGTAAGCTTGGTAGTCCTTAAAATTCATGCTTGAGGAATACATCAACAATTTTAGATGTCGTAAGCTTGGTAGTCATAGGGATGAAATGGACTATCAAGCTTACGAATGCAGTATGGACTCCAAAACCACATCATTAGCAATAGGGATACCAATTTTGTATGGTTTTTTATGCTCCATTGGTTAGTGTCAATCATGTTTGAGTCTGGAAACCCTCCCACACCGTCAATGCATGCGTCTATTCTAACCATGCCGAATTTCAGTCCAAGCCAGCACATACTTAAAACATTTCAACGTTGACCCCATGTAGCACATTAATTAATATATAGGTATGGTTTTTGATGCTCCAATGGTTAGTGTCAGTCATGTTTGAGTCTGGAAACCCTCCCACACCGTCAATGCATGCGTCTAGTCTAACCATGCAAATTTCAGTCCAAGCCAACACATATTTAAAACATTTCAACGTTGGCCCCATGTAGCACATTAATTAATCTATAGGTATGGTTTTTGATGCTCCAATGGTTAGTGTCAGTCATGTTTGAGTCTGGAAACCCTCCCACACCGTCAATGCATGCGTCTAGTCTAACCATGCTGAATTTCAGTCCAAGCCAGCACATATTTAAAAAATTTCAACGTTGGCCCCATGTAGCACATTAATTAATCTATAGGTATGGTTTTTGATGCTCCAATGGTTAGTGTCAGTCATGTTTGAGTCTAGAAACCCTCCCACACAGTCAATGCATGCGTCAAGTCTAACCATGCCAAATTTCAGTCCAAGCCATCACATAATTAAAAAATTTCAACGTTGGCCCCATGTAGCACATTAATTAATCTATAGGTATGGTTTTTGATGTTCCAATGGTTGGTGTGAGTCATGTTTGAGTCTAGTAACCCTCCCACACCATTAATGCATGCATCTAGTCTAACCATTCCAAATTTCAGTCCAAGCCAACACATATTTAAAAAATTTCAACGTTTGCCCCATGTAGCACATTAGTTAATCTATAGGTATGGTTTTTGATGCTCCAATAGTTAGTGTCAGTCATGTTTGAGTCTGGAAACCCTCCCACACTGTCAATGAATTCGTCTAGTCTAACCATGCCAAATTTAAGTCCAAGCCAACACATATTTAAAAAAATTCAACGTTGGGCCCATGTAGCACATTAATTAATTGACTATAGGTATCGTTTTTTATGCTCCAATGGTTAGTGTCAGTCATGTTTGAGTCTAGAAACCCTCCCACGTCGTCAACGCATGTGTCTAGTCTAACCATGCCAATATTTTGTCCAAGCCAACAAATATTTAAAAAATTTCAACGTTGGCCCCATGTAGCACATTCATTAATATATAGGTATGGTTTTTGATGATCCAATGGTTAGTGTCAGTCATGTTTGAGTCTGGAAACCCTCCCACACCATCAATGCATGCGTATAGTCTAACCATGCCAAATTTCAGTCCAAGCCAGCACATATTTAAAAATTTCAACGTTGGCCCCATGTAGCACAATAATTAATCTATAGGTATGGTTTTTGATCCTCCAATGGTTAGTGTTAGTCATGTTTGAGTCTGGAAACCCTCCCACACTGTCAATGCATGCGTCTAGTCTAACCATGTTGAATTTCAGTCCAAGCCAACACATATTTAAAAATTTCAACATTAGCCCCATGTAGCACATTAATTAATCTATAGGTGTGGTTTTTGATGCTCCAATGGTTAGTGTCAGTCATGTTTGAGTTTGGAAACCCTCCCACAGCATCAATGCATGCGTCTAGTCTAACCATGTCGAATTTCAGTCCAAGCCAACACATATTTAAAAAATTTCAATGTTGGCCCCATGTAGCACATTAATTAATCAATAGGTATGGCTTTTGATGCTCCAATGGTTAGTGTCAGTCATGTTTGAGTCTGGAAACCCTCCCACACCATCAATGCATGCGTCTAGTCTAACCATGCCAAATTTTAGTCCAAGCCAGCACATATTTAAAAAATTTCAACATTGGCCCCATGTAGCACATTAATTAATCTATAGGTATGGTTTTTGATGCTCCAATGGTTAGTGTCAATCATGTTTGAGTCTGGAAACCCTCCCACACTGTCAATGCATGTGTCTAGTCTAACCATGCCAAAGTTTTGTCCAAGCCAGCACATATTTAAAAAATTTCAACGTTGGCCCCATGTAGCACATTAATTAATATATAGGTATGGTTTTTTATGCTCCAGTGGTTAGTGTCAGTCATGTTTGAGTCTAGAAACCCTCCCACACCATCAATGCATGCATATAGTCTAACCATGCCAAATTTCAGTCCAAGCCACCACATATTTAAAAAAATTCAACGTTGGCTCCATGTAGCACAATAATTAATCTATAGGTATGGTTTTTGATCCTCCAATGCTTAGTGCCAGTCATGTTTGAGTCTAGAAACCCTCCCACACAGTCAATGCATGCTTCTAGTCTAACCATGCCGAATTTCAGTCCAAGCCAAAACATATTTAAAAAAATTCAACATTGGCCCCATGTAGCACATTAATTAATCTATAGGTATGGTTTTTGATGCTCCAATGGTTAGTGTCAGTCATGTTTGAGTCTGGAAACCCTCCCACACCGTCAATGGATGCATCTAGTCTAACCATGCCAAATTTCAGTCCAAGCCAGCATATATTTAAAAAATTTCAACGTTGGCCCCATCTAGCACATCAATTAATCTATAGGTATGGTTTTTGAAGCTCCAATGGTTAGTGTTAGTCATGTTTGAGTCTAGAAACCCTCCCACACCGTCAATGCATGCGTCTAGTCTAACCATGCCAAATTTCAGTCCAAGCCAGCACATACTTAAAAAATTTCAACGTTGGCCCCATGTAGCACATTAATTAATCTATAGGTATGGTTTTTGATGCTCCAACGGTTAGTGTCAGTCATGTTTGAGTTTGGAAACCCTCCCACACCGTCAATGCATGCATCTAGTCTAACCATGCCAAATTTCAGTCCAAGCGAGCACATATTTAAAAAATTTCAACGTTGGCCCCATGTAGCACATTAATTAATCTATAGGTATGGTTTTTGATGCTCCAATGGTTAGTGTCAGTCATGTTTGAGTCTGGAAACCCTCCCACACCATCAATGGATGGATCTAGTCTAACCATGCCAAATTTCAGTCCAAGCCAACACATATTTAAAAAATTTCAACGTTGGCCCCATGTAGCACATTAATTAATCTATAGGTATGGTTTTTGATGCTCCAATGGTTAGTGTTAGTCATGTTTGAGTCTGGAAACCCTCCCACACTGTCAATGCATGCATCTAGTCTAACCATGCCAAATTTCATTCCAAGCCATCACATATTTAAAAAATTTCAATGTGGGCCCATGTACCACATTAATTAATCTATAGGTATGGTTTTTGATGCTCCAATAGTTATTGTCGGTCATGTTTAGTTTGGAAACCCTCCCACACCGTCAATGCATGCGTCTAGTCTAACCATGCCAAATTTCAGTCCAAGCCAACACATATTTAAAAAATTTCAACATTGGCCCCATGTAGCACATTAATTAATCTATAGGTATGGTTTTTGATGCTCCAATGGTTAGTGTCAGTCATGTTTGAGTTTGGAAACCTCCCACACTGTCAATGCATGCGTCTAGTCTAACCATGCCAAATTTCAGTCCAAGCGGGCACAAATTTAAAAATTTCAATGTTGGACCCGTGAAGTACATGATCAAGCACGCCATTTGGGTTAGCATGATAATTGTGCATTTCCTTACTGAGCTTCTCTTTGTTTCAAGAATAATTTAATATTCTCTACTGAGCACAGCCAACCACATGAAGGTGGAATCTCTTATGGCCCCTCCCCCCCCCCTCACATCACTCTCAATTCCCCATAACCCGACAAAAATATCTATGTACAAAAAAATTAAATGTGTTTTTTGTCATACTCTATAACAAGCAATGTTTCTAATTATAACATACAGGAAAATGGAAAAAACACTAAGAAATAGTTAATTTATTATACGTACCAATAAAATTCAATATTTTTATCGCAATATTAAATCAAAATATATAGAGGAGATCTATTACTACATACCTCGTACACTTCAATGGACTTCATCATCTTCTTCATACAAGTCATCATCTGTATCATCCGATCCAGATTCAACATTGTAAGGATTGACCATATCATCATTGTCATCGATGTCAGTTACAATCATCATGTCATCATCGATATCATCTTCATGGACATTGTCTGATACATCATCAGATTCAACTCATTCTTCGTCATCTTCTTCTGGAACATGATGATCTAACTCATGCTGATCATGAGCACCTTCAACATTGTCTTCTTCTTCAAGAACATCTTCATTACCTTCATCATGTTATACTTTACCGACCTTCCCCTTGGATCGTGTCTCACAGCGAATGACCAACCCGCTCTAACTGGAACCTCAGAGTAAAATACATGTTCAAATTGGGTTGGAAGAACATAGGGCTCAGTTACTGGCTCAAACAACCTTGTATTTGCCATGGTAAATCCATTATAATGTTCAAAAATTGTTTTATCGGGATCACGTTGATTCAATCCTCACCTGTACCATTTGACAACGAACAAAAATACCTTGAAGGAGTTAAGTTCACACTGAATAATGTCTTCCAGATAACCATAGTATCAATTTTCAGAGAGTTCTGGATGTCTGTCACTTATAGAGGAAACATTGGTGACCTCAAAGACTGCAGATATCCCACAATCTGATGTTTTCTTTGTTTCATTCAACTTTTTGATGCGATATCTATAGCCATTGCACCACATAACTTATGGTGTCTTACCTACAACAAGCTAGACAAGAAAAGATTACATAATGATCCAATATTTATGATTAAGTGCACGTTTATAATTCCATACAGGGAAAAAAATCAGCATGTACATCGACAATATGTTTGCAAAAAAAAAACAGTGTGGTTGATTAATATGCTTACTTACTTATCTTTTAAACCATATGCTAAATCGATTTCCCTTTGTGTTAGATTGGTATCTCCATTGCGATGTGCAGCTTTAACCAATGAAGCCACACCTTCCCATGATATTCCATGACCATATTTTCCATATCGTTCAATCCATACCTTCATCCAGTCAAGATTGTTTGCGATGTATAAATGAATTGCATCCCACTCTCAACCAAGTGTTTGATGACAATAAAATTAAAATTCAATACAAAATGTATATTAACTTAACAAAGTATATTACACTCTAAATTGATGCAATATATTGAATAATAGAATATGTATGATATATATACATAAAAATCAACAGTCAAATGTGTTATATTACCTTTCACCTTCCTCGATCTACCTTTCCCCTTCAGGTATTCCCCTTCGAAATTTTTATTGGAGTCTGGATCACAAATGCGACGTAAATTGAGCTTTGATGCTAATATAGGAAGATATTCACTAATATACAACATGTTTTGGTATACCATATATCCCTCCATCATAGAACCCTCAGCATGTGCTCGTTGTCTAACCAAACCCTTCATATATTTCAAGTGCCTCTCAACCATCCACATGGACCTTGAGTGCGCAGGTCCACACAATTCAATCTCCTCGACTTGGTATATGAGGTAGTGTTCCCATGCATTGAAAAATGCCAAAGGTATATGCCTCTGCATTTCACACATGAGACGAGGAATTTCTCTTCTCCAATACTTTATATCTTCTTTATGGAATTCTTTAGATGACAACCATTTACAAGTGACACAAACCAATCAATATATTTAATGAAAAAAAACATTATATTACATAACATGAATTCACTAGTACAAAATGAGAAATTAATGACTAAAATTCGACTATAAACAACTATTTTTGAGTCAGTGACTAATAGTATCTGATTTCCACTATCTTATCTCTAGTCGTATTTCACTAGTCATTGATTTAGTCATTGATTGCCACAATTAATGACCAAATATATCACTAAATAAACTACTAGATGATAATATATTAATGACTAAGCTAAATATGACTAAATGTTAGTCACGCTATAAGATAGTCGTATATATGCGAATTTAGTCATTTTCTTAGTCACTAATTTATGATAAGGTACGGAGGAATCAAACCACCAATCTCTTGCCTATAATTAGGCAAGTGCTCTACCATTGAGCTAACACCCTTTAAGATATTGTTATTGTTTGACAATGATGATATTCAAATAAATTTTGCATCATGCAAGCATACAAAATAATGATTACCAAGTTACTATAGATCCATAATGGCTTACCTTGTACTAGTCCTTCAAGTCTTTCAACTGCATTTATTAAGTGCAAATATATTTTTGCACTTAATAAAAGCAGTTGAAGAACTTGAAAGACTAGTACAAGGTAAGCCATTATGGATCTATAGTAACTTGGTAATCATTATTTTGTATGCTTGAATGATGCAAAAATCTTGAGAAAAAAGTAACCTCTCAAAAAAAAAAATCAGATAGAAATTTTGGAATCAACAAGATAGGATCCCTTGTAATTTTCTTTAGTCTCCAATGGAGTAACTCATTACCCAAAATGTATGTAGAATAGTAAAAATAAATATACTACTAATTCCATTTCACATCAAGAAGAATGGGCATGAGTTGTAAGTACTCTTAGACATTAGATAAATGGAAATGAAATGAGATGACAAGATCCCAGAGTTACTACCAACCCTGACAACAAAATAAGTTCATCAAAGAAGGGGTTTTGTTGTAGGTAAACTCTAACCCTAGAATTTTCCAAAAGCTTTCAGTACAGACTGGATCAACTTTACCCATTGTATCATTAGGATGAACAGGAATAACCTTCCAAGAATCAGAGTCATAGGTAAGACGAGTTGAATATGCTGGAACATACCTGCACAACAACATAGCACAAAGAAAAGACAAATGATAAATAAAAGGGAAAGACTATCATTTACACTCAGTCGAGTTACAACTTTCTAGGGGTAATATTAGTATATTTGGACAAAAGGTCAGCTTATTGAGCAAATACCTTGCACCTGGTAGATTGTGACATACATATGGCAAAAAGACACAAGATATGGAAGGAACCTGCTGAGAACTCAGCAGTTGACCTCTCCAAATCACCAAAAATCATATGACACGAGGATTCTTGCTTCAGGTCTAAGAGCACACAAACTATATCCAGCAATAGTATTATGAATAAGCCTAATATGAAGCAAAAGTTATTTTAGGTTACTATATAGTGTATACCTTGTTGTTGAAAGCATGCACACTCCTTTATGATCTATTCTTGATCCAACACACAGTTCACCTGAATTTTTTCAATCTTTTGAGCAGGGCAAGGAGTCTTCTCTTGGAATAGAGGTACGCTCTGCAAGAAAATTCCAGATAAATCGGGACATATCATCAACATAATCAGGATATGAAGACGAAGGGTCTCCCATGATAACACCAACATAGTGATTTGCGCAAACTTGGGCAGGTCTGATTAGCTCTTTGACCAATCTACAAGATAGCCCTGGTTTACAAGACAACAAGCATCCTACTAGCTCTTCAACAAGCGATTCGTTCACATTAAATGACTATAGAACTGTATTGCTTCCTGATCCATTGTTTGCCAGAATATACAGGCTTCGTGAAACTAGAGAAGCAACTACTGCAATTGATGAAGAGTTGACATTTGTTGCACATGCAGAGAAAGCAAATGAGAATAGCGTTGATTATCAAAACTTCCAATTGAACAAATACTTTGTCCAGGAAAACTATAAATGAGCTAAAATATGGGCTTCTGGCTTCCAAGGAAAGAAGGTAAATTGAGACCATACGTGAGTCATCCAAATGACTGATAAAAACTGTTTTTGAAGGTTGTGTTGAATTCTTCCAACACAATTCCTGGAGTTGAAGGGTCCTGCAAAGATTCAAAGAACCTTTTAGTTAAAATAAAACCATCCAAAATTTCTAGGATTTTGGAATTTGAAGGAACCATGGATGCATAAACTTTAAAATGAAAGGAAACTTGTTTAGGAAGGACATTAATGATGAAGGTGGTATCCCTGGATTAGAAGTGCTAGCTCTTTCAACTTTAATAACTTCATATCCAAATGATGCAGCAGCCCTTTCGAAAGCTTTTGAAATAGCTTGTGCACTATCAAAGTCCTATAGCCAAAAGAAGAATATCCATGAGCAGACAACAACAACAATAAAGTTTGCAGGAAAGAAAGGTTTTCTCTATCTTGAGGATCTGTCTCTATAGAATATGATGTTATATCAAAGAAACATAGATGAAACCTTTTGGATATTGTGTTTTGGATATAATTGAATAGCCAAGTAAATTAATCAAGATCCAAAGGTCAAAAGACTCAAACAAATACATATGCATTGAATCTAGTGGAGGGCCTATTTTAAACATAGTTACTAACCAGGCTTGGAAAAAATTTGCTAAGACAAAAGAGACAAGACTACGACTCGACTTAGGAAAATTTTGGTAGAAACTCAGCAAGTACAAAATTATTAAAAAAATATTTCTGCAAGTTTTTTTGCGTTTTTCTGCAGGTCAACAAGTCAAACACAGTGACCTGGTCATAAATACTATCAATGTTGAGTTGGTAAGCCAAACTCATCAATAGAGATTTTGATTCAAAATTACATACTCGGACTTGGCTAGCCTGGGAGTCGACAAGACTCAGTGACTCCAGAAAGTCTTGGCTAACCTGCGCGGGTTTTAGACCTTGTTTTGTTGCCATGGTGAAAACCCTCTTCACCAATGCTTCAGCCTTTGTTTCTATCAACAATGGCTTGTCCAATGATTTTTTTTGCATTAGACCATTTGTTTAGGGTGCTTGTTGGCTCATTATATATATGTATTAACTGCAAACGGGTAACTTGCTGGAGACTACTCATATTGCGGGGAAGGTTCATGGTATTTTTCTCCCAAATGATTCAGAGATGATTAATAACAATTTGCAAATGAGTCAATTGATGGGGCTCTTGGAAAGATGTAGTTGGTTTGGTCCACTGGAATTGAGAGGGAAGCAATGTAGGTTGGGACTTAGCATGCCAGCCCATTTGCAGTTGGAGGTTGTAGGGTTTGTCTGTGGTCGAGATACCTCACTTCAAAGCATGTCAATTCAGTAGGAACGACATTTTTGTCTAGGGGATTCTGTGGGATACAACGATTTGTGCCTGGAATGATTAGCACCATCTGGTTCAGGAGTATGGATTGGTTTCCTCTGATCGCCTAGCAACTATGGAGTTGAGACTTGAGAACTCATCCCAAAGGAAGATACTTTCAAAATTATTATTGGGATGCCTGGGCCCTTCTGGAGGGATTAGAGATAGAGTTTTGGTCATCCTCTATTGCAGTATGATTCCCGGCAACTCTATTTGGTATTTTACTATTTTATCATCGAAATCTACTATCCCTGGTCCTTAATGCACAATGAGTGTCTTCTGACCCAGAGGAGAGAAGGGTTCATCAATGTCATAGTGTGTGCTCCATTATGTTTTTTTAAGTTGGGGTTATTTGCTTGGTCAGTGTTGTATCCAGGGATCCCATCCAAAGCCCATTTGGTCAAGAGTAGTCTTTCGAATGAACTGTGCCCTGTTTTTAGTTACTCGAAGATAGTGGAGTACATATTCCTAGGATGGAGATATTTGCAGGATCGGTTTTCAGTCTTGTTTCAGGACTTTTTGGCAGACTGCTTTTTTGGGTGATTGTGGGTCCCTGATTCGTTCTGCCTTCATAGGGGTCTGGCACTCTTTGAGTATTTCAACCTTATTCATTCTTTGGAAAATCAAGTTTAAATTTGTTTTTGAGCAAGAGGTTAGCTCACTGTTTACTTTTGTACTATGTGGCGTGATGAGGTACACTATTAGCTCCTGGTACACTCTCAGAGAGTCAGTTCAAGGATATGGTCTCATCAATTGATCTTATGGATGAGAATTGATATATTTTCGACATCAATTGATATCTTTTCGACATTTATTGATATCTAGCAGTATATGGACATGGTTACTTTGAATATCAATGAAAAATGTTTTTTTAATTCAAAATAAGTGTATATATATATTTTTTGTATTTGCCGATTTTTTCCCGATCTGTTTCAAAAATTTGACTCTTTGCCTCGCCGATTTATTGTCGTTTCCAATTCTGGTAACACTGATACATATAGTCGATGTTACTTTTATTCACTAAAATGTATAATTAGCAATTCAATAATATTGTTGTATCAGTCATGGCCATTGAAATACATTTACTCTAGGAGAGCAGCCATTGGAATACATTTACTCCAGAAGAGCATTAGAATAGGATTGCAAGGGACTTAAAACACAAGATTATACTTGGTTGTTGTGGATATAAGTATTGTTATTTATTTGTTGTTTTAGGATGATCCTTTGCTTTAGCCTTTTGTTGGTCAAGTCTTGTTTTGAATTTTTTTATCGGATTCTTTGTCTTTTGTTGGCATGTAGTCACATTCTGGAGTCTGTATCAAAACATGCCAATCTCATTGATCATTTCCCTCATGAAAGGACAACAATACAGCTTCCTTCTTTTATTCTTTTACTACCTTGCCCTAAATTATTTTGCTAGTGCATCAAGGACTAGCATGTTTTGTTAACAAGCAAGTATTTCTTTATCTCAATCATTTTCCATCAATAGGTTAGAGATTGGAATATCTAATATTAAAGTAGTTAGTTCTTCCCAAAGAGTTGTAATGAGGGTAACGTTCTATGAGAGTTGTGCAAATACCAATTAGGATAAATAAGAAAACTCACACTTACAAAAAATACTTGACCAACAATTATAAATTTTAGCTAGAATTTTTTCAAGTATAATTCTGCTCTAAGAACCTGTGGATGATGACCCACCTGTTGAGTGTGTGCAAAGAATGTAGGAACTCCCTCCATCATAACTTTGCCAACAGAACCAACTTTGACTACCTATGCATAAGGAAGAAAATAATTAATGCAGCAGAATGCCAAAAAAGGCTCTCTTGAAATCAATATGCACGAAAATTGTGTGAACTTTTTTTAAAACAATAACCATGTGGACAGAAAGATATGAACTATCCAAGCTTATAACTTCAATCAGCTAGAGATGACTACATTTTAGTTTAAAAAAAAGTCATGTTAGCAGTAGTACCTGGTCAATCAATGCACTAATAATCCCATTAACTGAATCTGCACCAGAGGTAAGTTCTGCAAGAAATCGTCGACTGCCAAGATAACCTAAATGCTTCCCCCATGACAACTAAAAAGACCAGCTGCAGAAGTGAAACATATGAACAATAAAAAAATGTGCACCATACCACACAAATTTACCAAACTAAGAATTGATAAATTGTAAGACTTTGCATATCATTGATAAACATCCACAGCAAGAAAAACTCGCAGTCCACCTCATAGGTCAATTTACAATAAGTTCATAATGTCAGGCAATCCATATTTTACAAACTTATCACTCAGAGGTCAAAAGAGTGAGTTTGATACATTTATTGCTTAGGACCATCCAAAACAGAGATAATACATCTTTAAATGACACAAGAAGCTAAATTGTCCTCAGTAAGAATTGCCATAAGTTTAGCCTCAGTGAATTCTAGTATGCTACTTTCCAGTAACCTTCTTCCAGTAAATTTCAATCGTAACCACTCTCCGCTATGCTACTTTCCAGTAACCTTCTTCCAATAAATTTCAATCGTAACCACTTCCAGTACAAACATCCACGGCAAGAAAAACTCTGAGCTCATCTCACAGGTCAATTTACAACAAGTTCATAATGTTAGGCAATCCATATTTTACAAACTTATCACTCAGAGGTCAAAAGAGTGAGTTTGATACATTTATTGCTTAGGACCATCCAAAATAGAGATAATACATCTTTAAATGACACAAGAAGCTAAACTGTCCTCAGTAATAATTTCCATATGTTTAGCCTTAGTGAATTCTGCTATGCTACTTTCCAGTAAATTTCAATCATAACCACCTAGATACATCAAGAAAATATTTGATATTGTAACTGCGGCCAGAAAGAATCCTGTCTAAGGTAGTATACCCTAGTTTTCCAAACTGAAGATTTGTATTCTAATGTCTCTTTGGAATGAAGACATATCTTTACCCCATACTTGTGTGCACAATCTTCAATCACTAATCCACGTAACTATTGCATACTAACTGGATAGAAATTGATTAAATCAAAGGAATGATGCATTAGCTAAGCAATTAGCTTTATCTTCCATATACTCAAATGCAATGTTGATTACCAAGAAGACTGAAGCTATAGGTTTCTTTTATTGCTAATGTTAATTAAGAAAGAAGGTTACCTAATGTGACTACACAAGAAATAATCCAATTTTATTCTTTTTCATAGAGCAAACTCGAAGCTTCTCAATTACAAAAAGACTCAAGAGTAACACTCAAGCTAATAGGAAATCAACTTTAAAGAAATTTATGCACCAACTATGAGGATGAGCTCCATTAGGTCACTAATGGTAGTAGCAGTTGTGCTGGACTGAAGGGTACATCAGATGACGATTATGTTCCTAAATGGTGAACTTGAGAAGGAGCTTAAATGGAACCAGTAGGATTTGAGGTGAAGGGGAAGGGGTGCTTAGTGTGAAAGTTGCAGAACTCCTGGTATGGAACCTAGAGTCATGAACTAAAGCAATCACTTGAGAAATGGTATAAGAAGTTCACTCTGTTATGCTTCAGAATGGCTTTGTTCATGGTAGTGCCAAATAGTGCATCTCATATAAGATAGAGGGAGACTAGCTCATTGTAATTGTCTTGTATGTGGATGATCTCGTATTAGCAGACTCTAACATGGTACTTTTAGTGGTCATGACCAAAATGTAATTATCGTCTCGATTTGAAAATGATGGATATTGCTAAGTTCCTCTACTGCATGGGTATTCACATGACCAGAGACAAGTTGAACCAAAAAAATGTTTTGACCCAGGAAAAGTACCTAAGCAGTATCATTGAACAATTTGGGATAAGTGATTGCAAATTTGCAAACCTTGTCAAGTCCAGCCAAAGGAGATGGAACTGGAAACTAATGAGGAGGTGGTCCATATGGCTAGAGTTACTTATTATCATGTAATTGATAGTTTAACATATGGCAAGGTATACAGAAGGCTGGAGATTGAACACGTAGTGGGAGTGGTCAATATATTCTGTTGAATCTTGGCCTGAATCATTGGTTCACAAATGAAGAGGATCTTCTAGCATTGCAAGGAACAAATAATCTTAGTGTTGGTTGTAGCAGAAGTAATGGACCTAGTGATGGAAACAGTAGTCAAAGAATAGACCTAGTTGATTATAGTGATGTCGATTGGATTGGAGATGTCAATGAGAAAAAGTTGATGAAAGAAAATGTCTCTAATCTCCGTGAGGCAACAATTAGTTGGTGTAGTAGAAGGCAGTGATTGGTTATGCATGAATAATGATAATTATATATACCTCATTTTTCTTACTAATTAAGTTTTAAGATGGACACTGTAAGAAAGCAGCACAATTTCTAACATGCAAAAAAGGATATGTGAAGGGATCTTGGGGTCCAAGGGCAGCCTTTTTCTGTGAAGGAGTATCAAGAACTTTCATGGCAATGTGCCTTTTTCTGTAGATAAATGTTTTGCTTGAAAACACACAAGAAACAGAAGGAGAATCAAATGTTTGTGATGGGGGAATGCAACGCTGCAGTAATAATACAACATCAAAACTATTACTAGTAAACCTTACATTGGATGGTGGAACTCCTAATGGTTGAGCAGGAAATGTTTCACAATATGCAGCATTGCATATCTTACCAACTTCGTTATCAAGTTTAGGCTTTGAAGTTTGTAGCTCTGTAAATAGTTTTTCTTCGAGACATTGGAAAGCCGGATCTTCTTCCCCAAGGCTGCCATTTGAACCAAAAGAACTCCTCACAAAGTCTTCCTCTTCAATAAAAGGTAACACGGTTTCATTTGATTTCTTGAAAGTCTTGTTCACAAGTGATAGTTCTTCAGGATTGAGAACCCCTGCAAAAGATAATTGATAGAGAACTCTACATAAAACAATAATATAGCACACGAGCAAACATAGTGCAATAAAAATCCAATTAATAACAACAAAAATTCAAATAAAACACAACAAATATAGCACAAAACATAATAGTAGATACAACAATAATATTTTTGGTCGACCTTCACTAGTGAAGAAGGCTTTGTCCCATGCTAGACTTTTCCTCAAGTTGCGTTGGCCTGCCCTTCTTTTCCTTTTGGGTTGAACTGCTTTTATACATAGTTGTGGTTGCTCCCCCTCCATGGCCAAACTGGTACCATTGTTCTGTTTTTCTGCCCCACAGTTAAGACCACATCGGAATATATACCACATTGTCATCATTCCAAGTCTGGATATGACGTTAGATAAGATAAGATAATTTTATTAATCTCCAACTAATGACCAAAAAAGCAGGTCAATGGAATTGCTGCATACAAATATGTTATTACAAAGCAGGAGTGCCAAACAGTTTCCTATAAAAAGCAGAAGACATGAAAGGAAATTAAAGTAGATCAGAGCATGGAAAACCTGAGGAACCCTCCAACTACACAAAGAGGATACCCTCTAACTACTTGGAATCATGCTTTATGTTGCTGCAAAGATGTTTTTTGTCAATGCACTCTTTGATGGCAGAAAGCTTATGAATATTGTATTTGGGATTGGAATTATTTGGCTCTCAGCTGGTGTTAAGAGTTTAAGAGGTTCCTTTTATTCTGTAGCAGGAATCAATGAAAAATTCAGGCCGAAACAAAGACGAAATGTTGCTATATTGAAAAAGGAGTTGAGCCATGTCTTTTTCAAGGCTTTTACCCTGATGGCCTTCTCAGTTTTAAGGTTTGTGTTATTTTATCTTTACAGGTACTGACCTAGGAATAATGATCAATTCCCTAGTCTTTCATATGTAATATATAGTTTTAAACTTTAATTTCTTGCACAACATTGGAAAATTTCTTTTATGAGATCCCTTTGTTCATGTTTTTTACAATTCTGGGTTGTTTACTAACGTATTTAGGGCCCACTATTGATTGATCCTTCTGATTGCATCATTGCAAAAACACCATTTTTCCATGTGATGTTTCTACTCCTTAATGGGGTATTATCATAATTGCACAATTCAATTTATGACTAATTGCTGGGTCCATTGAATATTGTACCATGATTGCATGTTTTGGTATTAAGAATTGTTTAGTTTCTACCAGCAAAGGTACAACTGACCTTCTATCAATGTGCAGACCTGTTAGAAAATGGCAGTTTCTTACAATGATTTTCATAATTGGTTTTGAGAATTCAGTTAGCCTAATCTTGGACCATTCCATGCATTTTAGACCTACTTTGTAACTAATGGGAATTAGAATCAGTGGGATGTGTTGGTTGGAGGCGATGTGGCTAATGGCTGGGGACAAAGGTGCACAAGCTTTCCCCAACTAGCCACTACTACCAATCCATTTGCTCCTCTATATGAGGACATACCTTTCCTGAGAATTTCCATTGCACATTACCCCTAGGTGAGATGATCAAGAAGTTCTGCTTCTACTTGCACAAAATGATCCATAAAAAATATAATTAGTTTTACTATTCTACATGGAGATTTGATGCATTTGTCCATTTTAGATGTTGTTACTTTGTGCAGCCTTATGCTCCCTGCACTCTTATGCTTTGATAGATTAGCACCATGAGAAGTAATTGCTAATTTAAAGCAGCTAAGGTCTCCACCATGTCTGGTAAAATCAAACACGGGGAAGAGTTTAGGTACAATACTGTTTTGAGCATGAAGTGTGAAGTTGTCAAATATTATGCCCACTATGCAAATTGAAAGATGTGGAGTTTGAAATGGCGTAGAATGTGAAGTGTGTGGGGCTGCAGAGAATCTGAAGTCATATTGAGTATGAAGCTGCTACACCACAAAATGTGAAGCGTTGAAGCTACTGTGTAAACGCTGTGCCAAGCTACCACAAAGTTTGTGAGATCCTGAATTGTGAAGTTGTGTTCCAAGGTGCACAATCTTGGTTACAAAGAGTGTAAGGTAGGTGAGTGTGAGCCTTCGGTGACAGTTATGATGGTCGAGTTTAATTTGCTTTTTAGGTGACTAGTGCAATAGACCCTAGCAATAATGAGTGTAAATGCAACTTTCAACTTTTTGTTAGCACTATGAAGGTCTGTTTGTTACTATCATATCTTTTTGTTAGCATGGGCTATTGACACATCAAAGCTTTCCAGTGTAGCTGTTAGCATAAATATCCAGATGCATTACAGGATACAGACAAATTGTTTGTTGAAGTTATCTGACATCTATGGTCATATTCCTATACAAAAGTGGGAGTTTGACAGTGAAAAATATGGTTGGGACCTATAATAATCCAAATATTGATATAATGTGGTGTTTAGGTATGTTGAGGTCATCCATTCCACCACATGGATTTTGGTTTTGGGTGTTTTCAGATGGTTATTGTTATCATGTACATGTTGAGATTTTGAGGTTCTCATGCACTCCCAAGAGGAGCACGTGCCATAATTGGAGCTAGATGTTACCCCCCATATTGCATGGGTAATCACTTGTGATTTTCATCATAATTTCAGTAGAGGAGAAATTTTCATGCCATGGTTTATGGATGATGAATGAAGTGGCGATAGTGTTTTACTTGGTTATCTACTTTGTCATGGTTGGATGGCCTCATTGGATGCTTGTAGTTAATGATGATGATGCCCTAGAATACGACTTCTTCTTATGTCTTAATACCATAAAATGCATGATTCTGGGGGCTGAAAGGTATAGTGATTCTGAATTATTGAGAGTTTATGACTGTTGATTTGAATGAAAAAAAAGAGTGAGGGAATTAATCTAGCCTTTTCCATGACAAATATGGGATAATTCTAGGAACTCTATCATAATGTCACCTAGAAATGAACAAAAGTCATTGTACCTCAAAAAAATGTAACATACAACCCTGTTTCTGACCTTCTAATAGTAGTAAGCAGCACCATTACAAGATCTCAACAAATATGTGCAGAAAAACAACAATAAAAAATAAAAAGGCATTATTTCCAAGTATGGGCACACTCTGAGCAGCTTGTGTAGTGGTTTTAGGTAGAAACAACCCTAAAAGAGGTATTCTTGTGGTAAAAGGTGACAAACAGCTGGATAAAGGAGCAAATATAATGATATCCTGTAGCAACTTGACAGTGATAGGGTTTGTTGCATGATTTACAGTCCTTTTGAGCAAACCTATGCAGCAAACAACTTTTAAGAGGATTTATTTGTGAATACATTCAACACTGGGGTGTCTCTTATGAATTATATGCCTTGTTCTTAGACAATGCTCAACTCTCTTGGACATTTCGTAGAGAAACCGGCCTTTGAAGGTAACCTTGCATGATTTTTAGGGCACTTTTGGAGGTCATCTTGCAGGTTTTAGAGCCTTTTAGTGCAACCGTCCCGCTTTGATGATATTGTATACCATACTTGGAGGGGTTGTTTCCCTTTGGAGGTTCCTTTTTTACACCAAGTGTTTCCTTGGAGGTTTCATTCATGGCTCTGTTTGAGGTAGAGACCAACATTAGAAGGGTCTATATGTCTCAAATTTAGAGGATATTTGGAAGTTGTTCCACATTTGGAGGGGAAGATTTGTTATTATTGGAGCATCTTTTCATTCTTGGTCCATGGAGTGTGTCCACCTTTAGAGGTGCCTTAGTCATTACTTGTTCCATTTTTAGAGGTGGAATTCACCATTAGAGTGACTCTTCCACACTTGGCATGTCTTCTTCAACCTAGTATCCACTCTTGGAGGTGATCCATGCACATTTTGAGGGGGTCCTTTGGCCTTAGAGTAGAACTAAGGATCAAAACCCTAGATCTAGGGTTATTACATTGCTTAGAGACAACATTTACTTGGAGCACTAGCTTTTGGAGGCTGCTTTTTTCACTAATGGGTGAGGCTATCCCTCTTCTAGGGATTTTTCTTGGATATCTTGCCTTCCTTTTGTGAATCACTCTAATTAAGTGGAAAAAGCATAGCAAGCCTAATGCCCTAGGGTGATGGGGGTTGAATAACATTCACCATCTTGGAAATCCATAGTAGTTAAAATTCTATGGAGGATTATAAAGAATACTGGACTATGGTAGATGGTGTTAAAAAACAGGTATCAGCTACCCAGTCTAGGCTTTGTCCTAAAGGCAAATGACTATGGGCTTAAGGAAAGATATGGTTGTATCAAAAGGTTGAAAAAGGAATTACAATCTACTGGATAAGGTGGTTGTCTCTTTTTTTTAACCTATTATTCTAAGGCTTATAAAAGGTGACAAAAATAAGATATCTTTATCCTTGCAGATATAAACTCATATCTAACCTTTTTTATATGAATTGGTGGTCATCCTCTAGACATATATTATGGCATGATTTCTTGATGGTTGTTTCAAATATGGTCAAAGTCATCACTTATAATTCCAAATTCAATATCAATCCCTAGTTCCCAACTTCTTATTTTGGTAAGTTACAGTCAACCTTTAATTATCTTTTCACTTATAGCATCTTCCATCATAGGGAATATGCCCATTGACACTTTGTGCATTCTTTTTTATCTACAGTTTGTATAATCCTTGCAATACATTATGAATTAGAATTAAGGAAGAAAGTAATTACCTTGATTGCAGTCGTAGAGTTTAGATAAGATACCAAGATAATTTTATTAACGTCCAACGAGTGACAACAAATTCACTCTTTGAGAATTCACATCTTTGCATGCTCGGATAAATGCCATGTGGTTTATTAAAACCAACGCATATCATCCTTAAATCAGATGTGGTTGATTGTACATCTGATGAAGAGCATAGTTTAGATCCTACAACACCAACTTTCATCAGCCATGGTTCTAATTTCAAAGCTTACATATCATTGCCATGTGAAGGTATGCCTACACTTGAAGAAAAACTACATTTTTCACACAACAATGAGGTAATTGCAGCAATAGATTTATCCAAACAGTAGGAAGGACAACCCTTGGTTGCAGCCAATTGTTCTAGACAGCAGGGAGAGAAAGCACAATGAATTGATAATTATTCATCAACATGATTTTATTCAATGGTTGTTTTTCAATACAATCATTGACCAGATTCTAGAAACTATGTTGACCTAGTTGAGTAATACATAGAGGATCAATTTCAAAGAAAAACAGAGAAAAATCATGGGGCTTTCTTCCTTCTTTTCAAGTAAGAATCAATCATGTTATGAATTATATAATAAACCTTTCTATTAAACTTTGAAATTCCTTTCCTACACTCAAACTTCCATAACCTATGGTTGTCTTGGTGTGCAATGTAATTAGGCCTATATGCATTCCCCACTTGCTAATAGCCTTATTCATAATTTGACCTTATTAACAAAATTTAGTCCTCACTCTTCTCATACATAAACAGTGCACAAAAAAAAAACCTATATTCAATTTGTAACATTTTTCCAATGAGCGGGCCTATCTAGTCTATTTCCTAATCTAATGATTGGGTATATTAAGTGGGCCTGGTCCAGTGATTACTGCATCTCTTATTGGGGTCATGAGATCAATCCCTATTGACTCCTCCCATTCATATATAACACAGGGTAGACTGACATTAACCCACGGGATACCTAAGATTACACAAGTTCAAAAGCAAAGAATAAAATCATTTGAAATGTTGAGATCAAAGCATGCAAACCATCCAATCTGGATGATCATTGAAATAATCTGGGTATTTATATTTCCCTCATTGCTTTTTGGATTTTAGGTTTTGTGCTTTCCATTGGTAAACGAATAACCAACCACTTAAAACCCTCTAATGAACCACCTCAACTACTTGCACTCACAAGAGAGTCTCGATATAGCCCTAATAGGTGAAACGGCACTAGCATTAGCCATCCTTTTATTCGTTATTATTAGATAGAAAACTTTGGCTGGAAGATATACAACCTTTATATATGATTTTGTATTCAATTGGTTGCCAATTAGGTTTAATATCATGAAGAATCATATAAGAAAATATGGCGAAGTGAGGGAATATTGTTTTCCTAACATTTTACTCAAGTCCATAAAGCATCTACTGAAGTTTATTCATATCAAAGTGATGGGCAATAGGAAATTTGAGAAATCAAAATCAGATGCATGCAACTATCTCCAGTTTAACATTCATATGCAAACACTTATCTGCAAAAAATACCCAGATGGCACTTATGGCACTTATCAGTATCTCAAAAATTTGCATATGGCACAACGCTTTGAAGCAGTCCTGAAACAAACATCATACTCATACTAAAGTGGTGTGTCAACTGTAACATAAGTACTACTCATGTAATCACTGTCGCCATCAACCAAAGAAAATATTTCATGTGCTTCCAAGACCACCAACTTCCTGCTCTCCCACTTCTTGGCTACTGTATTAGCCTTCCATTTCAGTACCATCAATACAAAAACCAGGTAAATTACCACCAAGGTTGCTAAAAAAAAGCTCAGTATTCCTATTCTCTTGTGATCATGCATTTAATACGTTCCACTCTAAATGCACCTGTTATTCAGCAATGCAAAGATCGGATTATTGAATATGGTAGAAAAAAAATATTTTTCTATGTCCAATTGTATACTCTTAGCTCCAACATAAACACATCAAAAAAAAATTAGGGTTCCAAGTCTTATATGGAACCCAACATGAAAGGATTCAAGCGGAAAAACAAATAAAATTCTAATGGGATTTCGATGAAAGTCCTTTCAGCTCAAATACACAACCCACTTCAACCATTTGATCCTTCCTACCTCAAAATTCTCTTTTATGGTATCTCAATACTTGTGGAGAAAAGATCGACCACCCTAGAATAAAATTCCTTTTTATGGTATCTCAAGATATTTTCCCTAGAATACTCCAATACTTGTGGTATCTCAATACTTGTGGTAATATGATTCCTTATTACCACAATGCAGCTAGAAAGGAGTTTGGAGACCCAACAACAAGCAGTAAGTCAGCCACAACCCTCCACTTCTCAACTAGAAGTTAGCCTGACCACAAAGGAATGGGCCAAGACAGTTGCAAAATTAAAAACAGCAAATATGGAAGCCTGTAATCTACAAGCATAATTGATAAGTTCACAGGAACAAAGGGGCATCATGGAAGACATACTCAAGAAGAAAGAGGAGCTGTTGGGAGTTTTCATTGTAGAGAGATATAGGTTAGATAAACAGGTATAAAAATCCAGCAAGGTAGATGGTGGAAGGGAATCATTGAGAGGTGCCAGACACCTGATCTGGGATTCCATTACAGAATTGATTTTCACCTATTGAAATTCATTTGTCATGGAAAATGATGAGATGGAATTTATCATCAATGGAAAAAATATGTGGAAGTTGTTACAAGAGAATTGGAGAATAATCCTGATATATCCAAGGAGGTCATCAAATTCTTGAATTCTAAAACCAAGGAAGAGCTTAAGTAGTTGGTGGTAAAGGACATAACCATATTGGTGATGGATGCTAAAAGATTTATAACCAAAAAATCCCTCATGGAGAAGGCATAGAAAATGTTGGAAAGTGTAAAATGGAAGTTTCTCATTTTAAAGCCTTGTTCAATAATTCCATTTTGAAGGGTGTGCTAATCCCATGGGATGGGAATGCAGATATGTATGTTGCTAAAATATGCAAGGAAGTGATGAGAAGAGTCAAAGAGGAAAACAGTGGGTATGCATGCTTGGAAGGTACTTTATCTGGAAAATACATTATAGCTTTATTAGGCAAATACTTTGACTTGTTGTCCAAATTAAAATGATTTTACAAAGCTTGCCCCTGCCCGATTATGAGTATTATACCAACTTGGATGGGGCCCTAATAAGCATGAAAGAATATACATATCCCATGGGAAAGAATGGAAGATGGAAAGGAAATATATGGAGAAGAAGATACCCCTACAAGAAGATGTAAAGATCAAGAAGATGTAAAGGTCGAGAAAATGTAAAGGTCAACAATCATGAATCAATCCAAGAATTTGCAACCAAGAAGCATACTGCTATCAGTGAATTTTTCTATGAAATTTGTTCACTTCAGATCTCTTTGAACAAAACTAGGATACAGGAAATAAAATAATAAAATAATAAAATAAAAATGGCAAAGTAGCTCAACCAATGAAAAAAAAAAGTGAATAACAAGATAGCGCACACCTGTCCATATGCAAGAACAGTAGCATTGTAGCCATGGAATAAACCATCAACAAGTGGAGCAACACATTCTTCAAAAATGGATGAGGAAGGAGACCTAGTACTACCATATACATGATCAAATGTAAATGAATAAGAACCAATTTGTACTTGCAAAATTCAAGCAGCAACTGATAAATATTACAAATATATATTACACTCCATTGAAGTTAAGAAGCATATGATATAATATTTATATTAAACGAAGACATGGACTTCTAGCTATTGAAGCTAAATATGTGAAATAATAAATTAAGAAGAAGAAATATGCATCAAATAACTTTTAACTTTAAGAAATTTCACAAAGGTATTTCCTTTGAGCAAAATATATTTAGCATGGGATCGATTGTCTGAAAATGAATACTTTGGGAATCATTTTCAATGCACTATAGACAACACACCAAGGGAGTTCCAGAAGTAGCTTGAATACAAAACATAGAAGTCTCGTTCCCAGCAATAATGAAAAAGATTCACTATGCTAATGTATGAGGCATTCATCCCAATAAATTAAAGCAACAAAATGTTACCAAGCTTATATCACAACTCTATGAATTGGCATACACTAGCATAAATATAGCATCACACATAAAATAATAGAATAAGCATGGAACTATTGAAATTTTGTGTAAGATATTGAATTGCATTAATTAGTTACAACATCCAGTAGAGAAAAAACCATCACTTGTCATTGCATAGATTGTTGTTTTTAGCTTTTGATGATGATAGGTGGCACAATAGAAAATACAAGATCAATAACAGTAGTAAATAAATTATATAAACAATCCAATCAACTGAACAAAGTATTTAGGGTAAATTAGGCCAATTAGGGATATTTTGGGCACTCTAAAGGATGGCCAGCCTAAAATATCCTACTTAGGTTGGTAGGGGACTTTCTACCCACCCTTTTATTCCTAATGCAATGAGGGACTTCCTTTCCTCCCTTTAATGTGTCCCCCTCCCAGAATAAAGCTGGGGCACCTTAAAATAGGACATCCCGAAGTGGAGAATAGACAGGGTTATTCCATGGGCCCCTACTTGGGGGATACCTGAATGCGGAGAATAGACAAGGTTCTTCTCTAGGTACTTGCTTTCTGCCTCCCTCAATGTTAGGTCATACACTTGGGTACAGGCCTACTTCCCTCTACCCTGTGATGCTCCCTGGGAAGGAGTATAGGCGATACCAGCATATACCCCTACCGAACAAGGGATTTAAGAAATTAATAATATTGATTCCACTTCTGCAAAAGTGTTTTTGTGGGGTGTTTTCTTTCTTTGCATCAACATGGTTGGGTTTAGCTATAGTTCCTGTTTGAGGTAATATAGTTGCCGAATAATCTTTTGGAATTTCTTATGGAACTTCAATTAATTTTTAAAATTTTAAGAGGTGCGGGGTTCCTTTACATTCATGAGACAACATGGTTTCCAAGAAGATTATGCGGCCTTGCCATTGTTTTGTCCATGGGTTAAGGTATATGTTTACCTTGTACAAAGCGTAGCAAAAACAAGAATGGAAGAAGTTCATGTTCAATAAATAAAAGGAAAAATCAGGGATCCCAACAAGATGGTAGCCTTCATTCCCTTGTCTTGTACTTGACACTATAGACAACACTCTATCAGGATTCATAATTCAATGGAACAACAAATCTATAACAAATAACAGTCAACCAGAAACTCTCCTTACCTTTCAAAACTTGGATTCCCATTTGTCTTTGATTCATGGGATACTATCTAATTATTTGAATGCTTCAAACCATTAGGATCCCATCTTGATTGCTGTATCTCCCATTCACCTCCCCTTTCTCTTTCTCTCTCTATGTCACTAGATGACACTGAGGCCAAATTTTCATCTTATTGAAACCTATTTCTTTCTTGTTCATTCAATGCATAACCACCAATCGTACCACCTCACACAAAGTCACTAATCCCTGGCCTTTTATTGCTTAGAATAATGGATGATTGGCTAGTGCTTAATGCATAAGAATTAGATGATGTATGAATGCAATTACTTTTGAATTGTACCATCAATCCCATGTTCAAAGCATTTGTTGCTTCTCCATGATTAATATTGGAAGGCTTCACTGATATGTTAGCAAAATCAGAATTATAACCTATGCCAAGCCTATAATCGACACCACGTACACTTCGACCTTACAGAGATCATGAAAATCACAACATTCCCGAAACCACATTTTGTTCAGGAATATTGTCAAACAATTGATGTACATCTAAATACTGCCAAGTTTGGAAAATCCCCTGATCATTGCATGCCATGAAATTGTATCCTTTGTAGACATTTTTCTAAACACTTGGAATGCATTATCCAAACTTCCACACTTAATATAGGTTTCCATCAGCTGATTCCATATGAATGTGTCTCATTAAAATCCAATTTTTATGGTATAGCCATGAACCTAGATTTGGCTATCCACCATAGATTTGTTTTTAATGCAGTCCTACAAAACAGAAGCATGGGCATTGGGATCTGTACAAATGTGCACTTTGATTTACCCACCATTCTTGTATTCTCTGTGCAAACATCCAGTACAGTTTTCAATAATATCTAAATCGATAACTACAAGGAAGTTCCCTGAAACTAACCACACATAATGAATGTAATGGGCAAAGGCAATGAGCTGGTGAGAAACAAGATAAAGAATACACCATTGAACCTTTCCTTCTTAACTTTTCCCTCCAAGCTATGGTCATTGCTGAATTTTGAGGCCCCGTGAATACTCTAGTTTATCGCCATCTTCCCGGATTCATGCCAGGGTTTCCACCACGGATGTGGCGTTCGTTACCCCAAGTCATCTTGGACTACCAATGTAAACATTATAATAAAATGAACACTGAAATTCTAACTTCAACCAATCTCTTTGCTTCAAACACCATTAGCCTTTCCCAACCTTTCAAATTCCCATTCCCTCTAGACACCACAGCCCTTCAAATTATGATTCCCTCCGAAGAACATATCGAATATCAACCACATTTTCAAAAGCAAGCACAACCATTAGACCAACATAACAACGCACTAAATGTCCAAGGCCCCCACTCAAAATGTCGAAAGCACCCACTCAAGGAAAGGGGGTTTATATATTCATTGTTGTGTCTCTTCTCTACACTCCCAAGGGAATGACACATCACGACAAAAACTAGGCACCTAAAGGCTTAATGACCCTTGGGCATCACCTCTAATCGCATATGGAATCAAAATATTGAAAATGTTACCTAACGTTTTAAATTTATTAACTCAATTTTCACTTATCATTTCAAACCATCGCTAGAGTAGAGTAATGTGTGATGTGTAGTTGATCTAGGTCAAGAACAATAAAAAATCCTCAATATGGTGTAGTGCAGATACATTAGCTACGCTAGCTTAAAACTTGAAATATACCGAATCTACAAAGAAAAGAAAATTTGAGAAAATCATGATCGTGAATATTATTGAGATGCTTAAAGAACTTATAGGTTTTGGACTCAATTTTGTTGTTCCTTTCAATGGATTTCTCCAATAATGAAATGTGGTCATTTTAGAATATATCTGAGTCTAAAAATAGAAAAAATGGAGAAAATCCCAAACTATGAAGATTATTGGGCTTTAAGGAAATCGAGAAAAGAATAACACCACTAACTAGGTTAGACATGATAAGAATCATATTCCTCAATGTAATGATAGAAACTACAGTCACATATATATAAGGAGTGCTTTGAAGGCCCTCATCATAAGCTCAAACCTATATACATGGAATTTATGTCATCCTCAAGCAAGTTAGGAACAATGTGTTCGAGCAAAACTGAGCAAACTTGAAATAACCAAGGACCAAAACTGAGACATTCAAAAAGCAGCAGAACTAGGAAAACTTGAAATTGAAATCGATGTAGGGGAGACATGGAGTGGATCTAAACAAACTAGGAAAGGTGGGGATGCCACTGCAAGTTGAAGTGAAACCAATATGTGCCCATCAAAGCAATTGGTTGATTCTACATTATAAATCTGAACATATATTTCCAATGTTAAGTGAAAGTTTGGAAAAATAACACAAAAACAAATAAGTGTTTGTGTTTGTTATTGGTGGAGTCCAGTAGCCTAAACACAACAAAAAGAAGGCACAAGGTATAAAGAAGCAAGTTCAAAAACTTTGGTGTTTCAAATACCCATGCAACCTTTGCACCAAATAACCAAGGACCAAAAGTTTTTAGTGGTGGTGCTTAAGCAACCGGTGGAATAAGAGGGCTAATGGGACCACGAACCACTCCTACACATGTAGTTTGCAGAGGCATGGGTGGGTATAGAGCAACTGGTTTTGAACCCAGCGCCCGTAGGGCGGGTACGGAGCAACGCAAAAAAGAGTGGGTTACCCGAAACCCAGAAGCACCTAAGGCTGGATCATCTCAGTAGGAATTTTTGATAATTCCAAATAGTTAGGGTTCTTTAGTTTGGTACCGAGATGCCCTGAATCCTATTACTATATACACACTCATTACTATTGTACAAATTCATTATCAAAATTGTAATTTTTCATTGTTAGTGTGATACCACTAAAAATGACTAACATAAATGACTAATTCACATTATTTGTTGTTACCTAGTCATATTTATATTCACGTGACTAAAATAGTCATTTATGTTAGCCGTTTTTATTTTAGTCACTTTTTATCTAGTCATATATTTTATCCCGTGACTAAATTAGTTGTTTATCTTAGTCGTTATTAGTTGGATTATTTAAAATTGCTAAGTTTTAGTCGTTTATCCCTTGAAAAAACAGTGGTGACTAACGTTTTTAGTCGCCTAGTCACTTATCTCTCATTTTGTACTAGTGATTAGAGCAAAAAAATCAAATATAAATTCTACGATGAATTAAACAAACACTAAGCACATGTAAAAAATCGCTACTTACCTCATGTATTTCCCGAGATTATATATTACTTGTTTGACATTGTTGTCGAAGTTGTCCAGGAGAGAGAGAGAGGTAGAACATGCTGTAACAATATACAATTCGTTTCATTTTTTAAACAAAGAGTAGACCAAACAAATACCAACAATGTGCACTAGAATAATAAAAAAACAATAATTATATGCATACCATAATAATTACCTTCATGAAGACATGCCAATCACGCATTTTCACCCCCGCAAAATCACCTTTCTTTGTTATGATATTCTTCATGTTCACACAAAATCCGGTGGGAAATTTAATTTTTCGCATGACTTCTTTTACAACATTACTTTGTTGGTCCGTTAACATCCATGGAAGTGAGTTTATATTAATTTTATCTCCGTTGCTATGAAATTGAATGACGTCTTTCATTGCATGGTTGCCTTCTTGAATGTCTTTGCAAATTTTGACAATTTTTTCTTTCTCACTCCTTCCATCCAATATTCTCCATAATGTTTCAGTCGCATTCTTTCCAATATGCATTGTATCAAAAAGATGAGCAACTTGTAGGTGCTCATAGTAGGGCAACCTACTAAATTGTCTAGGATAACTTTTCATTCCTCGTGGAAGCCCATTAATGCCTTCATGATCACATGAACAACCATCATGAATCGTAGTTTATAAAGAAATTACATAAATCAATGTCAATTATAGTAAACAATGCACAATAAAAAAACACAGAACATTTCATATACGATGATTCATATAACATAACTTGACGATTTCTATTATATTGCAACTTCCATAGGTGAGGTGTCATTCTCTACGGTTTTAATGCAATCTCTTGCTTGCCATTGAACAAATGTTTTTCGGTAGTTCGATACCTATGATTCTTAGAGAGAAAGTTCCTATACTCATCAAACACCTCCTTTCCTAAGCTTTTTGAATGACGAGATTTGATCTTAGGACTACAAATTGGACATGCAAATTTCCTCTTTGTCTGAAGACATACATAAAGAGATGGAATATCTATGTCAATTATAATTATATACAAAATTAATGGATTATTTAGAAAAACATGCGTGCATAGTATATTAACTAGTTCATAAAATTAAATGAAAATGAAGTGGAACTTATAATTACAAACTGCAAAAATGGGTTAACCCTGGGGCATCATGTATTGTCCATACAAGCATTGCATGGAATTGAAATTTCCTTTGTCGTATTGGTCTAGATACGTCATACATAGTAATGCAATTTCCTAACTTTAGTAGCTCGTCAATAAAAGGTTTGGTATATACATTCATATATTTGACTTGGTACTTACCTGATTGATTTGAACATATAAAAAATATAATTATGAGACGTACCATTTAGATATATAAACCATATTGCACAAGAGAAAAAAAAGTAAATATATATATATATATGACATTATGCAACAAAATACATCAAATGAGATGCCGCTACATTAAAAATAAAAGCTATAGACACAATATACCTGGAACAATCATAGACAACATTATGTGCTCCCTTTTTATTGACAACCGTGGAGGAATGTTATTGTTGATAACAAAAATAGGCCACACCGAATAAACAAATCTCATCTCTGCAAATGGATTGACACCATCTGCTGCCAAAGAAATCCTAAGATTACGAGGTTCTTCTTTAAAGTGAGGCCATTTTTCCTCCATATCTCTAAATGCAGACCCATATGTAGGCATTCGAATAATGTCATCTTGACTTATATTCCGTGCATGGTAATCCATAAACTGCGCTATGTTTTTGCACCTGAACAGTCGTTGCAAACGTGGAATAATGGGAATATAACAAAGAACCTTGCGAGGCATCTTTTTTGTTACTTGATCTATTCGAAATCTACTGATATGAAATTCTGGACATTCTATTGTAAATTCATGCTGATTATAATATATAACATGGTCATCGCAGCATGCATGAACTGCTTCATACTGCATTTCAATTTCTTTCATGATGGCAGATAAATATCGATATGTGCGAGGTAAAATATTTGACGGTGGTAACAAAAATTCAACTATCATGCTACAACAAATAAAAATAAAAATCTATTTAATATAATATAGAAATAATATTAATGAAACACATTAATACCGTATTATTTTGACTTATGAATTAACAATAAAATTATTAGACGAATGGTGATAACCTTTAGCACGATCATATATATTATGTGATGGAATATAATACATACCTTAACATCCGTGTGACTGGTATGTTTGAAAGACCATTCATAACCTTCAATTTCATTATCAACAATATAGCATAGAGAAGATTTGTGTTGGAGTCCTCATAAAGGGGTTCGTATGCCTTCTCAAGAAGAGGTAAAACATGAATATCAAAATGATCATCATTTTCATGATCATCCATTCTAACATTAAATGAATCATGGATCAAAGTATTTGTACCATCATCTTCAATTGTGTTATTAGTATGATCATTAACTTGTTCTCCATTATTCATAGCTCCATGTTCCTCCGGTACTTGTTATGAAAGCACTTCCTCCAAATGATATGCTGTAGGATGTCTTTCCTTTATAATTACATGAAACTATCAATAGATAAAAGTTAATATAAGAAATATTAAAATAATACATACATTTACAAACACAATAAAAAAAACATATATAATGCAAAACTTACAAATGGACAATACTTGTGTCCCCCCTTAGCGTGTCCATGTTCCCTACAATGTTTTTGGTTGTTGTGATATTTATTCTTCTCCTCTTAAAGCCCCTGCATTGACTAAATGGACAATAACATTTCCCATCACCCTTTCTTCTCAGTCCATCCCACAATCTAGCGAGCAATTGTCGATTTTGACATTTTCTCGTAAAGAGCTTGAATGAAGATTATCGATCTTAGAAAATCAAGCTCCACACTTCACTCGCTTTAATCACAAAAACAATAGAAATAATGACGTATTCTTTTATGAAAAATAGTCCACTGAATAAAAAAACTTCCGCAAACCGTCGCTTGTATAGCAAACATGTCGGAATGTTTCGAAATTTATAGATTTTAAAATATAAACGGTCGTCAGATATCCGACGAATTAAGCATAGCTAACGTTGGATAATAGATGTCGGATATCCGACATAATATTATGTCCGAGGATGTCAGATATCCAACAATCGCGGGCATAATATGACGTCGGATATCCAACATCCATGGGCATAATATATGGTCGGATATCCAACATCCCCAGGCATAATATTATGCCGGGTAGCCTCACTATTAACACAAATACATATTTACTCTATAGACTAAATGAAACCAAGCTAACACCTGCCCTGCTATGCTCTAACTATGCATGCCTTGCCTTTCCAAGTGAAAGTGGGAAGCCACAAATAGGGATAGCATTTAACTAACAAATCCAAACCAGCAAAACGTGGAAAAAGTAAAAAAAATGGGAAACTCTACCAAACAACATTGGGAATCGGACTCAGAGCATCCCCAAAGAAATAAGATTTAATTGTTATCATAATATGATTCCGATAGTGAGTGTACACCAGTATCATAATATCTGCACCTCCAATATACAATCCGTTTTCATGATGCAAATATCCTGTCACTATTTCCATTTGACAACCGACCCTCTTTTTTAACTTTAATCCCCATGCAACTTATAAAATACTTGCCAATTACCATGATCTAAAATTAGTATGCAGTACGATCTTACAAAGCCATTACAAAAAAAAATACGAAAACAAAATGAATGTCAATGATGTTATCGCATTATCTCAAACCCGAGCATCCGGCAGTCAGGAAACATAATCAAATATTATCTTAATCATAATTCATCACAGCAAACTCATCAACGTGTGCACATCCAAATGGTCATAAGTGTGTACAACAATTTCATCCTCTTTGTGCCTCCAAACGGTCACAATCAAAACGTCTCTTTCAATAACAAACTCATCAACGTGTGCGCATCCAAATGGTCATAAGTGTGTACAACAATTTCATCATCTCTATGCCTCCAAACGGTCACAATCACAATGTATCTTTCGATCAGTTTCGACTCCCGAGTCCCTACATAGCTTGTCACTATTTTGGACGGCGATTTTCCTTCCTTCATTTTAATACTATGCAATTTACAAGTAGTTTCTAAGTTCTAAGTTGCCATAGTTATAAACAACCATGCAACATATTTTCAACATAACTGGACTATATTTCTCTTGTTCAATTGTGCTTACATAGAGTCCAGTAAGCAAACACAACACGCTTTCACACGTCGGGAAAATATCGTTGTCCTCGAGCATAAACTTTACGTTAATATGTTTAACTTTATGTTAATAGTGTAGCTTTCAACAAGGAAGAGTACTTGCGTTGGTTATGCATATAATAGCACTAACAATAGCCGAAGTGAGAGAAACAGTTAGAAACAAACTGGTTTCAAGCTCAGTTGCTATCATATATTTGTTTGTGGTTGTTCAGATTCAACTGCCATATTGCCGTAACCCTTGTATTCTAGGTCTCAAATTTGGACAACCAACATTATGGTCTTTGGTAAATGCGCATTTCGTTATGTGCCTGCAAAGTGAATGCCATCCAAATGATATTTGTGTTGGCAGGGTTTAGTCCATTCTTGGAAAGTGCATTAGATAAAATATTTGTTATATATATTTTGATATTTTCAAAACAAACCGTTGGATATCCAACACCGGTGGTTATAATATAAGGTCGGATATCCAATGACACTAGTCACTATTCGACAGTCACCATCTGATATCAAAGGGTCGTCGGATATCCTATGGATCCTTCTATCAATTTTAAAAAGAATCATCAAATTTCGTAATTTTGAAGGTGAAATCTGACGACAGTCCTTTTCGTTGGATGTCATCGTATTTTCTCATTGGATTTTGGGTTCAAATTCTATAGTGGTTCCAAATGAAAGGATGCAAGTTGAAATTTTTGGACATCAAAATTATTATGCAGACTGAAATATTGTTCTGTTGATATATCCATCTAGTCAGACCATTACCCTTGAAGCGAGGAAAATCAAGCTTCGGCCCACGAAAATTGCTGGAAGAAGAGAACCCAGTGTTCATGGCTAAATGCTGAAGATGGAGGCTTAGAAATTTTTCATCCAAATCTTGAAGTTTGGTTTTTAGGGCTACAAGTTCGTCCTCCATGATTTGTGCTCTTGCGTGGGTGACAACCATAACCAGGAGTTTTTTTTTTTGAATGGGTAGAAAAACACAAACAAAAGCTTATTCGGTAAAGGGAAATTTTGATGTGGGAAAAAATCTGATGGGTAATTGGGGTTTGACTAGGTTTTGGACACTTTCAAATGGATAGGGAACCTGAAAATGAGGATTTCAGAAGCAGTGTGAAAGAATGGAAATTTTTTCCAGAAAGGGACAAAGAAGCAGAAATAGGGAATGAACACAGTGGCAAAATTTGAAGGCCATTGGGTGAAAATCGAAGAAGTTATGGAAAACCCTAAAAATAGACAAATGTGGGATTTCTGGCTTTGGGAAGTGGAATTTGGGATAGGGTCCTCAGGAGTGAAATATGCAGAGTGGGATTGTAGGGGTGTCAGTGAAGTTTCAAGGGAAACAGAGTTAAAATAAAGGAGATATGGTGAAAAAACAGATTTTTTTTTCCAAAA
Source organism: Larix kaempferi (assembly GCA_027924585.1). Lineage (NCBI taxonomy): Eukaryota > Viridiplantae > Streptophyta > Pinopsida > Pinales > Pinaceae > Larix > Larix kaempferi. The sequence continues at coordinate 7,001,099 of BSBM01000276.1, read as the reverse complement.
GAGATCTGAAACAGCTTTAGGAATGGCTTTGAAACAATAGGATCTGAAACAGCTCAGAATGGATCGAAAACGGCTGGATCTAAAACGGATTTCAGAATGGATCTAAAAACGGTTGGATTTGAAACGATTCAGAATGGATTGAAAACGACTAGATATGAAACGGATTTCGGAATGGATCTGAAATGGTTGGATCTACAACGGCACATAAGTGATCGGCAATAGTTCAGGTGAAAATAGATATGGACCCGAGGTATGCTTGGCTTCCTAACGGTTCAGGGGTTTCACTCGGCCACCAATGTTGTATGACAGCTTGCGTATTGGGGCAGCACCCCTCACTTCACGGCTCAGGTAAAATTGATAATCGCTTTGCCACAAACGACAGCTCTTGGTTTACCTCATGAGTGGGAACTAGTCAATCAGGTAGGGGTCGTTGCCCTTTTTGCTGGCAAGCCCTCTCAATGGGCCAGCTACTTCGAGGTTCCTGTGGTACTCCTCACAATGATTTTTAGGGCTTATTCCCAAGTACTTCCCACAGTTAAGCGGATAGGGATTATTCCCATATCCGAACCTGCAACAGATGCAAAAAAAAAATTGATAGAAATTCCACCCAACGAGCCCAAGAAAGTGCTCTAATACCAGATTTGAGGAACCTGCAACAATTAATTGATAAAATGCACAATATATGAGATCACAGAATATTTTTATTGATCGCAGGCCACTTCGAGGGGGAAACCTCCTTTGAGCAAGCTCAATACAAATAACTTCACGATGCCTTCATTGGCCTCAACACACACTTATATACTAAGTCTAGGCGCTAATACTATGGGTCAAAACCATGGGCCAATACAAACTATAGATCAACAAACACTACGGGGCGACTTACAAAGCATATGCATCCAACAACAATAATACAAACTATGGATCAACAAATACTACGGGACTACTTACAAAGCATATGCGTCCAACAAAAATATACTAACAAAGTAAAGAGAAGGGTTGACACGAGTTCCTAACACTTATCATGATTACAAAATAAGTGGGCCAAAATATCAAAATACAACAAAAATATTACATCATAAGGGTGGGGTTCCCTCTTGAACTTGCAGAAAATCATCCCAAAGGATACTTTCATAAGATAAAATATTTAATTGTTGAGGCTCCAATAACCTTAATGCCACTACATTAAATGACAAATATTTAACCATAACATTGATCCCTTTAGTTGCTGAACTATGCCCATTGGCCAAGTATTGTGTTTTCAATGTAGCTTTCCCAATATGATCATGTAAATATTCTGGAGTGATGTTGTCCAAAATTTGAAGAGCAGCAATATCTTCATCTTTGATAGTTCTCAACTCTGCCAACCGCTGCCCATTTGGTACAAGAATTTCGAATGTGCTAGGAGAAGGCAAGTTACATTTCTCAAAGGCTCCGACAATGTTCTAGTGAATTCCTTCACATTTGGAAATAGAAGTTTCCATTTCACTCTGCAATTTTTTCTCAACTTTCTAGAAATTGGCCAGGGTTGCAAAATCCAACTTTAGTTCTACTATGGATATTTTGGGAAAATGGGGAAGAATTTCTTTAGTTGTCTTTCTCCAAGCAACAAGCCTCTTCATCTTTTTGTGAATTTCCCCAAGATTTTGTCTAGTGGTAGTGGATTCCTCAGATATATATTTGAGCCTAGTCACCATTCCTTGTACTTCAATGTTTGTTCCATGAACAACTCCTGTGAGTGGAACAATTGCTCCTGAAGAGTGGAGACACAGTCATAAAATGGAGTTAATTCTTGTTTCTATTCCTGTGCAGTATTCAATTCAATCATCAATGAATCCTCTTGATTAAGCTCTTCTATTTTTGCTTGAAGAGATCCTTTCTCAATAGTGAGATATTCTACCTATTGGTCCCATTGAATTTCTATCTCTTGTATCCCTTTCAATTGGGATTGTAGATCCACTTTCTCACCTTCTAATATTACCATTTGGACATTTAGCGAGTCTCTCTTTGATTCCAGGCTTTGTGCATTGTGCATGGCTTCTTCCTTCTCCATTTTGAGGGAATCCCACTGACATCTCATTTTCGATCCCTTCATTCCTAGCTTGAACTAGATTGTCCTTGAGTTTAACCACCTTGGACTTATTCATTTCTACATTCTCTATTAATTTGTGTATGTTGTCTTCATTGGCCAAGGCTGCAGCAACACCAACGGAATATGTGAACTTGGATCCTTTTTGGTGCCTTCAACTACTGGAACTTCCTGTATTGTGACGACATCAGCTTGTGAGGCGATTTTAAGCCTCTTCTCCATCCTCTTCATAACAGTCTTCCTTTTGGGATCATAGATTACAGTTTCTAATTTAGAAATAGCATGTTGCTTGGATGGCGTGAATGGAGCGAGTCCTAATTCAGCTAGAGGAAGATGTTCTCTAGTGAGGGGAACCTCTATGTTATTGTCTGTAGTAGTATCAATATCCATGTCCTGGTCGTCGTCACCCCCTTGCAAAATTTGAGATTCCACAACTTTCTTGAATGATTCTTCTTCCTCTTTCTTATTTTGTAATTCTTCTTGTCAAGCTAATTCCTGTTGTTGTCGTAGTATCTAGGATATTTTTTATTCTTGTTCCACTTCCAACTTATCCAATTTTTCTTGTTCCACATTTTTTCGCAATTCTTCTTCATCTTCCTTCGCTTTTCTTTCTATAAATTCTTCTTCTTGTAGTTTCTTGTTAGTTTCTTCTAAGGGGGCTTCTTCCACTGCTTTCTTCCTAGCAGCTTCTTCTATATCTCCTTGCGTCGATGCATCTGATGGTTTACTAGAACTTGCATATTTACCACCTTTCCTTTTGCTAAGTCTTTTGTTTAACTCTGTAAGGTTTCAGATGCGCCTATATACTTCTTCTCTCAAGAGCTGATCAACATACTCATAATGGATTTTAACTGAAGCACAATGGAGAGCCACCTTCTGGTGACTATCATTCCTTACAAAAGGTTTTTTCACCGAAACGAAATGAATCTAAATATTTCACCAAATTGTGAGCATCCTTGGCCTTATTGAACCTGTATGCATCAACTGATAATGGGAGTGGAGGCCAAGAAGCCTTCTTATTATCGTGCAAGAAATGGCCAATGCCATTTAAGAATGTATGCCTTACAATTTCCTTCAAAATAATGTAATCAATAACATATTTTGGTAGCAAAAGTGGACCTTTCGATCCCCCGTAGACACATAAGTGGGTACCTTCAAGGGTTAAATAGCAATCCCCTAATTGAGTGGTCGTTGTAATAGCTTCATCAGACATGAAATCTGGTTCTTTTTCATAAATCATCTTGTATAAGGGAAGCAAGAACTCCTCGCAAATTTTCTTATAGTAGCTTGCATGTATCTGGGCCCATAAAATCTGGTACACTACATAAACAGGAGTCTCACTGGGATTCCACCTACATCTGAGGCCCGGAAAAGGATGTAGAGTCATGATGCAATCTATCAAGTAAGAAGACATGTGGAATTCAGCCTTCTTCACTTTGAGTCTGTGTTGTGCATCATCAATAGCTTGAACCATGTTCTCGGAAATGATATCTTCCCAATTGAAAATGGTGCAATGTATTGTGATATAGTAAAGCAAAGGTGCCCAACTGATATTGTAATTAGTTGAGTTGGGTATCCCATATAGCTTGCATAGGAGAGTAGCGGCGATTTTAAAGGGAGTCTTAAAAAACTTGGTCTCATATTCTCCGCTACTTCTTTGGCGTAACTACTTCCCTAGAAATAGCATTTTATTTGAACACTATAGATAGTCTAGCTTCAAGATTTTGAGCCAATCCTCTTGCAAAAAGACTTTCAGGTTTGGAAGCCTGTGATATTTCCCTATATGTGCCGGTTGAAATGAGGAAAAACCTTTCCCTGTGGCACTTTTGATGATGCAAGATTTGATGTCGATATAAGTAAGGATCCAACCTATCATTTCAATGCATGGGAACAACTCAGGTTGGGCTATAGCTTTGTGGATTCCTAATTTCTTGATGTTCTGGTAGATTAGATCTTCCTCAATCGTCACTTCTGGTACATTCTGATCTCTAATTAGATGATAAATTTCATCCCATTTGAATTCAGGGGCTAAGGCCAGTGATAGGTTGAGTGTCATCAAACTGAATCTCCAAAGACATCTCTTGAATCATCTCATCGTCGGATTCTGCCTCCAATACAGCTTTAGAGGAATTCTTCAGACCTATTTTCGACATCTATGTATCCCGTAAAATAGAAGAGGCATTATCATGTTGCATAACATCCATTGATACTGTGAATAAGATAAAACTTTGAGGAAACAAGAAATAGCTTCAAAAAATTTCTTCAATGAACAAACACTTCTAAGGGCATAAATGTATAGTTCTCATTAAAGCAAAGAACATCCCGTTCCCTCCCTTAAAGATTGCATTTGTGAATCCAATAGCCTTAGTAAAGCAAAACTTGATGGTTATAAATGGGTGAAGAAATTTAGGGCTAGTCTATGTATTGTGAGATTTTGAACGGGTCTTGAGAAAGATTTCAAAAGAATGTTCCTTTGACAACAGGGATGCGCTTGATTCTTAGGGAATTAAATCCTAAACATAAATAGAGTGGATGAAAACCCTCAGGCCCCAAGAAAGCATCGAGCTAGCCAATGAAAAAGGGTTCCAAAGAAATGGTTTTCCCTAGAACTAACAAAACCAATCATACGTTCATCTTATACAACCCCAATCTCCAAATTCCAAGTGGGAAGAGAAACTATAATCAGGACAAAAAAAGTAGCTACCTGGACAAAAAAGATAGGTGCGTTGGGTTGCTCTTTAGTGAATGCAGCGGCACTGAGTGAAAATTCTCTTCCAGGTGGCGTGGGATAAAATGGTGTCGAGAAAAATGGTAGTGAGATGGCTAACAGGGTTAGGTTTTAAAAATAAATCCTTTAGAATCCCTAATTCATTTTACAAATGAGCCCAAAAATGGCCTTGACAGACTTTTAATGGCTCCAATGAATCTTTTCGGGGAAAAAAGTTGAATCACCCTGATGCATGTCGGTGGTGATTCGATTTATTTTACGATGACAGTGTTGGCACTAAACCTCAAATCCTACCAATACATTTTGGTGTAGAATAGGAATATACACCAAAAGTCTTGTGTTATGGAATTTCAAAAGAGAAAGGAAAACTCTTTGCGACTGCATCGACAACAAAAGAGGATGTACGATGATAGAATTTCGGCAGGGAAATGAAAATTATGTCGAACAATTCAATGATGAAGCTGCAAGTTTGGTCAAAATAACACTAATGTTTCAGTGAATTTTGAAGTAAATGAGAAAACTTTGGCCAAGAAAGGAGAGAATGAGTCACGCCAATGATTTGGCTCAACCAATGAAACTTCACCGAAGCTTCGGTAAAAAAATTGAAAACAAACTGACATTTCAGAAATGAAAGGAGAGTTTCAGTGACATTTTGGCGAGGAAAAGGAAACAAGAGCGACATTTTGGCGATATTTAGGGAAAATATCTGACATTATTGTGAGATTTGGGCATTCTCATTGAAGTTTTAGTGAGTTTGAGAAAACTCGGCGACATTTCGGCGAGTTTTGGAAAACTCTCTGAAACATTAAACTTGGGGGAAAGAAGGCTGACAGTTGAATTTTTTTAAATTAATTTCTCCCCGAGGAAACATCCAACTTCAAGCAGTACCTGACTTAGGTTAAAATAATACCAAAGGTATGAAACAACCAAAGGTTAAGTTCAAAATGTGGGGCCTCAGTCTTTCCAACATAAAATACTGGGGAGGGTGGTTGTAGTTGCAACAATTGGTGACTAACTGGGAGAACTTAGATCTTTGAGAAGAAGTAGGTCTTATAGGTACTGATGATTTGAGGTGGAGTGAGAACCTACTCTACTTATTTTTTGTTGCTTATCGTAATATTTGTGATATCATTTATTTATCTTACTTTGAGCTCAATTATGGCTTTAGGTCGAAATAAGTATTACATTGATAAGATGTTATTAAGATTGTTGTTTAAGGAATATGGTAGCTTATTTGGGACTTCGTAGCCACTCTCCCAAGGCCAATTTATGAGGTTCATTTACCAAACCAGTCCTTCTACTACGACTAGGTAAGACGCCATAGGTTAAGTAACAAAACCAGGCATATGTAAATGTGTGTTCCTCATTCATATACTATATGCATTTCTTTGATGCATTAGCATTTTTTATGTTGTACCAGTGTTAATAGACAATTCCCCTTTATCCTTAAAGGCAATATTCTAGGCTCTTCCATCCATAGTGTCCTTTTGTGTAGGTTATGAATATTTTATTATGTTTATCGTACCCATGGACAGAGAAGAGCCTCCCTTGAATGCTATTTGATATAGCCTCTTGGTATTCTTTGAACATTTGATTTCATATGTTCATTTCTTCCTTTGATTCTTCATATACCCATCTTTAGTCTTTCTGGATGTCTTAAACTGAGGAAAATATGGTTTTATTTAAGCCTTTAGGGAAGTTTATTTGGTGTAGGATCATTTTGATTTTCTATACATCTGCAAGATCTCGCTCCCTTCCCATGGGTCAACCAAACGTAGACAACTTCAAAACATGGTTTTTTACGTGTTTGGATGGGTGAAGCATCAAAATAGTAACTTAGAAGTCTTTATCCCAACAAAATATACAGGATTAAATACATTTTAATTTTAATCTGATCATGTGATAGGTTTCTCGAACAATGGAACAAATAGAATCAAGACAGGCAAGTTGAAATCCTTTCAAATGATAGTGTTTTAAATTGCACCATTGACTCTTTTAGAAAAGAAGAAACTTTTAACCTTCAAAATATTTCTCACACCACCGGAAATATAAAGGAATCAGTCAACTAAAAGTGGTATTTCATAAGGAATGTGATTATATTTTTCCCATCCAACACTCTAATTGTTTAACTCACTTTTATTGAATGTTAAAACAAGGAAAGAAACAACTAGGTTTTATTAAAACAACAGCTAGGCTAAAACAAGGTAATTGAAGGATCAAAAGTAAAACAACAAGGAAATTTTTTATTTATGTACATCAATGGTTTCCTTAAACTAATTAAAGTACTACTTTGAATCTTGGTTATTCACAACAAGAGTTTCCACTTCCCCTTCCAATTTTTGCAGTCTATAAGTCCTAGGGCCAAGTTTTTCAGCAATAGTGCAAGGGCCAAGCCATAAATGTTGAAATTTGGTATGCTTGCCATTTTCTTCATGGGGTTGATCCCACTTCAGGACTAGGTCACCAATTTCAAATTCTTTCTTCCTTGCCTTACTGTTATCAAACCATCTCTTGAAATTACATTGATGTGTATCAAACGTGTTTCTATCATTTTCTCTTTCCTCTTTGATTTTAAGCAACGTGTTAATTCTTTCTTGCATGATACGGCTATTAGATCCTCTACAGGATTGATCTAACTAGAGTGAAGGAAAAATAATTCAGGCGGAAGAATAAATTCTTTTCCATAAACTAAAGTATAAGGAGAAACCCCTAAAGCATTTTTTGGCATGACCCTATCATCCCATAAATCATTTGGGAGAGCAGCATGCCAATTTCTGTGATTTTCAATCATATTTTTCTTAAGTATCTGGATAAGGTTTTTATTAGTAGATTCTGCTAACCCATTTCCTTGGGGATAATTATTGGAAGAATAATGTAATTAAATTCCCCTTTCTATAGGAAATTCACTTAGATTTAGAGAAGAGAAATAGGAAGCATTATCAAAAGCTAAGGAAATTGGAACCCCAAACCTAGTTATGATATTTTCTTGCAGGAACTTGATGACAACATCCTCGTTAACTTTGCAAAGAGAAACAACTTCAGTCCAACGAAATAGTTGGTAGCTGTGAGAATATAACAATGTTGTAATGAAGAAATCGGATTTATCTCTCCAATAACATCCAAACCCCATTGCTTGAAAGGTTATGAAATTATCATAGGATGCAATGGTACTGTTGGTTTTACTTACCTACCGACACTCATTTGGCATACAATGCACCTTTGAACATAATCATGAGTGTCCTTAAAGATAACATGCCAATATTGTCATGGTTTAAGGATCTTGCGAGTAGTATTATCTCCATAATAATTTCCTCTAGCAGGTCCATCATGCAAATATTTCATTACCTTCTCTGCATCTTCATTTTCTAAACATCTGAGAAATACCCCATTGTAATTTTTTCGGAACAGTACTCCATTGATTATCTCATATGATGTTGATTTCAATCGGAGAGCTCTCATTTTCTTTGAACTCCAATTTTCCAGGGCATATCCATACTGTAAACAATGCACCAAATATCGGTACCAAGAATTAGAGGCGGTATAAATGGAACAAACCTCAAGCAAGTTCATTTTTGCTCATTATCCCATCCATTAGCCTCTTCTACTGGATTTTAATTAATCAGTTTGCATAATCCTTAGTCCTTAATGATGGTAGTGGGCTTGAATTCTAAGTCACATTCTTGTAATGCCATAACCCAGTTCCCGTGTCTTTCTCCTAGTTCATTATGCACAAATAATGATCTGACGGCTGGGTGAGGTACTATGACCTTAGATCTGTTTTTCAAAATGTAGGGCCTGAACTATTTTACAGCTTTAAATACAACATAATATTGTTTTTCCACATCTAGATAATTCATCTCATCCCCTTGTAATTTAATGCTCATAAAAACTATCGGATACTCATCCCCTTGCTCTCCTATCTGAGTGAGCACTATCGCAAGCGAATGATCAGACGCACGTGTATAAATGATGAAATCCTTTTCGAAATTAGGACTTCTTAGAGATGGTGCATGAGCAATAGCAGTATTAATATTTCGAAAGGAATTCTTCTCTAATTCAATCCACTTAAATTGTACGTCCTGCTTGATCATTTGTTGTAACGGTTTTACAATGTGCGTGAACTATGACACAAATCAACAAACTCAAATGATTTTTCCCATGAATGATAGCTTAGCCTTTTTATTATGAGGCATGGGATTCTGCAGAATGGCTCGTATTCTTTCAAGTTCAACTAAGATCCCCTTTTTTGAAATGATGTGCCCCATTAATCTCCCTTCCAAAACAACAAACACACTTTTCTTGGGGTTAAGGGAAATACCATACTTTCAACATCGATCAAAGATATGTTTTAAATGATAAGCATGGTCTTCCCTCTTCTTGGAGAACATTGTGACGTCATCTAAGTAGGAAACCACAATGTGGCCAATTAGTCCTTGAAATGCAATATCCATGGCCCTTTGGAATGTGGCTCCAACATTAGCAAAGGTTCCCCATTTGGTGCGGAAAGTAGTTTTGAGATCATCTTCTTCGACCACCAATACTTGATTGTATCCGGAAAACCCATCCAATAAAGAGAACATTTCTGAATCAGAGACGAGTGTAGTATTTTCTCCATGGGAGGAACGGGATAATTGTCTTTGTCAGATGCTCTATTCAAGTTTCATAAACCCACACATAGCCTTATTTCTCCAGAATTTTTTTGTACCGAAACTAAATTGGATACCCACTCAGAATGTCTGACTTTGAATATGATCTTAGCATCAGGTAGCTTCTTCAACTCCTTTTGGATTAACAGTTCCATCATAAGATGTACTTTTTGAAGTTTATGCTGGAAAGGTTTAGCTCCTTGTTTGATAGGGATAACGTGTTGTATAATGCTAGTATCATATGTTTTTAGATCATCATAAGTCCAAGCGAACACATATTTATATTGTTGGAACAACCAAATGAACTTGTGTCTTTCACCGAGTGAATAGCAAGTTCCAAGATTCACATATGTTGGTTCATTTTCAGTGCCCAAATTTACCAACTCATATTGCATAGTAGAGTTGTTGGTTTTAATATTTGTTGGTTTTCTAAATTTATGTTGAGGATCAAATAAATTCTCAAGAGTACGTACCCCTTTTGGCATGAAATTTCCTTTATATTGATTTTCATCCATCTTCCGCAAATTTGATTGATGTTCTGTTTCATCAATGATTGAATCTTTAAATGTATCTTCATTTGTTAAAAAATCTATAATATGTTTATCATCATCAAATACCCACCAATTTGTCACGTTATCGGGGAAAAATGGCATGAAAAGCAGTTCAAAGAGGAATTAAACAAGAATAAGTAGTAGCTAATAAGTCAGTTGTAGTATTTTTAGATCTAGGAATGCAATTAATATATTTTTTTAACAAGAACGAGTAATGAGATTTTATATAGAAAGAAATAGGAGTTTACAAAATTTCTTGGAAAGGTTGATCCCAAGATATATGGATTTCCATATCTTCTTTTACATCATTTACCGAACTGTACTGAACATGAAAAGAGCTCAAAAAGAGGCAGTTATAGATCCTAACAAACTGTCCTAAGATCATAATATAGAAACAAGTCATATGCTGAGAAAGGTAGGCCTAAAACTTAGGAGTTCAAACAGTTTCTCCTGCTAACCTATCCAAAATGGATACTATGTCATAGTTTTGATACATCATCAAAAAATGAGAGCCAAAAAAAGTTCTAGAAACCTTGGAAGACCCGGTTGAACTGATTACTGCTGAGAGATGTCCATATTTTCACTTTCATCTCCTTCCACCTGTCATTTATCGTTTCCATTGAGCTCCACATTGCTCTTCTTGATGTTTGATTTCAAGCTGTCGATTTTGGATTCAATTCTCCTAGCGATTCCGAGTAATGTCGAGATACTATTGTCCATATTTGAAGAAGAAGTTGCCTGCTCAACAATTTTATTCCCATTAGCACGGACCTCCGAATTCGTGACTTGAACCAAGGTGTAGAGATGAGAGAGGGCTCGTTTTAGCTCATATTTTTCCCCTCTAAGCTTACGAAGCTGAATTTCCATTTCCTTCAGGTAATTTTGGACTTCATCAAGTATACAAGCGAACCCTACCTCCAGATCAGGACCATTATTTCCATTGTTTTCAACAGGAAGGTTCCAATGCTTTCCCATCCCCAATGCCATAGCCTTACAATGCTCATGAATTGCTTGTTGAACCTTGACCATGCCTTCAAATTCCGTCCCTTGTCCTGTTTTCTTCGCAAAAGGTAGCTTCAGGTAGCCTTCCCCCCCATATCCATCAGAGTTAGAGATGTGCTTCTTGAACCAAGGCATTTCAACGAGGAGAGGCACAGGCCGATAGAGGGATCACCCATCATTCCAGCGGATTCATCCATTCTATCTTAGCTAGGAAAAACCCAATTCAAATGATAGAAAGGGGGGCACCTGCGAACGGTAAAAGGGCTGGCTCTACCCCAAGCCCCAGGCGTCAATAAATTATTCATGCTTTCCAACTGTGGCAAGCGTGAGACCACATGCACCGAGGAGACACGTGGAGGATCCAAAGGAATGGGTTCGATCACCTTGGGGATCGAGGATCCAAATTTATAACATTTCCAAGTCAAAAACAAATTGACCCTTCCAAATGTTAAGGTGTCGAAGTGATCCATCAAAACCATAAGAGAAACAAGAGTCTAGGGGACCCAAATGTTCCCATGCATCTGATGATTGGTGACCATAGTTCCGCAATCCAAACCAGCTCCAACATTGGCCATTGCATCGGCATGTTGATTATTAGACCTCAACAAGTGTATGAAATTGATGGTATTGAATTCTTTGACTAAGAACTTTAGAAGATGATGATTCTGTGTGATAGGTTTCTTGCGATCCTTTGCCAAGTTTCTGGCCTCCCTAATGACCAACATTCAATTGCTAAAGACCACCATATTCTCAACTCCAACCTTTCTTGATAACTCCAGACCTTTGATCAAGGTGAACCATTCAGCCCCATTGTTGGTCCTTCTGCCAATGCCCCATGCAAAATCTTTCAGCTTGTTTCCTTTGGAGTCATAGAGGACTCCTCCCGCACCTGCCAACCCAGAAGGAATGCAATTAATATTAAAAGCATAAAAACTTGAAATTATATTCCATACCTCTGTCTGATACCATTTTAGGTGTGAATACAAACAATGAATAGTATTTCTAATATCTTTGAGAATTATTTATGAATCACCCAAAACTTTAAAATTTTTAACATTCAAATCAATATCGCTTTTTAGTCCTTGGATCAAAGCCTCATACTCAGATGTGTTATTGGTGCAATCAAATTATAATCTACAGGAGAGAAATGTTCTATTTCCCTAAGGATATACAAGGACACAACCTGCCCCTGCTCCCTCCTATGTTTTGGAGCCATCAAAATACAAAGACCAAAAATCAAATCCTACCCCATTAGAGTTAGTACCTACAACTACATTAGAAACTAGTTCTACTATATTACACTCATTATCATCAAACCATGAGAATTGAAGGAGATCGGAATGTGTGTCTGATTCATGATAGGTAGTTTCTGTTTGGTAACATCCTGGTTCAGTTTCAAAGAAATAATTTCCCAACATTGAATGTGCAAAAATGACAGGTTCATTTCTTCCTTCCAATTCAGTAACATTCAACTTCATAGGTGGTTCTCTATTTACCTTAATATGATTTTGTTCATTTTGGTATGGTGACCACAAGCGAGACCATTCAATAGAAAAATAACCATTTAGTTTACTTGACCAATCTCTACTCAGTAACAAGTCGTAAGCTTATGGTATGTCTACCACAACAATGTTGATAAATTGACAAACTCTTTGATCTGCAACCAACCTGATTAGAACATTCTTCATTTATACCACTACTTTAACATCAGATCTATCACGCTGAATAATCCTCGGGGGAGAAGGAATGGGTTGTCCATTAATATTTTTACAAACAAAAAGTAGCATAACATTAGATGATGCTCGAGAATCCACCAAACAATTATGTACATCATAATTGAAAATTTCAAAAGTAAACAAAAAAGGTGGAATTTGATATTTAGATTTACCATCAATGCTAGCTTCATTAATCTCTATGTCTGGATCCATAATAAATTGTTGCTTGTCCTTATTAATAGAGTGATTCGTTTGTGAATTGAGGTCAAATGCTTCCATTAATCTATTTCTCTGCTACAGAAGATTACAAATTTCAAATAGAGATATGTTGGCTTAAGTATTTTTTATATCTTCTATCACATCATACCCCATATTATGGTTTCCACCAACATTTCCAACTACCACAGTGTTACTCGATGAAGGGGTTGACTCTTTATGATTAGCAGAGGATAAGCTTTTTAAGGCTTTTGTAGGGCTGAGAGGTCTCTTTTCTACTGCCTTTTGAGGTGGTTGTGTTGCAACAATTTCTTTACTTTGATCCTTGTGAATAACATTATTTTTTTACTTCACAGAACTGATTTATCTTGGTCTTCCACAGGTCATTGACTTCTCAATGCATAACTAATAGGGGAAACCTATACATTGTGTATTTCTGTTACCTCTTCATCATCTTCCAAGTCTAGATTTAGTGCCCAGTCCCACAAATCAAGCGTGGTTTCTTCAGTTGCTTCCCTGTCTCATTTTATTGAACTTTTTTCATTTTCACCATCTTCATCCAGGATTTGTTTATCCAAGAGTTGGTTCATCACCAAAGTCATAGAATTAATCCATTAAGGACAAGTTTTCTCTAAATGGTGTTCTTGATGGAATGTGTAGAAATTATCCATGCCTACTTCATTTAGGTTGAGTACAGAGGCTTCATTTATTGGAGGATTTGGAGTTTCTTCTTTTCTTTTATAAAAAGGTTTAAATGGTTTCTTTGTAGAAGAACTCACTCATTTCTCCTTTTCCAGGTCCACAATATTATTAGATAGTTTCTAAACCAATTTAACAACACTCTCTAAATCAATGGATTGTTCCTCAGTGGATCTTAACAACAGTAAAGGTTTCTTGGAAGAGATAGGTTTGGGATCAGATTCTACAACATGTTAACTATACTATTCATTTATGTCTTAACATTCTTAGCCTCTTCAAAATTTTATGTTAAAGTATTTTTGCAAGAACGTTTAAAAAACATGGCTAAAGATGGATGAAGAGCTGTAGTATAATATTCGAATAAAGATTCTTCAGCGGGTTTAGAAGTGGAACTAAACTTATTCAAAACAATTGTAAATATCTTACTAAAATTCTACATTTTTTCTCTCTTATCCATCTTGAGAGACAACAATTCTTTCATAAGATATTTTATTGTTCTTTGCTCACCAAATTTACTAAGAAAAACCTTTCAAAATTGTCCCAATCAGTTATAGATCCATCCTACAAGCTAAAATACCAAGATGAAGCCTTAGGCTCAAAGGTGTAAGGGAACACGCGACATACCACATATTCGTGTTCTACATTTAGGAGATTTAAGGTTAGATAGAAACTTTTCAAATGATAATCTGCAATGATGCCTTTGCTCGAGTCAAATTTGGGTAAAACCCGCTCAGGATGTTTATGTCAATCATGAAGAGGAGAAAGTAAGTTTAAAGGACCCCTAGCCCTCCAAGTTGGTTGTTGATTTACATTATGAGCTATATGGCCAATATGTGGTGGTGAATGTGGGGATGATTGAGTGTGATGAGAAGAAACAGAGTAAGGTGAAGATGGTATTAACTGATCAATGGGTTCCGATATCTCTTGTAGAGATAAATCCACTAATTCTTCCAATGATTCAACCCAAACAGACTCCTTGTTCGGTATAGATTTGATTCAAGGAGCATGTCTTCTAGGTAGTAGTGGAACTATAGGTAATCCTCCAAGTTTTCTAATGTAAGATCTAGTATATCTCCTAAAATTATTGACCTCTTTCTGTGGTACAATGTATAAAGTTTCAATGTGTTCCAATTTAGGATTGTTGTCTTCATAATACTTAGTTTCGTGTTCAGTTTCAGGTGTTACTTGAACTAAACCTTCAAGTTGAGATGTTGTAGGTGGAGATCAATAGAAAAATCCTCGAGGGAATGTACTTCCTCTACCAACCATACACTGGAGGCCCTCCTTCTAGCACCAAATTTGTTGACGCCTGGAAAAATCCTTGCGTCGACAGTAGGGGTTCTCCCCAATGAAAAGTCCCAATTAGACTCTTCATTATTTGGAATAGGGAACCTGTCCGGTTTACGATCTGGCTACCGTTCAAAATGGTCTTGGAATAATTCTATTAGATACGGCCCGATCCACCATTTATGGTTTTGATAGTTTTGAATGAAATGCAAGTTATTGACTCTACATGTGAATGCTTATGCTTAATATCCATGCTTGTTTGACCGATAGGAAGAAGCCTCACATAGTGATGCATAGGTTCTTACCTCTCATGTTATCACCTCTTTTATTGTTGCTCAACCAAGGAAATGCTCTAACTAAATGCAATATTCTTATTTAATCTAAACTATCCATGCAAGGAGTGAATTTAAGGAAGAGAAATGGAATGAAACTATATCATACATCTACAGAAGATAACTACTGAAAATAATGCATTTAATAGTTACAGAATGAAGTTAACACATTAGATAGGTTAAGCATTAACATTCATTACATTCATCGCTCATAGAAAACAAAGAAAATTGTATTTGCATGTACATAACCAAGATAATTAAAAAATTATTAGAATAATCCAACATAATAAGAAAGATCTTACTGCATTGCCATAGAAAAAATGAAGAAATCAATTCTACACATTTGCCCACACATTTCAACATAATATTCCATGTATGCTTCCACCCAAAAAAATGCTTTGGTCATTAGCAAAAATAATTCTCACATATGAGTTCCAGTACAATCTTTCAAAAGCAAAAGCCCCTTCTACATCTAATTCCCTCTATTTATCTTTACAACTTGAGCTCCCATGTGACTTGACAGATCACCTTCCTATAGCTATGACCCTTTGTCTTCTAATATTTTTGTCTTATCCTGATTACAAAATAAGTGGGACAGCATATCAAAATACAAAAAAAATATTACATCACGAGGGTGGGGTGCCCTATTGAGCTTGTAGAAAATCATCCCAAAGGCTACTTTCATAAGATATAATATTTAATTGCTAAGGCTCCAATAAACTAAAGGCCACTTCATGAAAGGAAAAATATTTAACCATGACATTGATCCCTTTAGTTGTTGAACTATGTCTGTTGGCCAAGTATTGTGTTTTCAAAGTAGCTTGCCCAATACGTTGATGTAAATATTTTGGAGTGATGTTGTCCAAACTTCGAACATCAACAATATCTTCATCTTTGATAGTTCTCATATCCACCAACCACTGCTCTTTTGGTACAGGACTTCCGAATGTGCCAGGAGAAGGAAAGTGACATTTCTCAAAGGCTCTAGCAATGTTCTAGTGAATTTCTTCACATTTGGAAATAGAAGTTGCCACTTGACTCTGCAATTTTTTCTCATCTTTTTGGCAACTGTCCAGGGTTACAAAATCCAACTTCAGTTTTGCTATAGATATTTTGGGAAAATGGGGAGGAATTTCTTTAGCTGTCTTTCTCCAGGAAGAAAGCCTCTTCATCATGTTGTGAATTTCCCCAAGCTTTTTTTAGTGGCAGTGGATTCCTTGAAAATCTCTTTGACCTTAGTCATCATTCCCTGTACTTCAATGTTTGTTTTGTGAGAAACTCCTGTGAGTGGAACAATTGCTCCTAAAGAGTGGAGGCACAGTCATAAAATGAAGTTAAGTAGATTATTTCTATTCTTGTGTAGTATTCAATTCAATCATTAATGACTCCTTCTCTCGATTAAGCTCTGTTATTTGTGCTTGCAGATCTCCTTTCTCAATAGTGAGAGATTCTACTTGTTGGTCCCATTGGCTTTCTTTCTCTTTCATCCCTTTCAATTGGGACTGTAGATCTGCTTTCTTACCTTCTAATATTACCATTTGGACATTTAGAGACTCTCTCTCCGCTTCCAGGCTTTGTGCATTTTGCATGGCTTCTTTCTTCTTCAATTCGAGGGAATTCCGTTGATGTCTCATTTCGATCCCTTCATTCCTGGCTTGTACTAAATTGTCCTTGATTTAAACCACCTTGGCCTTACTACTTTCTACATTCTCTATTAATTTGTGTATATTGTCTTCATTAGCCAAGGCTACAGCAACACCAACAGAATCTATGAACTTTGGATCCATGTTAGTGCCTTCAACTACTGGAACTTCCTGTATTGTGATGACGTTAGGTTGTGAGGAAATTTTAAGCCTCTTCTATGTCCTCTTCATAATAGTCTTTCTTTTGGGATCATAGATTATAGTTTCTAATTTAGCAACAACATGTTGCTTGGATGGCGTGAAGGGAGTGAATCTCAGTTCAGCTAGAGGAAGATGTCCTCCGGTGAGGGGAACCTCTGTTTTATTGTCTATTGTAGTATCAATATCCATGTCCTGGCTGTCATCACCTCCTTGCAAACTTTGAGATTCCACAGCTTTCTTGAATGATTCTTCTTCATCTTTCTTCTTTTGTAATTCTTCTTGTCGAGCTAATTCCTATTGTTGTCATAGTATGTTGAGTCTTTCTTCTTCTTGTTTTGCTACCATCTTATTCAATTTTTCTTGTTTCACCTTTTTTCGCAATTCTTCTTCATCCTCCTTTGCTTTTCTTTCTTCTTTTGCTTTTCTTTCTAGTTCTTCTTCTTGTAGTTTCTTGTTAGTTTCTTCAAAGAGGGCTTCCTCCACTGCTTTCTTCCTAGCAGCTTCTTCTACATATCCTTGCATCATTGCATTCGATGGTTTACTGGAACTTGCATCTTTACCAACTTTCATTTTTCTAAGTCTTTTGTTTAACTCTATAACATTTTGAACCCACCTATGGGTGTGTGCAAGAAGATGAGGGTCACTTTAGATGCAATGCTACTTTTTCAAAACTCGTTCCTGATACATAAAACATAACGCGTTTCTGATATTTAGCACCTGCCATGGTAAGACCCGAGCCTAACATGTCATTGGACATGTAGGATAGGTAACTATAACACGTACACATTATATAACTACAAAACGCGTACGCATTATGTAGTTACAAAACGCGTACGCGTTATTGAAATCTAAAATCAATTTAAATACACAGTCCCGACGATTCCCGACCACCTGCGGCACTCACGCATCAGAAACGCGAAATAGACCCTGGACAAGGATGGTTTGTGGCCCACTCAAGTATCGGTGTTGCTCGATTTAGCTGGAGGGGAGACAAATTCACCGGTGGATTGTCATCTAATCAGGTAATTCATTCACCCATACCATTTTTTTGTCATTTCTTAACCTAAATTACTATTTTTTTATTGTTTAAAACAACCTAGTTTTGTAATATTGATAAAATTGGGAATAACCCAATCTCTAATTAAATTCACATCTCCCTCAACCAAGATGAGTGAATAATTAAAATGAATCCCTTTTCAAAAACTCAAAAATTCATAATCCAACCAAAAATTGAAAAAAATAGAACTCCCCCCCTTTCTACAATGTATCCATCTAAGTCACCTGACACGAGGACACGGGGCACGAGTGTCCCCACCAGGCTTCAAATTTGAAGCCTTCAGGGCCCTTCAGAGGTCATTTTACACATCATAGAAGGCCACTTCAAATTTTACCATGCAAAAAAAATTTAATTTCATGGTAAGCCCTTCAAAAATTAAATTAACCACTACTGTTTAAAATTGCAACAGAAGGGTAGCTTCAAATTTCACCCATCAACAGTTTTTAGTTGGAAATTGGGAATGCAGCTACTAGCTAGGTGACTTGGGAGTGGGACTCGGTTACTCTCCAATATCCACGTGTTTGATCATCCATGGATCATGGACCATTGGGCCTCTAATAATATCATTGAGCAACTTACATGGACGGGCTTACACTGAGCAACCCATGGCTTGAACGCTTCGAAGTTCTCGTGTTTGTAGCGAGCGCTTACGTGTTTAACACATTTAATGGCATCAACAAAATTATTAAACCTAGTAGGTGGCTCATACGTGTTGTTGCTAGCGGGCTTACCAAGTTACAAGTTATCACATACCAATTCGTGAATGCTGACTCCGTGAGTTAATTGAGTATTCAATGTATAATATATTATGTTAATGTGCCCCCGCGAATTTGGCATTTCAGACAAAATCCACAATCCATAAACTTCTTGTAATGTTGCAGGTTGTTGCTCCTGCCCGTGGCCCCTACCTATAGCCTTGTGTTTTCTTTGTTGTATCAAGTTAATCCTACCGTCTACGGCTCCCAACCTCACATCCTGTGTTTTCTTTGTTGTATCAAGTCAATCCTGCAACTCCCGAGTTCCACCTTTTGTTTTCTTTGTTGTATCAAGTCAATGCTCGAATTCCATGCTTCCATGGCTCCGACCATCAATATATAATATTGCATGAATAGAAACAAGCTTTTTCTTATACCCCTATTCCACTGTGGTTGAGCTACTTCCAAGTTCCACCTACCCTATCTCCTCCAGTCCTCCAGGAGAGTTTGCGGAGCGAAGCTGGCAATGCCAGCCTGCCATAAACATATTTAAAGAAATTCGTTTTCTTTGAGGAGCTCAACTTCAAGGCTGACTAGATTTTTGACATCCTATGAATTTACAGGTATGTACATCATTTTATCCATTCATGATCCCATCAATTATTTAAAAAATTTGTTATTTGATTAAAATTCTGTAACTTCAAAGTTCAAACACAATATTATTATTTGAATGAAATTTTGTTACTTCAAATGGGCCTTGAAGGCTTCAAATTTGAAGCCTGGACCCGAGAGTGGGTTTGTCACAAATCTCCGTGGGAGGCTGTTTAGAACGGCATTTATCAATTCCTAATTGTAGCAACAACAACAATTGCTTATTTCTTCATATGTCCTGTGTATACGCATATATATGATTCCATGTGCTCCTTGCCTTTCCCTATTTTCCATTGTCGCCCGATTGAAGCTCTTGAGAATTTAGCTACCCTTTAACTTTCGTGAAATGGAGGGGACAAGGAAGACCATTGTTTTCACTCGGAAACCGAGTGCTTCCTCATTCAGCTGCCACTGGACATGGTTGCATCCCTATGGGAAACAAGTGTGCGCAATGTGCCCCCGAACTTTACCAAAAAGCCCGGGGATTTGGGGAAGTTCCTACTTTCCCAACCTCCATGCATCTAGTTAATGAGTAAAATCAAGAATCCATACTTTGTATCTAAAACTATATTACATGAGCTATTTTCCCCAATTGCTCAGTCATCGAATCGACACCTTCCTCTAGTACACGGTTTAAGATTCTTGGTATTTATTAGTATGAAGACCACCGATGCTACTGCACTTACAATCCACATTCGACTGTATGAACTGGGACAAAAATGTTTTTGTAATCTTGATTTTTAGAATGACAATGCTACTTTACCTTTTGATTTTGTTTCCCTTATCGGTTGGTCTGGAAAAAAACATGAACTTCAACCATATAACAAGAACTTCAACCATCTATGCATCTCCTCTCTACTTGGTCTACCTACATTTTACTTATGCTTCACAACCCATCCTCTACTCCATCATACCACGGATTTAGTATGTATAACGGGATCTAGGGGGGGGGGCTATAAAGAAGAAGCATACAGGGTCCATAATTAACTATTGAGAACAAAAGTTGGCTGGAGTCAGATAGTTCTCTTTGCTCAATTTGGGAAACTGCTAAGATGGCAAAGGTGGCATAGTGGCCTAGAGACTAAGCCGCTAGATTGGGGCGAAATATGGTTGTGTTATATGACATATATAATGTTCAGTGCTGCTATATCCACTGAAAAATAAATCCTCTCAACTTTACTACGTCAGTAAACATTGAAATTTTGATGTACTATTACATTTTCAAATGAAAAGAATAACTTATTTTTACATGGCAGCATTGAAGGGTTCAATATCTCATAGCCCTTCATAGTGAAATGGGACCCCACCCTTCAAATTTGATCCCTGGTCCCCACTAGACACGGTGACCCCCGGAATTAGGACATGTAAGACACGGTGACCCTCGGAATTAATATATTTTTAAAATATATTAAAATTTAAAAATATAGACATATAGATCCAATAAAATTTAACATTTACAATTACAAATATTCAATAGAAATTACATTTACAATTACAAATATGAAATATTCAATAGAAATTAGATCATTCACAAATCACAACACATTTTTCATTCACAATCACAAATCACAATGAGACATTGAGACACATAGATGCAAACTCATCACTGCCCTGATCCTCCTCCTCCTCCTCCTCCTCCTCTCTGCCAATCTGACTAACTTACCTTTTAATTGTCAAATGTTTAATTTTAAGTTTTAAATGTATGTAAGTGAATGCCATTAAATTGCTTACTTGAGTTTGATTTAATACATTTTCAATTTTGAAGAGACGTCATTATATACCATGTATATGTTTCTAATGATTTTCGTATTAATGTATTTATTGCAGTTGTGGCTATGGACAGCAATGCCGAGATATTGATTGAGCTTGCCCACTTGAGGGGCATAAGTGCAGCTTTTAGTGGTGGTGACAGGATTCGCCGTTCGCTTGCATCAACCTTGGATGCAATTGTTGACACCATTTCACAATCTACCAATGTACTATATGATATTGCATCATATAGAGAAAGAAAAAGACAACAATATGCTGATGGGCTAGACTACAATGCAATAAAAAAGTTGAAAATATCCAAAGAGCTCATATTTGCATTGTTTAGGGACCCTCGGACGGGGGAAATCTCAAATGCAAACAGGCCGCATATCTCCATTGAGTGGTGCACGTTTCAACCATTTGTTGATAACTGGATGGACAGATGGTACATGGTTTTTGATATGCCACCACACAACAACAGGGAAATTCCCTTATATTTCCTTCGAAAGATGTACGCAGAGTTCGTGTTGCATAAACACGTTAACTATTTTGACATCTTGAAGTTTCAGGGGATCGGTGGGGGGGTGCCCCAAAATCGACCCAATGCCAGGCTTCGAGACCAGGATCGCCCTATCCCTGCACCTCGCAGGCAGTTGCCTGGGCCAGATGTCCCACCTGCACATCGTATTATTTCGCAGACACGGGATGCATTTTGAGTTTGGCACGGGCGGTTGTTCGCCATGGCACTATGGTTCAACATATGGGTGAGGAAGGGACATCTGTCCCTAGTGTGGTACATACACCATCTCGTCACCATGCAGGACCATCAACTAGTGCAGGACCATCAGGACCATCCACTAGTGCAGGACCATCGACACATCCCCATCCTAGTACTGATCCTCACGAGTGCACATCATGTGGTCATCCCTGCTATGGTCTTGCCTCAGATGTTGCCTTCAGTGGATTTTTGAGAGAGGTATGTTGATGGTTAATTGTAATAAATTCTTCATTTATTTTCGTCTTTGTACACATATATATAGTTTGAGCTAATATATTAATTTTGTGAACTTGCAGTTGATGCTTTATGCCGGCAGCGACGCCCCAGAGCCGGATGTTCCAGACTCTACAGGGGGGCATGATGCTACCCATTTGGTAGGCCCATCTTATATAGCACCTATTGTAGTATCTCACACCGAGATAAACATTTTAAAATTTCAGTTTTTTAATACTTGTTAATTTGTTAATTTCCACATACTTTACATTTTAGTTCATTAATGCTATCTACGGTCTAATATTTACAATTATTAAACTTGCAGATGGTAGATCCTTCACTGGGGCAAGGTAATGTGGAGGTAGCACCCATGGTCATACCGTCCCATGAAACATCTGGGCTCCAGGTAAACAATTAAAAATGACATTTTTTAAATACATGTTTGTTTGTTGAATCATGCATGTCTAACTACATGAACACTTGCTGACTGTAGGCACCATCCGAGACATCTGGACCATTGCCTGGATTTGTATCTCTCTCCAGGCCATTCATGAACAAGGGTCATGTGTATGTGAGGCATTCTACTCCTAGAAAGACTCCAGCTGCCCACGACCATGGGCTTACTCACACCATGGTAATGTATATCCTTCGATGATATTTGTTGTTTAACTTGAAATCTAGTGCATAAATCGTTTTTGTTAATGTTTGAATTGCATGTTTACTGCATCAGGAACCCGAGTTGTCTACTGAAAACCTCGCATCGATGGTTGATGCAGCAGTTAGTGCCGCATTTGCAATGGCAACCGATCACACACAGGTATGTAACTATTTCAACATTATCTTTACATAGTTTATTATTGTTGTCTATTGTTTATTCATGCATTTCTAACTATTTCAACATTTTTTCACTGTAGCCACCACCAGCAGGAGTAGTTCCTGGCCCCCCTAGTTCGACCATCCTGGATGTTCAACCAACACCTCCATCTGCTACACAAGCAACGCAATCTCCTTTGTCAGTTGAGGTGAGATGTCCTTCAGTGACCAAGTGTTTCATGCACTTTCCATGCACCAGTTGATAATTGTTGAGCTAATGTATTAGTGTACATAGTTAGTTGAATTTAACAATTGATATTTAATTTGCAGGATCCAGAGACGCACATTGATCCTAGAGATGTGCCTAGAGGATCAACGTCAGGAAAGAACAAGAGGAAGCTTGAGTTTTGATGTGTCTTATGGGATATATGTACATTTGGATACATGTACATGTGGCTTTGATAGTTTTGGATAGTTTTGGACACATGTGCTTTTGGATACTTTTGTATATATATGTACTTTTCGATACATTCAGTTTTGGAGACATGTACATTGACTTTATTGTGCATGTACTTTTGGAGACATGTACATTGACTTCATTGGATACATGTACTTTTGGATACTTTTGAATATACATGTACTTTTGGAGACATGCACTTTTGGATACTTTTGGATATATATGTACTTTTGGATACATGTACTTTTGGAGACATGCACATTGACATTTCACTTATAAATGAATGATACATTTCACTTTGTATTTGTTCTTCGGTTTCCACGTGTTCTTGTGTCAATCTAATGTGTTGATTTGTGTGGATTATCTATTACTCGTGAATCCACTATGTCAAAAGAACAAACTATTATATTCAAAGGTTTCAACGAATTCACTACATGCATGCACTAATTGGTATCTAATTAAAATTTGTGATTTTGGATGATCATTACAAGTTATGTCAAAGTTCTTGCTCGTGTAATTTAATCAAACTAAATGCAATACAATGTTTTTCAAGGTTTCAACGAACTCACTCATGCACACCCATTACACATTCTAGGGCAATTGCTAGTTAATGCAAATATTCCCATAAATAAATTCCTAGAACAATTAATGCAAACATTGTGTGTTCCCTCTTTATTGACATCTAAGGATAAAGGTTATTGTTTATAACAAAAAATAACCAAACTGAATAAATGGATCTAATCTCTTTAAATGGATTGACGCCATCAACTACCAATGAAAGTCTAACATTATGAGGTTCTTCTTTAAAAATGGGTAATATTTCCTTGATGATCGTAAATTGAGAACCATTTGTAGCCACTCATATAATACCATCTTCACTTATCTTTGTACATGAGAATCCTTAAAATGTGCTATGTTTTTTAACCTAAACAATCATCAAAAACCTAGAATTATAGGGATATGACAAAGAACCTTATGGGGCACCTTATATATTACCTAATTAGTTCAATATCTATTGATCCCACATTCATGGCATTTTAAATTTGTTGCATGCTGTCCATAATATATCATTTGATCATAATTAGGACATGCATCAATTGTTTGATACTCCTTTCTTGTATCCTTCATAAGGGCACACAATTCTCAATATGTACAAGGTAAAGTATTTGATGGTTATAGGAAAATATTACCTAACAATCTATAAGAAAAAATCAATTTATGTACTAAATAATGGATATCGCAATGTAGTTATTACAATCACAAAAAATATTAAAAACTTATATTTATCATTAGAGTTATTGTGTATACATTAGGATCTTTGTCATACCATTGTTTGAAATGTCATTCAATACCTTCAATTTTATCAACATCAAATTAGTAGACAAAATGACTCATCTTTGATCTCTTGTATAGGCCTTTGTGTGCCTTATCAATAAGATGTACATCATGAATATTATCATAGGTCTCATACATAGGTGCATCCTCATCCATGCAAACAAAGGTGTCATGGATCAACCTATTATCCCTTTATTCTCAATAATATTAGTATCATTATCTTCCATAGGATCAAATTCAACTCCATCACCCCCATTATTGCTACTCTAAATTGCAGCCTTAGGAGTTTTGATCATGTGTTTTTGTCTCTTTAGGAGTTTTGAAATATTCTACTCTTTCAAAAATAATATGGAAGTTCAAATATTTAAAAGTGGCTTAAATTATAAAATGGGCGGAAATTCACCAAGTGTCCCTGAATGACATTTTCACGCAACTTGCAACTCGACATAACTCGGAAATCGGACGTCGGACCGACGAACCGTCGACTCCGTTGGTCTCCTGGCATGCGATTACCTCTAGGGGGGCCTCTCCCTCGTCTCCCCATGGCCCAGTGGCTTCATTGTGCATTCATTTCGTAAACTAGGGTTTTGCTCAGTTTAATTGCATGCAATCTCGCATTGGTGGGTCAACTCTGCAAAAACCTCCCCCGAGCCAGTGTTGGCAGTGTTCCCACTTCGGCATTGCCCACACACACTTGCAGGAGCCAATGGCATGCAATATTCCTGCTCCATTTGCTTTTTGGCTCCCGGACGGAAATTCACCAAGTGTCCCTGAACGGCATTTTCATGCGACTTGCAACTCGACATAACTCGGAAACCGGACATCGGACCGACAAACCGTCGACTCCGTTGGTCTCCTAGCGTGCGATTACCTCTAGGGAGCCCTCTCCCTCATCTCCCCATGGCCCAGTGGCTTCATTGTGCATTCATTTCGTAAACTAGGGTTTTGCTCAGTTTAATTGCATGCAATCTCGCATTGGTGGGTCAACTCTGCAAAAACCTCCCCCGAGCCAGTGTTGGCAGTGTTCCCACGTCGGCATTGCCCACACACACTTGCAGGAGCCAACGGCATGCAATCTTCCTACTCCGCTTGCTTTTTAGCTCCCGGACGGAAATTCACCAAGTGTCCCTGAACGACATTTTCATGCGACTTGCAACTCGACATAACTTGGAAACCGGACGTCGGACCGACGAACCGTCGACTTTGTTGGTCTCCTAGCGTGCGATTACCTCTAGGGGGGCCTCTCCCTCATCTCCCCATGGCCCAGTGGCTTCATTATGCATTCATTTCGTAAACTAGGGTTTTGCTCAGTTTAATTGCATGCAATCTCGCATTGGTGGGTCAACTCTGCAAAAACCTCCCCCGAGCCAGTGTTGGTAGTGTTCCCACATTGGCATTGCCCACACACACTTGCAGGAGCCAACGACACGCAATCTTCTTGCTCCGTTTTCTTTTTGGCTCCCAGACGGAAATTCACCAAGTGTCCCTGAACGGCATTTTCATGCGACTTGCAACTCGACATAACTCGGAAACTGGATGTCGGACCGACGAACCGTCGACTCCGTTGGTCTCCTAGCGTGCGATTACCTCTATGGGGCCCTCTCCCTCATCTCCCCATGGCCCAGTGGCTTCATTGTACATTCATTTTGTAAACTAGGGTTTTGCTCAGTGTGGGAGTGTGCAATTTTTGCACACGGGGGTCAACTTTGGAAAATCATCCACCGGGTAAGTATGGTTGGTGTTCCTAGCCTGAACCTATCTAGACACACCTGCAAGACTCTCTGGAACCCGGTTTTGTTGCACGGTTGGAGTTCTATGCCCCCGGTAGGTATCCAACAGGTGTCCCTGAAGGCCTTCTGGTAGTGAGACGGGACGAGCCATAGAATGAAGACCATGGCTCAGATCGACGAACCGTTGACTCCGTTGGATTAAGCACACTAGGATAGTGCCAGGGTTGCCCCTCCCCTCCTACCCAGTGGCCCATGTATCACCTTGCAGGTCCATCTTGGAAACTAGGGTTTTGCTCAGTGTGGGAGTGTGCAATTTTTGCACATGGGGGTCAACTTTGGAAAATCATCCACCGGCAAGTATGGCTAGTGTTCCTAGCCCGAACCTGTCTAGACACACCTGCAGGACTCCCCGGAACCCGTTTTTGTTGCACGGTTGGAGTTCTATGCCCCCGGTAGGTATCCAGCAGGTGTCCCTGAAGGCCTTCTGGCAGTGAGACAGGACGAGCCATAGAATGAAGACCGTGGCTCGAATCGATGAACCATCGACTCCGTTGGATTCAGCACACCGGGATAGTGCCAAGGGTGCCCCTCCCCTCCTACCCGGTGGCCCATGTGTCACCTTGCAGGTCCATCTTGGAAACTAGGGTTTTGCTCAGTGTGGGAGTGTGCAATTTTTGCACACGGGGGTCAACTTTGGAAAATCATCCACTGGGTGGGTATGGCTAGTGTTCCCAACCCGAACCTGCCTAGACACTTTGGAAACTAGGGTTTTGCAGGTCCATGATGATGATGATGGTGATGATGATGAAGATGTTGATGATGATGGCTTGGTCTAAGGTGGTGCTCTCAAATAGCTAATTCATTATGAAATATTTAACAAGACATGAATTAAATTTAATATAAGTGTATTGTTTAATATAGTGAGCATGAATTGAATTAATTTTGTTGGTTGAAGCCAATAACCAACATGATGAACATAATATAATTTTAGGGTTTACTGATCATATGTAAAAAATGGCATATTCATAAACTTGACATACAAGAGAACTTTTGGCATATTTATAAACAACGTAAACGTAAATTTGGCATATCAAGAACGCAAAATTGACATATTCATATGAAACATACATGTGAAAATTGAGCATATATCAATATTCAATTACAAATAGTATAAATAGTATAGTATTAAAAGTATGTAACGTACCTCATCATGCTAGATCCCACCTATTATCATACAACCAAGCCGTCCAGATCATCTCTTATACTGATGGTCTCCATTAGTCTCTCGTGCTCTGTATCCGGTAAGAAGTAGCGTACCTTCGATGTATTTCGACTAGGCATTGTTCATACCTGAAGGTTTGTGCCAATGATTAAGTTGGTAAAGTGATACACACTTGCACCTGGTTTGTAATCCCTGTAAACATATCCACCCTTATTTCTTCCATTGCTGTCCCGTGTCAAGTATTCACCTTTAACAACCATAGAC
This sequence comes from Larix kaempferi, assembly GCA_027924585.1. Taxonomy (NCBI): domain Eukaryota; kingdom Viridiplantae; phylum Streptophyta; class Pinopsida; order Pinales; family Pinaceae; genus Larix; species Larix kaempferi. The sequence continues at coordinate 6,973,029 of BSBM01000276.1, read as the reverse complement.
CCAGTTGGAAAGTGGTTGTTTTCATCGTCAGTCATGGACATAATGAGGGTTTTCTTTCCATCTATACTGCATGCCAACCAATATTCATCACCCCATTCAGTATCTTTTGAGGCAACCACTGCGTATGTGTGCCCTGCATTATATGATTGTAGGTATATGATCAAAATATTTTTTGTGCGATACAAGGCCATTAATGTGCATTTGAAGACTACGTAAACAAACAAAAAATGTTAAGTAAATGCATCATACCGGGTTGTACAAGGTCTGAGACATGATCAAAATCTGCAGAAATAGATGATTGGTCTTCTTCCAATGGAGTTAACTCAACAATTGCACGTTGATCAAGTGGAAGTGATATGCGATCCCATCCATCAACCCAATCCAATGATTTACACCCATCCCAGTCACCATCACAACAAGGCGGGCAAAAACAAGCGAGTTTTCTGGTCCAAATTTCAAATATTGGGTTATCAGAGCTTCGAACCGAATGAAAGCCATGAGTCCCAGGCACAGTCTTGCATTCCCATGCATGTGAACGATCTATGTCTACCACCTCCCAAAAAAATCTCTCCACATGTCTCTTTCTTGTGGATTCTACTCGCATAGTTGATTCCTCTCCCGTTACTGACGTGCACCACCTGACTATAGATTGAGCATTTAGAATAGTAGATTCTGTAGATACTTTCAATTCCTCTCTTCGTAGGGTTGTTTTGACACATGCTCCGGCTCCATCATGCTCTCCTTTACCATGCCCAGTCTCAAAATAGTTCCACATATGTCGCACTTTGTAGTTTTTATGCAATGAACACAACCACTGAAATATGCATGCATTTTTGAACTGACTAGCACACCCATCAGACCAAATCCAATGTCGATCCATCTGTATGTTCCTTCCCTTCAAGTGATCATAGAACATGATGAAGCAATGACGTACATAGTGGAAGTCATGGCACCTATCATCACTTATGTAGAAGTGATATTCCTTCATAATTTCTCTTTGCTCTTCAGTGCTATTTGGGCCATGCCTATATGTGATATGGACCATCAAGGAAACCTGCTCAGAGTGATAATACTGACTTTGGATCTCATTTTGAGGTTGCAGAGTGTAGTTCTCGGCAAAATCAACAACTGAAAGTATAGTACCAAGGGGAAATGTATCTCTGCATATTCTAAACTTCTCATCCTGCCATCGTGCCACGTGGACATGCTGAACATATTGATGTGTCTTTTCAATAAATTCCTTGATGAAGTCACTAACTTGTACCTGGTGACACAAAATGATCTCAATGTCAGTTTTTTGTTGTAAGTAAGGATTGAAATGTAACCGTTACAACATAATTTTATAGATATAAATGCATACCTGAGATGTCACCAATTGTATTTTTTTGCTTTCTTTCTCTGGGACTATTTCATAGTTGATATATTTGAAACTTTTTATGTCTGTAACCATTTTCCCAAATTCACTGTCTCCATTCTCGTGCATACATTGGCTCAATAATGCCATTCCAGCACAGTTGGAGCATATTCCATCCAAACAAGATTTTGCATAGTATGTTTGCCCCTCGGGCCTATTGCACATGATGCTATGAATGAATTCTCTTGATGAAGTCGGTGGTATTGTCATGGAGCAATCCTGCACAATGTTAGTATGAAACACACGACGAATGTACAAAAATGTTTCATAGTAATATTCATATTCTACATGGTATCTACAACAACAAGTGTTACGAAGAGTATTTATTCTAACATACCATGGCTTACATTTCTCAAAAGATCTTTGCCCCAAGTTCAATTGTCTATGCTCAATCCTAAATTTCTTGTGAAGCTCTGTCTGTGTTATATCAAGAAGATGCTTAGTATGTGGTTCATGATCCTTTGAACCCCTTCTTAGTTTTAGTACATCCTTTCGGTTTGAAGAAGGCCTTGTGTGATCATGCCAAAAGCTGTGCACTAGTCCCTTTACTGCATCAACTAGCTTCATGTCACGATGTGGCAACCGATCAACAAAGGCCCAAAAATCTGTCTGATCAGTTGTGTCAAGATGTTCTCTTCTAATAGAATACCTATGGAGGGTTTTTACATTCAAATTAACTAGTTCGGATGTAGGCCTGAGAATACGAAGGGCCCTGGTGTTCTTATTTGCAATTGATTGTGACAACACACGACGAGCAGCATTGCGGTCCTTTGAACATTTGTTCTTACCAATTTTACCAAATGCATCTACTAGGCTTTTAACTATATGAGAACTTGGTTCAGAATTCTTTATCATCTTTATCCCTAACTTTTTCCTAACATTCATGCTCCTAGATTTTAACAATGATAAAAATAATCTACATTTATCTCCATCACATTTAGAAACAAAATATTTAACAAGTATCTGTTGAGTTTGATAAGCAATACTACATTTAGATAGCGTACCTTCAATGGAATTCATAAGTCTTTCATCAACTTGTATACGCTTCGGAGTTCGACGTGTGCTTGCTAATGGAGGTAAGGGGGTTGGAATTGTACCATGTAGCGCATCACCAAGACGCTCTGGCGTTTCAGTAGTAGCTTGGTGTCCTTCATTCTCTTCCTGGTAGTTGGATGGTGGAAGTCCAACATCCTCATCGATGGTCTGTGGAAGTCCAACATCCTCATCGATGGTGTGGATAACATTCTCTTCTTCAACAGTAGGCAAAATGTCCAATGCCTCTCTGACTTCATCGCTTGTATAACCACATCTGGATAGCAAATTGGGTGTTTCTTCGTGAGCTTCATCTTGAGATGGTAACTTATCACTTTGACTTGAAGTGGGAATTGAAAAATCCCCTAATGAGCACCTACATTTTGCTTCTTGATTACTTCCATGGGGTGCTTGTTCAACAACTATTGTGGAAATTGAAGGTCCCTCTTGTCGTGGATTAATAGGATGAACTGTGGTATCCTCTACAATTGGATTTGGATTAGTTTCCAAAGAAAGCCTCCGATTCATCATGTATATTTTTTTATTTTCTTTCTCTTCTTCAATGACTTCTTGAGGTCTCTTCTTCCTTGTTGATTTGTTTACTCGGTTACGTGCATTCCCCATCACCACAATGATCAATTCAATATAGTTTGTTTTTGTTGCTCCTCAATTAAAAGCTCTTCAATAATAAGCAAATGGAAGTTCTTCCTTGTTGGTCTTGAAGCTTGATATCTTATCTTGTGTGCTCCTCAAATATAGGCAAAATGAATCTTTCAAAGGCCTTATCTTTGGTGTTATTCAATTGGAGATTTTTCAAGCTTGCTGATTATTTTCTTCAAATATGGCCATATAACCCAACACCACACTGAGCAACCATGAAAGATGTCCTCAATGCTGCACCTGCATAAAAAAAAATGACGGAGTTGGTGTAGAATGTGAAAATTTCCAATGGTGGGCTCATGCTGTTCAAAAAATCGCGGGACTGTTGTTTTGGTTCGGACAGAGTGAAGTTGCTCTCGGACAGGAACAGTCCACTATTTGTGGAGTTACAAAATGCGCACGCGTTATATAAAGCAAAAACGCGTGCGCGATATGTAGTGCAAAAACGCGAACGCGATATAGTCAAGCACAATAAATAGGTTAGGTGCACGGCTAGGGAAACGAACAAAATCAAAAGAAAACTAATAATTTATATGGTTACATACAAAACAAATGTTTTGTATGGTTTAATACCCCCTAGCTCTCTCCCAATAATCCCTAGATACCCCCTATCTCTTTCTAAATATCTGTCCCTCATTCTCCCTACATCCCTCCCTACATGTTTCTTTCATGTGTCTTTCTCTCCCTTACTCCAGCCATGTCTCTACCACCCCACTCTCCATCTCTCCACCTTCTCTTTATCTTCGCCATTATCCCTCCCTATAGCACTCTCTCCCTTCTTCTCCCTTAATCACTAACCCTCTACGCCTTTATCCCTCCCCCCTACCCTCTCTGTCTTACCTTGTTCCTAGAGCCCCTCCCCCATAAAGGCCTTTAGACCCTCTTCTAAACATTAATCCCTAAGTGCATAAGTGCACAAGATGATGAGGAGGAGGAGGGTGATGACAATGAAGATGATCATGATGTAGATGAAGATGATAAAGATGATGATGAGGAGGAGGGTGATGACAATGAAGATGATCATGATGCAGATGAAGATGATAAAGATGATGATGTTGATGAAGATGATGGTGATGATGATGAAGATGTTGATGATGATGGTGATGGTGATGGTGATGTTCGGATGATGATGATGATGATGATGATGAAGATGATGGTGACATGACGGAGATGTTGATCTGATGAGGAAGATGATGATGATGATGGTGATGATGATGAAGATGTTGGTGATGATGATGATGGATATGAAGATGATGATGATGGAGATGTTGTGTTGATGGGGAACCTAGAGATGACAATGATGATGAAGATGGTGATGGTGATGGTGATGGTGATGAAAATTTTGATGATGATGCTGATGGCGATGATGATGAAGATGTTGATGATGATGGTGATGGTGATGTTTAGATGATGATCATGATGATGTTCAGAAGATCATGATGGTGATGATGGTGATGATGATGGAGAAAATGACGATGATGGATATGTTGATGAGGAACCTGCAGATGCCAATGATGATGTTGATGGAGATGTTGATGAGGAACCTACAGATGCCAATGATGATGGTGATGATGATGAAGATGTTGATGATGATGGTGTTGGTAATGATGATGATGATGATGATGATGATGATGAAGATGAAGATGATGGTGACATGATGGAGATGTTGATCTGATGAGGAAGATGATGATGATGATGATGATGATGATGGTGGTGATGGTGATGAAGATGTTGATGACGATGATGATGGTGATGAAGATGATGATGATGAAGAAGATGATGATGATGATGGAGATGTGTTGATGGGGAACCTAGAGATGACAATGATGATGAATATGGTGATGGTGATGACGATGAAGATTTTGATGATGATGTTGATGGCGATGATGATGAAGATGTTGACGATGATGGTGATGGTGATGTTTAGATGATGATCATGATGATATTCAGAAGATCATGATGGTGATGATGGTGATGATGATGGAGAAAATGACGATGATGGATATGTTGATGAGGAACCTACAGATGCCAATGATGATGATGATGGAGATGTTGATGAGGAACCTACAGATGCCAATGATGATGGTGATGACGATGAAGATGTTGATGATGATGGTGCTGGTAATGATGATGATGATGATGATGATGATGATGAAGATGAAGATGATGGTGACATGATAGAGATGTTGATCTGATGAGGAAGATGATGATGATGATGATGATGATGATGATGATGATGAAGATGTTGATGACGATGATGATGGTGATGAAGATGATGATGATGAAGAAGATGATGATGATGGAGATGTGTTGATGGGGAAGCTAGAGATGACAATGATGATGAAGATGGTGATGGTGATGACGATGAAGATTTTGATGATGATGTTGATGTTGCTGCTGCTGCTGATGATGATGATGATGAAGATGTTGACGATGATGGTGATGGTGATGTTCAGATGGTGATGATGATGATGATGATGATGGAGATGTTGATGAGGAAGGGGGAGATGACAATGATGATGAAGATGTTTATGGTCATGAAGATGATGATGATGGTGATGGTGATGATGATGGAGATGTTGAAGATGATGGAGATGGCGATGAAGATGATGATGATGATGGTGGTGGTGAAGATGATGAAGAAGATGATGATGATGGAGATGTTGACCTGATGACGATGAAGATGATGATTATGGTGATGATGATGAAGATGTTGACGCTGATGATGATGGTGATGAAGATGATGATGATGGAGAAGATGATGATGGTGGAGATGTTGATGAGGAACCTACAAATGCCAATGATGATGATGATGATGGTGATGGTAATGATGATGAAGATGATGATGATGATGGTGATGGTGATGGTGATGTTTAGATGATGATGATGATGATGAAGAAGATGATGGTGACATGATGGAGATGTTGATCTGATTCAAGGAAGATGATGATGATGATGATGATGGTGATGATGATAAAGATGTTGATGATGATGATGATGATGATGAAGATGATGATGATGAAGAAGATGATGATGATGGAGATGTTGATGTTGATGGGGAACCTAGAGATGACAATGATGATGAATATGGTGATGGTGATGGTGATGGTGATGACGATGAAGATTTTGATGATGGTGGTGATGGTGATGATGATGAAGATGTTGATGATGATGGTGATGGTGATGTTTAGATGATGATCATGATGATGTTCAGAAGATGATGATAATGATGATGGAGATGTTGATTTGATGAGAAATATGATGATGATGATGGTGATGGTGATGATGATGAAGATGTTGATGATGACGATGATGGTCATGAAGATGATGATGAAGAAGAATATGATGCTGATGGAGAATATGATGCTCATAACTCCCTCTAGTCTCTCTCTCCCCAACCATCAATCTCTCTCTCTCTCTCTCTCTCTCTCTCTCTCTCTCTCTCAAACACACACACATACACACACATTATGTCACTTTCCATTCTCAAACCCATCCCCCCTCCATCCATATCTATCTCCAACTTTCTCCCTCCATCCCTCACCCTACCTTCTCTCCCTCCCTCTCTCATCACCTGTCTCTCACCTTCTATCCCTCCCTCATGTTATATTTCCCTCAACCTATCCCAATCTCTCCATCACTCCCTCTCTCTCACACACTTTATGTCCCTTCCCCCTCCTCTCATATTCTCTCTCTCTCTCTCTCTCTCTCTCTCTCCATCACCACCACTCCCTGCATGTCTCCCACCAACACTTTCTGTCCCTCCCTTCCTATCTCTTATTTCGTTCTATCCCCATCTATCTCTCACTCCCTCCAAATCCATTCCTCCCCATTGTCCCTCTCCCTCCCTCGCTCTATGTCTCCCCCCCTTGTATTCTTTATTTCTCTCTCACATCCCCCTTGCCTCCATCCATTCCCCCTTGTCACTCAAGTCTCACTTTCAACTTCTAACCCTATACCTCTTCAGAACCTATTCTACTCCTAATAATGCTCTCAAGCTCCACTTCTCTTCACCCCCTGTAGCCCATCATGTTCTCATTCCCTTCATCTCTCCCCACTCAAGCTTCCAACATCCTTCTAAGCCCTTGACCCTTTCCCACCCCTATTAAATATTAACCATAGATTCCCTTGACCCTTCCCCACCCCTTCTCAAATATTAAACAAAAATTCCCTTGAGTCTTCCACACCCCCTCTTTCTCAAGTATTAAACATGTATTTTATGATTTGAATAAAGCGAGCCCGTTTTTTAACTATATAACGCGTACGTGTTATGTAGTTATATAACGCATACACGTTAAGTAGTTATATAACACGCACACGTTATGTAGTTATATAACGCGTATGTGTTATGTACATCTAAAAGCGCGGCAATATTTTTGAATTTAAACAGGCCGAGTCACATGCTCACATGTCAACAATAATCCTATGTGTATGCTTTGGAGTTTGCTTCGGTAATTCCAAACCTGTGCTATGTTAATGAAAAACCAAAGCTAATTGGGTATTTCTTCCAGTTTCTGGAGAAGCCTGTGCTTAGCCACTCGTTACAATATGCTACACAGAGTCATTTTTGACGAAATCTTAGACACAAATAGCATTTTTTCTGCAGATTCCAAATATGTAACTTTCATTTTGAAATATTAATTTTTCCTATTTTCTTTCAATTTCTTTTCTGTCCTACCTCCTTAACTTGTGAAACACACTGTTAGTGTTTCTTCCATAACTTTTTCAATTCTCAATCATTTCAAAAAAAAATTGTATGGTGCACAAGAGGACACTAACCTCCACGTTCTATGAAAAACCCATTTCAAGATTTTTGCATTAAGGCCTTCAAAGGCTCTACCCACAAAAGAAGTACTATTTTCGAGGTTTGATCACTTAGACAATTATAAAAAAATTATAAAATTACTAATTTAATTTTCGAAAAATAATGGCGCACAAGTGCTATGTGTTCTCTACATGCATGCCGATTTTTGTAGCTTGATTCCATCATTTAGGCCCTCAAAGGCTCTTCCCACAAAAACATATACCTTATCATTTGCCTGAAAAATAAAAAGTTTCTGTTAGGAAAAATGAAACTTGACATAGCTATGCAAATTTTCAATACATAAAAGTTATATATTCAGAAACGTGATTCAATTTCCTACATTTCATCTTTTTTACTCAATGCAAGATATTTTGCGTAAGTAGATCAAAAAATCCAAGTAAGTTGAGGGATGCCTGCTTTTTCAGTTTTCTATTGCATCTAACACACCAAAAGTGACCCTCATTACCTTGCACTGACCCCTATATAATTTTTCTTCTCTCAAGAACTGATCAGCATACTCATGTGATACTCATAATGGATTTTAATTGAAGCACAATGGAGGGCCACCTTTTGGTGACTATCATTCCTTACAAAGATTTTTTCATCAAAATGAAATGAATCTAAATCTTTCATCAACTCTTGAGCAACCTTGACCTTATTGAAAATGTGATTTAAAATGGGAGATGACTTGGCTTTTATAGGTTATTAAGGAAACCTTTCATATTAGGTTGCGTCTTTACATAGGTACCTCTTCATAATATTAAATATAATTAAATAATATAATATTTCTATTTTATTATTTATTTTCATAACATTCTAGATGGAGCTCCTAGGGCCTAGTATTTGAGTTTTGGTCCTAAATCATAGCCTAGACCAGAAGACCCATCCTTTCTATACAAAATGGAAAACTCTTATTGTGAGCCAAAAGTTACATCTTCAAAAACTCTATGGAGGTTGGGACCCTGTGTATGGCCTGGCCTATGAATCATAGAATAAACTATTAGGGCATATGTCCCTAATGTATGTATATAAATAATGTTATCCAGCACAAGACTTGTCCACATTTCTCCATCGACATAAAAATTCATATATTAGGTATAATGTAATACCCCATTTTTTACCCCGGTTTGTAAATGTGTATATGTAATGATCACATGGCTTGAATCCATACATATATGGTCTACCCGGAATATACTTACTTGATATATTCAATTATTAAGTATAGGCTTCAGCATTAAAGGTAACATTGGTATCATAGGGAGGTTAGCCAATCCTGTAAGCTGCAACGAATTAGTGGATTCAAACCATTATAAAGATGGATTCAACATCATAAGTGGTCTCGGTGACATTCAGAAAGGGCAAAAGAAGTTGATGGATGGACCAAAGGAGCTAAGTGACAAAATTGACAAATTAATTAAGAAACTTCTCAAACTACTCCCAAAAAATGAATCACAGCATACAAATTTAGATGAGTTACCAAGAAATTTGGATGAATCTCCTCCAGCTATACAATCAAATGATGAGGTGGTAACAGAAATTGTAGAAGATAAGTTTGCAAACAAACTGGCCCAAAGGCCTTTCACTGGCTCAAATGATAAGACAGAAATAGAAATTGCAGAAGATAAGTCTGCAAATGAACCATCCCAAAGGGATCTCAGTGTCTCAAATGATTTTATTACTAAGCTGTGTATAAATTTGGAAAGGGTTAATGAACCACCACAAGATACACTTGCTCAGGAAGGTCCCTCTATGATTGTGCAAGCCAATAATTGTTGGGCAAAGCCATACCAGAAGCAAATAAGTTCAAAGCATAGCATCTCACATCAATGTAAAAAAATCAACTTAGTTCGTGAATATAAGTTGTAGGAACATGATACCAGACAGAGAGGACATACAAGAGAGATCACGACATTTTGTCTCACTGATAGAATGTTGCTTATCATGTCTTATCAATTGGGATGATATAATGACTCCTCACTACTGACGGTCTTTCACCGACAAACGAGGAAATTTTTACAATCATTTCAACTGCCAGTAGCCATTATAGATATGTTCTACAACAAGCACGATGATTCTTTGGGAATGATTACTTCTAACGACTTTAGCATGATATATTTATTTGAAAAATGCCCCAATAATGCCCAAAAATTGGAACGACGTACGGAAGCATTCTTAAAAGTCAAACTATCCCTGCACAAATTCAAAAACCATTATGCTCAGAAATCGGTGTTTGAAGACAAAACTCCCAGTTGCAGTCCAGAGCATTTGAAAAATAGAACTTCCTCTGACATCGCTGGAGAAAACGTCAATGGACGTAATTTTCACACAGCAATTTACGACGCAGACCATGAGACTAAGCCAATAGTTGTTGATTATCCCGTGATTTCCGTCCACGATTCAAGAATATCGTGGCGTTTACCACACTTTTCCAACCTTGCATATGATTACTCTTATTGTCGTCGGGTTATTGTTGGAATTTGACAGGAAAAATTCACTCATGGGTTATTTTGCCCATCAAATACGGCTTAAATTTTGAACTCATAGTCAAATAAAACAAAGGAATCTGTAAAACATTTGTGATAGTGTCAAAACCGTCATTTTAGACGGGTGAAATTTTAACATTGGGTCACATTTTTCAACTCTTGGGTTGTTCTAACTAGCATACCCCCAAAGCGAGGGAAATGAAACGCCCAGAAGAACTTCAATATGTTGTAAAATGATAAAAATGTGTGTATACGTAGACAATAAAATTTTATGTGTTTGAAAGAAACTCTAGCTAATTTATGATAGGGATAGTAGTCGATGAAATTGAAAGGAAAACTTTATTGCAAGTACTAATAAGCAATAAATAGAAACCCATGTAATCTATGGCAAGTAAAATGATTTGTACATTAATTTGTCATACAAAAATTTATACAGATGTGAGTAAAACAATAAAGGGTTAGGTAGTGATCAAGTTTGACTCTAAATATATTGGAAATCAACATCGGTAGTTGCATTTGGTAGAGGGAGTGCAATGATTGAGGATTGCAATTTTAAGTGTGAAAGGGACAGAGTATGAAGGCGTGCTTCTTCCTTTTTTCGATGTGTGACATATGAAGTGTCTTTCATCTTTGCAAGAACAATGGTGCAATTCACATTCCTTAGCAGTTAGAATTACTCGTTGCCCCACACATAACAATATTTATTTTTGTAATATTAACTCAGAGCTCTTCTCCTCATTTGTACGTTGTAGTGTCTGTAATAATCATTGAATTTTGTTTTGATTTATTGGACATTTGATTGTTAATTGATGATGAAATTTCTTCACATACTTTAAATCAAGATGCAATTAAATAGTAGAATTTTTTTTATTTTATCTCTTAATACTACATGAATCTAAATGTTATGGAATTCTTTTTGTACAACATGATAATTACCTTCTTAACCCCATAGCAATGAGTCGTTATAATCCTTAGAAGTGCATATTTGATCTTACGACATTATTACCATATAGACCAACTCTCCCTATAACATTGGTTAATTATGACGATAAGGTACTCCATATCCCTTGTTTATTAGTTTATAAAATTCTATGTAATTATTGATTTGCTTATCCAATAGCCTAAATATGCAAAACTAAGCTTGGATCCTACTTTGATCTAAAACTAATTTCTTCTATTGGGGATTTCGATTTGCATTGCCTTCGTCAACCATGTCTTGCTTCCCAATATTGTGTATGATATATTTTTGGGCTTTCTTCTCAATATAAGTATTTGTGCTTTGCTACTGGTTTACCTGTTTGCGTATGATATATTTTTGGTCTTTCTTCTTGGAAAAAAAGCAATAACAATTGTAAGATCATGTTTTAAACACAATCATGTTTGGTATCAAGCGTTCCTGAGTTGTAAATGGTCTTTGGGTTGTAATGAATACCTCATCTAGATATGACATATGGCATGATCCATTGGGAGAAACCATTCAAAGACACAATGAAAGAGAATCGAATCGTACTGTATTTATCAAATTCTAATCAAATCGATGGTTTCCATTAACATTTCACAAATCTCAATAGGGTAGAGGTTGGTAGTGAATCGTTGACTGTATAATTCAATATCCCCAATTTCAGTGCGATATAAAATTGACTTATTTATTTGAGTAAATTTTTTACATCCTAATTTCATTTTGAACTCATTCATTCATTTTGACAAACCATGAATTCATTTATTGGCTTCACTCGCTATTTTTATTGGCTTTTCAGAGTGTTGGGTGAAGGTCAATGCTCTATTTTTTAAGCGCACCCATTGGTTTTTCAGCTTTGGTTAGTGATACCCTAGTGCATTTGCATACGGAAATAGAATGAAGAGTATTTGGCACCGGCTGATTTAAAACTCTTGACATTTAGTTGTCCCCGAACCAACTAAATGCATGAAAAATCCAGTTTTCAATTTTCTACTTCATTTTTAGTTTCATGCAATGTAATAAGAAGATGATAAAAGTAAAAAGGGTAAAAATAATTTAACATTTAGAAAATTGCTTTCAATAAACAATGAGGAAAAAATAGCCAACACGATCAATGAGAGAGATAGTAAAATCTCCACATGATAATGGAAAATGACCTATTAACTCCCTTGATAATAGAATTGGAGGTTGTTGTGGATTGATGGAAAATGACCTATTAACTCCCTTGATAATAGGATGGGAGGTTGTTGTGGATTGACTTAATAATTTTTGGATTGTCTCTTTGATAAAATATTTGTAAGTAGCTTAAAATTGTAGTAATTTTCGGTTTGCTTATTACATTAAGTGGCACGAGCAAAGGTATGTTTTGCATGGAGCTGCATTTACTGTTCTAAATTTGTTATTTAAACAATCAAGCTACGGTGTTGGGCCCATTTTGATTCATCAAATTGATTAGTTTCATTAGCTTATCTAAGTTGTTTTTAAACTGACTAAACAAGAGATTTTCATCACACATTAGATATGGTGAGCAAACTCATCACATAGGTTGCAATTGCAATTGTGAGCTTCATATTCTTCATTTTCATGTCAGTTTGCAGGAGACACGTCATAATGTAGTGGCCAATTTCAACATTTAAGGTGGTGAAGAGTGAGTCTTATGCATCCATTTTTTGGACAGTTAGTGGACGAATAACAAAATTAGGTATAACACGCTTACGACTAAATATTTTATACATTATACTTCACAGTGCTTTTCATACTATGCATGCTTTACAGTGAGAAAATGGTAATTCCATGTAGGCTGTAGAATAAATTTATCATGCTCATCCAGAATTTTGCACTTTATGGAGATGCTCTCACCTCTATCACAACATTCACAATGCAATCAATTTGTATGAAACTCAAGTATTTCTCCATAAGCCTTTTATAAAATGTATAGTGTAGCGTAGTAAGAGAGTTAGCTCTACGTATAATAGCAAAGAATAAAAAGGAAATTAATCTACCGAACTTTAACCTAGTTGCTAAAACAACCCTGGTATGCTAATTGGTGTTATATTTCAATGACATCTTGTCTTGTGCCCTTCCCAAGGCATGCAATGCTCAAAAACAATATATTTAAAGGACATCTAGTGATCGTTGTATATAGCTTTGAGGGTGCAAGGAAAAAACAAACTAATCTGAGCAATAACCCTAGCAGCTCTTGTACTTGACTCTCTAGATTCACAGACTAAGTTGAGCGATGCCACCCACCGTTGGAAGCTGCAGTTTGAGTTCTTCGAAGTTCAGTGCAAGACAAACGTTGAAAGAAGAAAACATTGGTTGTGTAGAGCAGTTCACTATTTCAATAAAAGAGTCCATCAAAAATAATAATCGGTGGTCACTTAGATTCATTGCACCTCAGGTACCTGCGGGATTAGTTTGTTATAATAGGTTACAAACATGATCCTGGGCATTGCAGAGCCTAAGATCGACTAATTTTTCGGAACTCCATAATAGCCCGGTTCACTATAGCTCGTTCCCATTTGACAACGAATATGAGAAGAATCAATCTCTTCAACTCACCGTCAAGTTTTCCTAATGAAGAAAGCACCGCCAATTTTTTCTTAATCAGTTCTGTGGCCTCCTACATGCCTACCTACTCTTTTTGAGAGGGTCACTCAACTGAACCGGAATACACTCCAGAATTCTTGATGTGCGAAGCTTGGAGCGCCAAGCTTTGGAAATCCATAGGGTGGGTTGTTGTTTTTATGCAGATCCAGTGCAAAGGTTGCATGAAACAGGGCCAAAGAGAGACAAATGAAGCAAATATGATCATGTGCAGTTATAGCGGGGCGACATGTTGTACATTGAAGCTAGTTTTAAGGTGACATGAAAATATATAGAGAGAGAGAGGTTCATAGATGACCGAGAGATAGCTAAATATGGCAAATGAACTTGACCCACAACCCACGGAGTTAATATGTTAACAAGTAATTGTAAAATGAAGTTGAAGTTACAACCACATAAATCAATATGTTAATAACAAGTAATTGTAAAACTAACTATTTAAGAAACTTTGAAAATATATATATAAGCAGAAAAAGGAAGTAGCGTGGAAGAAAATGATTCCGTGTTGAGTTCCACTTCTTGTGGCGAGATGCGATATACTTGGCACGTGGAATGATTTCATTTGATGATATATTGCCATTCATATTATATTGGTTTTGTGGTTATTGTTTGTCTGGGCTCGCCACAAGAAGTGGAACTCAACACAGAATCATTTTCTTCCATGCTACTTCCTTTTTCTGCCTCATCTGCCGTCTTATTTAACCATGAATCCCTGCCCTGCCTTTTCTCCATTGCAGAATTCCCAGCTCTGCTTTTTCTCTTTCTCTTCACTCTGTGTTGTACGGGATTCCCTAATATTGTTTCAACTTAAACAGGAATTACAGGCGCAGGTGCCGGCAGCCCAAAATTTTAAGGGTGAGAGGGAGGGTGCAGCTGTAGCATGCTTGAGCGCACTTCTTCCCATTTTGTTCTTCATGGCCGACGTTGTTGAAGGGAAGGCTCAAAATAGCTCGGACCCTGCTCCAGCCCCCATGAGCAATGGTAAGAAAAGTGGAAAACACTAGTCTGATTGATTAACGTTGCTCTGTTGTTGTTATGATTTATACGTGCGCGGGTATGGCAATTGACCAGGTAATTACGTACATTGTCATGTTCGTGGCATTGATGCTCACCTATGTCCTCTATTAGTTCTCAACATCATCAAATGTTCATGAACGCCATCCATATATTTACTATTACTTGGCCAATAGGCTCAGAACCCACACCCACGTATGGACAGATTCTTCCCCTCATGTTGGTCCAATTCCATTCCCATGCAACCAACAGGAGCATTCCCGCGTTATTCTTCTTTGAGTCTTATCCATTTCTGTGCACACATGGCAAGTATAATCCATTCCTCATTAAACCGTGGAAATATCGATCAAAACTTATCGGGCATTGGCTGCCACTGCCAGTTGCCACCACGGTAAAAAGATGCATAAATTCGGAGCGCCTCCTTATCCGTTATGAGAGATTAATGGGTATGACAAGGGCGGCTCCTCATTCAACAGACGACGAAGGCCAGAGAGGAGCTGACTCCTTAAAATACGCCTTCGGGGTAATAAAGAAGTGGCAAGGTGTAGAAACGAGCATTCATGGAAGCTTAGTTATAAAAAATATATATAATAATAATTAATAAATAACTATTAAGTATTGAGGGCATAATTTACAATAAAAAAAACTCTTCTTTAATTAAAGATAAAGAAGGTGAAGGAACCTTTCATTAATATATTATTAGCATTTGCCCCAAGAAGGGCAAAATGAACGCCGAAAGGAAAAGAGCACAAGGAAATAAAGTTAGTTTGGGCAGATTATAATGATCTATTTCACCATACTATTATAATGACTCTTCCACCACCGACATTTTAATTACTTATAGAATCACTTTATGAAGAAGCATAACTTCAAAAAAATAAACTCAACATGACTCGTATATAAAAATCTTTGACACCCATAAGCATCGACAAGAGGGGTCGACCTTGACCAGTTATCAAAAGACTCGACTTCTTTTACAAAAATATAGACAACTCCGACCATTAATTAGCTGACCAGATTGACCCGACTACTAATCATCAACCATGTGAATATCGACTTCATCAACCATTTTAGGTCGACGAGGTTAAACCTTGACAACATTGTTAGCAACATAGCTTAATTGGGGGACCCACCATTACTAAGTTTCTAACCATACTTTTATATGTCCATAAGTGAAGATTTGAGCATACTTTTATCATCGATCCAACCAAAAACAAAACATTGTAAACTGGACCACATAAAATTAAATAATATACTTTTACCATATTCTTTGTGTCTACAAACTTCTGTGAGCATATTAGTCGGCTATCTTTCCTTTGGTCGACCACTTTCATTCGAATGACATGCTTTCTTATTTTGTCAATAACTACGTTGTCAATAGGCTCCATAAATTGACGGCGACCGCATCCATGAGCAACTTTTGATGGACTTATGACAATGACAATAGTCAGTTGGCTTAACCTCCATCAAAATGGTCAGACGGCTTAATGAGTATTGCTACATGCCTATATTCGGCTGGCTTAATGGTCGGATGGCTTCATGACTATAGTCGGCTGGCTTAATGAATATTGCTAAATGTCCAGAATACATAATTCCGCTAGTTGCCATGAATAAACAATCTCAAAGAATCAAAGAATCAACTACCTCCATTGCTGCATCAAAGAATCCTCCTTTTACCAAAGAATATAGGAAAGCATCAAGCAAATCCTGGTCAATTTTTAAAGCTTATATTCCCTTTCCAAGAGCATGTGTTGTTCTTGTCCTCATTTCTTTCCATAAAAGCAAGATATTGAAGTACTTCTCCGGAATTATGTATTCTGGTTTTAAAAAAAAATATTGTATGGTAGTTGATGTCCAATTTATGAATGTAATTTATGTCTAGCTGTAGATTGTTATGGCTATCGTAGGACTTAATGCTCAGCCAACTGATTGCTCTTTTTTTTTTAATTTACAATTGGATTTGTCTTCTTGTTTACAACTTGGTCCAGTATTTATTTTCTGGCTTTTGCATTAGAATTTTTTTATAAATCCTGAATCACACTCTTTATGAACAACAATTGATCTGTAAACTTTACGGCTTGAAAATGTCAGTGTAAATATTCAAAAACTGATTACATATCATAATGGTAATAGTGCATGGAGATGAGTTGTTTCATTTGCTTTCCTTATGTAAACGTTGCACCCATCACCGATCCGACCTCTGCATACCAAAATATTGTGCAAGTAAACTTCTGCAGTCTTGACCACCGATCTCAAACCCAGTTACCTATGTCCGTAAATCATCGTTAATGCTTGAGACCACGGTAGCTAAGGGATCGTTACCCCACGCCTATGTATGCAGAGCTACTATATGGTCATGTGAAGTTAAGGCTTCCTGCCAAGTGTACAATTCCATGAAGTTTCACTTGACTGGTGAACCCTCCACTAAACTTTACCGTGACTAATACTGTGACCACCGATCCCAGATCCTCCTTGCCGAAGATTGGATAGCCTTATATGTCGCATAGTATACCTCCTTTCTGGTTTGGTAGAGACCGCCACCTGTCTGGATATATATATGCCACTTGGATACAGTAACCATGTGTATTTAAGAGTTTGCTAAAGATAGACAATGATGACCGACAGTCTTGTTCAAACAGAGATCCAACTACCATCCAGACTGATGACGACGAGATCTATGACCGATGATGACGAGATCTACGAGTCGACCGTCTGTAGTTTCTTGGCCGATGTCATCATTGAATAAAGTGGTCGACATATCAAATAGTTGATATTAATTTTTTACGACTCTACGAGTTCTTGATTCTCATTTTTTTAGTGTCGACAAGAGAATTTATTAACAGAAACATAAATTTCCTGAACTAACTTTACCTGCAAATAGTCTGAAAATGCTTCATTACCACGAGTTGATTCTGTAAATTCTCGGCATGCCAGATCAGTTATACTAAACAGAAGCTCCGACAGGCCATTGGAGCCATTGGAATTTCGGCATGAGGTTGTTGCCGGTACGATCCAAAGACTGCTAGCTCATATGGTATTGCCATCGACCATTTTGTTCAGTTTCGTGTCGAACCGTGACAAACTATGGAGACATTTTCTATCATCCAGTCAACTACTAGAGTCGACTATACTATCCCCGACCCCGACCGATATCATATTTTGTATTATATTTTTTTGAGTCAGTCGACCGGATATTAAGATTGGTCGATGTTCTAAGTCGGTCGATTGATAAGTTTGGTCGAACCATTATGATGGTCAACTTCTTTGGTCGGTAATAGATGGTAATAGGGTTGACATACTTTTTGGTCGATATTCAAAGTGGTCGAGGCTAAGCTTTGCAATCTGCACCAGAATTATTCCTGTGAGCTCGTTATCACTCAAATCCAGAATGATGAGACTCATTATATCATAGTTGGTTACAGTTCATGAATGAGTTGACCGATCTGATCCTTCTCTCCTTTTAGATTTGTAAAATTAAGGATGCATCAGTTATCTCAATGACATGACGGACTCCCAACGCCCTCAAAGATCTGCAATCCCTGGAACATTGCCGCGCTATCTCTTCCTGCATTTTCAAAGAAACCAAAGTAAGCAAAGAATTTGAAGAGAAATAAAATAAATAACTAAAAACTAAATCAAAATAGAAAAAACAAAGCAAAAATGTTGGTGATCCCCCAGGAAGCTCACAGATCCAAAAGAGAACTTCTCGTCTCAAAATCCTGTGCATTCAGTGAACTTTTCCTGCAGAATCTCTGGCGAGCTTCGAATTCCCTCATGCAGATGCGTACTTATCTCTTCAAGATGATGAGGTTATGCGTTGATTGCCAGTGATTTTTTGGGATGCCCTAAACTGGTGATGTGATAGCGAAGAACAATATTTTCAACAAACTTGATCCCTGGCTGATGAGCATGTAACTTGCAGCACCTTCGTGTATGCAGAAGAGAGCAGAGATGATGGGATTTAGTGGATTGTTCGTGTTTTCTGCGATTTTGGAAATCTCTTAGGCTGATGAATAATGGTAGATCTTGATCCGATGCACAAATCATGATTTTAATCGAACATGATGAGCAATCTGCGTTGAATTGTCATGGTAAAAAATTCATAGTGATCTTTGCTCAATCCTCAATAGTCTGGGTTGAAGTTGCATTAGTCGAAGAATGACAACATAAAATGTATTAGATTTCCCCAACTCGTAATGATAATAAAAACTTTTTGATGGCCAATAGTTGTCACTAAATGGAGATGATGAATGAAGGTGATTAAATTAGTGATTGGATCTTCTCAATGTCTCTCAACTGTCCCCATGACATGCTGCACATGCCCTCGTTCCTAATAATGGATGCGCCGTAGACGACAAACGCAAACGCAGCTTCAATTTTGTTCATAACAGGGAACTTGTAAATGGAGGCAACGCTGAAGCTCATGAAGGAATGTTAGATAGAATCTACTAATCATCTAAACAGTTGTCACTGGATTGAGATGATGAATGAAGGTGATTTAACTATTCAATTATTGATTAAAGCTGATCAATGTATCGCAACTGTCCTCTCACATCCTGCACATGCCCTCCTTCGTAAATATTTGGTTGCATTTTTTACAATTTAATATATATATATAAGGAAATAGCCACCTATAAAATATTTTTAGCAATTTCATATCCATGCAATGCCTGACACCGTCGAGTATGTTCAATTTATCAAAAAAGTTAAAACGTGGCTTACATTATTCTATTTTTGGGATGTGATGTTATTCAAAGTTATTGATTTGTTTTTATTGTCATTACGAGTTGGGGAAATCTAGTACATTTTGAACCCTGCAATTCAATCATTACCTACTCAAATCTTAAGGCACGGATGCCACCATCCAATTCAACTTGACATTGAAATAACTTCAATAACCAAAAGGGTTCATTCGAAAGGAAAGATATCATCATTTTTTAGGAAGTGGCTTTTCAAAGGATAATACACATTTGGAAGTTACTGTTCAAATGATGATGCATTTTGGTGCATTGAAAGGTGATTTTATGAGTATACCTACATACACGAATAAATCTCCTGTGAATACAAGAGTCAACTTTTTAGGATTGCAATATTATAATAAAGTGGTTGTATCGCAATTCAAATTTATTGCCAACTCAATTTAACGACTAAGGCCATAGGTAGTCAAACTCCATTCATTTGCTAATACGTGTTATTTTAGGTCCTAATAGGCTCATAACATATTTCTCTAGTCCTTTATTTGGATGTGTTTATAGAACGAGGTATATTGTTAAGGTAACCAAACACTTTTCAGTATGTGGGTTTTACTCAACTGCAATGGCTATGCCATTTTCTCCCATGGAAGAGTTAAACTTGCTTTTTCCAACAACCCCAACTTTTACCCTCATTTAAGGCCTTAGTTTTACAAAGAACCAATTGGGCAAGATAGATCCCTACCAACACTAAACTACCCAATTAACCCTACTCGATTTTTTTTAGACATAGTCCATTAAATTCTAGATTAAGCAAAAGTATCCAACTTGCGTTGGGCGTACATATTTAATGATGGATAACATCTCAATTTCCCACCTTAAAAGAGCGTAAGCTCACAGGTAAATATGCGGCAAGCACAGGTTGAGTAAGATGCTCCAATTTTCATGTGTTGGAGTGGGCTTGAACAAAGAAAGTCTTAACGCATCTCATTAAAAACAGATTCAGTTAATTCAAAAAATAATTGCTCAGTAAACAATTTTTTTAGATCTTTTGGTGATTACCAAAAATAGGTACGTTTGTCATGTTAAGCTTGAGGTTCAACCATACAAACACACAAGATTAATTATTTTGATGGCGGAATTAGATTGATGTCTCAATCATGAAGAAGAAAATGAGGACTCACCTGTGGTATTTCCAAAATAAATGGATTCGAACTATCAAATGCCAACATCAGTTTTTCCCATAATCACCATCAGGTTCTTATTGATTATAACAAAAAGAACAGTTCCCTTAGATGCCCTAATACCTGATATCATAAACAAAGAAACCCTGCATCTCCTGGGGATTTTCCATAAGAACTCCTAAGTGCAATGCCTGGAAATCCAAATGGCATTACCTCATATCATAATGAACCTCTGTATGAAATTCTAATAGATCTTGTCGAAGATCGACGGTGGAAAATCCATATCGTCGAGAGGTTGGAAGTGATAGGAAGTTAGCACGACGACATGAAATTCTATAAAGTTGATGATTGGGTTGAGAAAGTTCAGAAGCCGTCGAGGTCATGTCGAACTCAGAAACTGTTGGGGTGGAGTTGTCGAAGTCAAGCCGCGGCTGGTCGAAGAGGAACCTGTTGAGTTTGTTGGATTGTTGAAGTTGAATCGAGACTTGTCGGAGGTGAACCTATCTGTTGGTAGTACGGCTGCCATTACACCAAAACCCGCAGGTGATTGGTAAACTCACCACTGCCAGATTTCAAGGATCCACGAGAAGCGATTAGTCCCTTGTCAGGATACACCGGGGAGCACTGACTACTTGCAATTTTGTGCAACAATCTCCCCCTCGGCGCGAGTTGAGTGTGTATCGAACTTGTGACCTCTAGCTCTGATACCAATTGTTGGTAGTACGGCTGCCATTACACCAAAACCCGCAGGTGATTGGTAAACTCACCACTGCCAAATTTCAAGGATCCACGAGAGGCGATTAGTCCCTTGTCAGGATACACCGGGGAGCGCTGACTACTTGCAATTTCGTGCAACACTGTCGAGTTTGCAAGTTGTCGGAGCCAAAAACAAACAGGTCATTGAGGTTTTAACAATTAAATCGAAGAAAGGGAAAATAAAAGTGAATTTATTTGCATGAAAAAGAAGTTGTGCTCGAGATGAATTCCGCACTTGAATGAACATAACACTGGAAATACTTGGAAGAAGAAGCTATTGATCTGGAAGATTGTCGTGGAATGAAGGAGCTTTGCGATTTCCCACAGTGGGAGACAATTTTTGGAGTTATGTCAGACTCTAGACAATTTTTTATTGTTGTATGACCATCGACCAAAAATAAGGTAAAACGAGCCAGTCGGGTTTTTTAAAAAGTCATGTAATAGTGGTAAAAATAAGGTCGACCACTATTACATGACTTTTTTTAAAAGTGGCCGAGGACTGGCTCGGTCGACCTTATTTTTACCACTATTACATGACTTTTTTTAAAAGTGGTCGAGGACTGGCTCGGTCGACCTTTACAGTTCTGACCATTTTTGTGTCGACCAATTTGGATATCGACCACTTTGACTGTTGTATGACCATCGACCAAAATATAACATCGACTTTATTAAAACTCAACCACTTTACAATATTGACCATATTTTTACCACTATTAGATGACTTTTTTAATGCAAATTAATGTGTGCTTTTAGCAGATGAAGGTTGTTGGTCAATAAAGGTCGAGGACTGGCTCACTGGACAAAATAACCTGTTGTTTCAAATTAATAATCATTCCTTCAGCCATAATAACCAACGTTGCAGCAATGTTCCACCAGTTGATACGATATTGTAATGGCTGATCCGCTCCTTCTCCAATCGATTTGAATGGCAGACATAGTCTTTTCTTGATATATGCATAGTCGTTGATTGAAGGAAAGGGTTGCTGGTCGACCCTTCATAATATCACGCTGACTACATAGAATAATTGATGACATCATTGGTCCATCGGTCATCATATTGTCAAGAATGCGTCAACTTCCTCAAGCACGCAAAACATTATACCAGTTGATGGTCAAGCTTTTAGATTGATGAACTTCAATTAATATTTTGGGAGGGTAACGAGTACATCAACTGAAAAGCGGCATGTTTGTCAGGTTTACCAAGTTGCAGTCAAAACCTCTGTAATCCAGCTGTTATGGATGTCACACGACACACACACACCTTCAATTCCATTAAACACACAATTCCTTCAATAACCATCGTACCCCTCTGTTGTAGCACCCTGCCAGCTTATTTTTTGTGAAAAAATCTATGGATAAGGAAGCCTTTTGTCTGCCCATGACTATGGTGTCTTCGTCAATAGACACAGAAGGAAGCAACGAATCTGCATCTTCAGTTCAGGGTGGGGTCAAGAGGATTCGAACGCAAGACGAGGTTTCCCCTTTGTTGCAGGAGGAGACCACGTTGAAACAAAGTCTTGTAGAGAGCTACAGAGGTGTGCGCCGTCGTAGTTGGGAGAAATGGGTATCTAAAATTGAGGAACCTAAAAAGATTCCTAAATTTATAAAGTTTTGTAGAAGTCTTATTGAACAATGGACAACATCGTCGACTAGCAGGTATGCATTCGCCTTTTCTGTCGAGAGACCTTTTACTCGTCTTCAAGCCTCAATAACACTCTCAGCGGTGTCGAGCTCGAGAATCACTTCAACCTTGACAGCTTTCAAAATGACGACATTCTCGAATCTGAACTTGCGACCTCTGGCATAGAAACCTTTTCATGCTCTACGCGGGAGTGGATTTCCGAGCCTGCTTTGTGATATTTGAATTCTGGCTTTTATGGTGAGGACTGTTCATACGACTTCGCCTTCGAGTTTCCAGATGCGAACCAAGATTTCGACGCCAGCAAAATCTTTATTGAGAAGGGATTCTGCGACTGGTCTCGGGCCGACTTAACAAGTTGGTTATTGACCGATTCTATAGATTCTATAGATTCTCATTTGCGGGTTTTTCGTCATTTGAAAATTTATTGCAGGTGCTCGCTTGCTTCCGAATTCTAGCCATGTTTCCAATGGCCTATCGAAGCTTCTGTTTACTATAACTAATCTGGCATGCCGAGAATTTATAGAATCACGTTGTGGTAATGAAGCATTTTCAGACTAATTGCAGGTAACGTTAGTTCAGGAAGGTCGACAACGAAGGAATGTTGCAATGGTTGTGGCCATGGATAATTGTCGACCACCGGAAGTAATACTTACATTGGATGATTATAGAAGTAAATGGTCACGAAATACCTTTGACCCCAATTAGCAGAGATTATCCTTCATTGATCGGTCGAAACATTGACAGGGTGATGGTCTGGGAAAGTGTTGGTAGACGGACTGCTCCAGGGGACGAGTTACAGGTCGACTCTAGTGCTGATGAATGCTCACAACTGCCATTTATTCAACTTCTTTGTGGAGGCTTCACGCATATCGCACACACTTTCTTGGGCAGCGCCACCATGTACGAGCAATCTTTGTATTTTCTTGCAGGTTTATTTCCACGGCACGCTATCTTCCATGTTCGAGAACACGATAGGCTGGAGTGAGGAGATAGAAAGAGCTAGGTTTGTGAACACAATAGGCTGGAGTGAGGAGATAGAAAGAACTAAGAAGAAATTGACGGCACCATCCATGTGGCAGGATTCCATTCGCTCTATAAGCGAGGAATCTAATCTACGTGGATGGTTACGCTTCTCCACGGTGAAATTCCTACGGCATAATTAAAACAGAGAGTTAGAAAACCTTAGGATTGTATATATATATATATAAGTGTTAAAGGGTTATGAAGAGTTTGTGAAGTTCTATTAAAATGGAAGTTTAAAGGCAACGCAAAGACATTTTTTTATTTTTTTAAGCTTTGAGGACAAAGCTTCCATAAAGATGACGACAATGTTATGAAGATAAAATAGAAATATTATATTATTAATTATATTTATTATTATGAAAAAGTATCTATGTAAAGACGCAACCTAATAGGGAAGGTTTCCTTAATAGTTTATAAAGGCCAAGTCATATCTAGTTGTAAATCACATCATTTTATATTCAACACACACACACACACACTTACTTGATATATTCAATTACTAAGTATAGGCTTCCGCTTTATAGTTGAACAACCATGGACTATCCTCACTACAAAGTACCCTAAATGCATTATAGCAAGAATACTTGATCAGTGGTATACATGCACAACTTTGACTTTTAGTGTAGAATGGATGGGTCTCATGGCCTCATGGGATTTTCCAATGCAAAAGAGAAAGGACTTAGCCCCCAAATTTTTTTTATATCTCATGGGGCATGCACGGGGTTTTCAATCACCACAAAGGTCCTATAGAGGGAATTGTTTACCTATGAGTGCTATAGGGGAATAGCTTTGTTGATTGGTATATCATGGATAAGTCTATTTATGTGTATAAGGAGCTAAGAACTTAGGTCCTAACAATTCTTAGTAAGGAGCTAAGGACTTAGGTCCTAACAATTCTTAGTAAGGATCATGGCCCATGCAAGGGGGGTCAGAGCATTATTATTATTATTCCTAAGTTCTAGAAAAGGTCCTTAAGAGGTAATGTGTGGTTGTTTTGGATTCCCACAAGCCTTGTTTAGGGCCTAAGGCCTGAGTTTCCTCCCTTGACCATGTCTAGGACCTCAAAAACCATACATTTTGCTAAAAACATCGAATTTGTGCCAAAATCCCCACTTGGAGGCCAAGGATATCCTTAGGAGTACCTATGTGTTGGTTTAATGTGCCTTTGTACTAATATGAAATCAAGTTGGTACATAGAAATTATGCATGGATGATTATTGCCTACAATGTATATATTATTAATTAACTCTTTTCTTAACCCTATATGTTCACTTTCCTTCATCCTAAAAGACATAAATATATAGCTATATCGTATGCTCTCTTATGATATGCTAACATGTTGTTGTTGTTGTTGTTAAGGCTCCCTTGCAGTGATAGTTTGCAGCTATAGTTTGAAGGTCCCAAATACAACAAAGTTTAGATTTTGAATTTCTAGGCAACCTCTCTAGAGATCCCTATATCATGTACAATAATGTAGTCACTAACAATCATGAGAAGCAATTTATATTTATAGTTCAACCCAATCCTAGATTTCTACACTTATTATGTGTTAATAACACCAAACCAAATTATGTACATGTATTCTAATTATTATTTGCATTCATTCATGTAATATAATTGCACCAAGATCAAATAACTATTTATGTACAATGATTCTATATTTTGCATAGTATGTAGAATGTGCATTAGATGCAAAACCAAGATTAATAAGCTATGACTAATAACATCCACACATTTCTCTTCACTATAATTTTTAATATAAACAATAATGTACATGTCTTCATCTTCAACTTAATTTTTTCATATAAATAATAGTGTACTAATAGTGTTCATGAATTATGTAGGATTATAAATTGCACACGTTTTTGTGATATGGCATTTACAACATAGATTTCAATTTCTCAACCATTACATTAATATATATATTGATAGTATTAAACATGTTTAAAAAAAACCATTTTCATTATGCTAAGATCTTAAAAACTACACTCATACTTGATTTACTACTTTTAAAGAGCTAGAAGACTTTACTAAGTTAAAGTTATACACCAAAACTTTTACAAAGCCCACCTTCATATTCTTAGATACATTTAGCTCATCTGATTCCTTCACGAATAAAACTTTTTTTTGGTTCAAGACCATGATTTTTGAAAAAATGATTTCATGGAAACTTTATGGCTCGTCCCGTGTGAGGAAGCAACCTTACTAAATACAAGTTAAGCAGCAGAGGTTAGAGGCAGAAGTGGTTTTTGTTGTGTATCAGTATCAGAGGCCAAGAAAACTTCCGTTTTGATTATACTTTGAAATGGGTGTGTACAAAGATTACAAGGGAAGCCGATACATGGTGCAGTCATGGATTATAAGGCTGCTTTGTTGCTTGGGATGGTTGTGTAATATTGCTTTAGCACAGCTCGAGATAAGTGAAGCAGTAACGGGTTCCACTGGTTTTCCTGATTTAGGAATCACCTGGATGGGTAATGCAGTTGTTTCTGTTGCAAGTGTCTTCAAAGGAAGGCTTGATTTGGAGATGGGAGCCAGGGATGTTCTAGCCATCTTAGGAGGTCCCAAACTGCAGGAAATGAATGGGTTTGGACTGACAACATGTTTACAGGATGCTTCTGTTGTAATGCTGTCAGCCCACCCACCCAATTCTTCCATGAAACAATTCATGAGGTATACCTACAATGCCCATCATGTGCACTCCATCCTACTGTCATGCCAACCTTTAAGATCTGCAGAAGTCACTTTAAAATATGCAGATCAGGTCTGTAATTGCAGTGGAAATACTGGAACATGCAAATGCATTGTATTCACAACAATGGAAAACATCACAGTCATGCTTGCTTTTCGGATGCCTGGAACTCTTAAAATGCTATCTAATTCCCTGTGTCTGTTACCATCTCTCAGCTGCCTGAGAAATGGTTGCCATGGCTGTAACCACGGCCTGTTGCATGTAGAGGGTCAGAGGCTGATAGAGGGTGACTCCATGGTGGAATCCCCTGCTGCAGTATGTGAAATACTTGATATTTTTCCAGAATTCTCCATCCTAAATGAGCGTAACTGCATCTGTATTCCAGTGCATCCAGCAGACAAGGACGACTGGACAAAGCTGCTGATTAGATCTTTGAAGTCTAAAGATAAGGAAGCTAGAGGAGTGAGTGTCATGGCTACTGATGCCCTGGAAAGCTACATAGCTCAGAGTGGAGGACGGTTCAACTTCAAACAAACAATTGAATACCGCACTATCTCCTTAATAGTGCCAAGGTTAACAGAAGTATTCATCAACATTATACTTACTGCCTGGTTCAGAGTGGATGGTCTCTCTAGCTCTCTGGTAGCAAGAAGGGCTATAAGAGACTATGTTGTAGACACTAAGGGAACTGGGTTTGCTGCCAGTGCCTTTGTAACCAAAGCTATGGTCAAATCCAATTCCTTGAACACCAATGTTTGCCAAGTACTGACGTTTAGAGGTAATATTCTCAGTCTCAGAAACTTATCCTTTATGGTGGGTTGTGTCAACCTGATTTGCTCTGTTAGTTGGGCTGTGCTTGTTGCATTTCAAGGAGGCACTGGGAAATGGTATGATACCCATTCCATGCCGCCCACCTCTATACTTAGAGTTGGGTGGATAATGGCAACTATTTGTACGGGTTTGGGCATGGACTGTTGGCATGTGTATTGGAATCAAGATGTGTATTTGAATAGAATTAGTGACAGGGGTAGTTGGAAAAAAATTTCTTTGCTTTGGGCAGTCATAATTTTGGAGCTAATGTGCCTCGTATCATGTGGAGCAGTAGCAAGAACTTGGGGTATAAAGGGTTTTGGGAGATGGATATATAGTGCTATGCAAGGGCTGGCTTGGGTCAAGTGGGGAATTGGCAGCTGTCTTCTGGGTGAGTATTCGCCAGAGCATGAATCTGGAGTTTTCAGGACGAGTTTTCATCCTGACTCTCCCAGCGAACAGAGTATGTGGATTCATGGTGGAATTCTGGTATATTCTTCTTCATTTTGGATCAATGCTAACTTGGCTCTCGTTAGAACTCGGACCAAGTGGGAGCACTTTCCAGCCAGTTAAAGGCTTGTGAGATTATTTTTGGTAGAAGCTCTGAGTTAATGGAGGCAGAATACATATAACTCCTTATTTTTCAGATATAACTCCATGCTTGTGCTTATTATGGAGATCAGTACTGTCAATGGAGTCATGGACTGAATAACATTTACCTGCCAATTTACGAAGATACATTTCTCATTTCTTTTCAATTTCGATGAATCAAAGATGTTTCTATAGCCAAGAACATGGTAAGAGAAGTACAGGGATGGATATTCAGTATATGTATATTGCACAAAAGAACCTGGTAAGAGAAATATAGGGATTAACAATTTCGGAATTGAGAATACGTTACCTTTCTGTACATAGGCCTTCCAAGGAATTGAAGTCCAAAACTTCTGTTAACTATATGTCATATAAAGACAATTGGCTTATGCATAAATGTTCATTAACTTTGGCTTTAATGTAATGTTTTTTTAACGAAACAATGCTTTTTAGGTACAATGTTTTGGTTCTTCGGATCAGTGGTGATTAGTCCTTGGTTGTTCTTTGGCATGGTTGGTCTCAGTTTTGGATTTTTTTTTATGGATATTCTTGGTTTTTTTTTTATTGTGGGAGGATGTGTTACCTTGAAATTGACTTTTCCTGGTTGTCTCTTTCCTCTTTGAAAGATTATAATGATTCTTTTATATTATTTTTAATGAATATATAACTATTTTTCTGTTTGAAAAAAAATACAAGTTCAATTTTGATACTATCTCACCTTTCATAAAAGAATTCATTCTTACTTTTTACATCACATTCACCCTATATAACATGATAAAAGAATTCATTCTTACTTTTTACATCATATTCACCCTATATAACATGATGTATTCATATATAAAAAATTTAGTTTCGTTTAACTTGTTTTTTTATTCAATGTTATTTGGGGAGCAACTAAAGGAGCTTGAATCACGACCATATCTAGGTAGACAATAGATAAGTTACTTCAACATGTCCTTAAGGTTTGTAAAGATAATACATATTATTTTGCTAATATATAAGAAAATATGCTGGTTGTTATAAGAAGTAAAAAGTGTACATGTTTTATTTGGATGAGCAAATAGATGGTAGTAAAGGATTTTTTGTCATTTTATTTTTTAAATGCAAAAAAGATGACGATGAAATATTTATCTGAAGATGTGTAACATAAAATTATTATTTATTTTTCAATCACGACCATACCTAGGTAGACAATAGATAAGTTACTTCAACATGTCCCTACGTTTTGTAAAGATGATACATATTATTTTGCTAATATATAAGAGAATATGCTGGCTGTTATAACAAGTAAAAAGTGTACATGTTTTATTTGGAAGAGCAAATAGATGGCAGTAAAGGATTTTTTGTCATTTTATTTTTTAAATGCAAAAAAAATGATGATGAAATAATTATCTGAAGCTATGTAACATAAAATTATTATTTATTTTTCAATGAAAAAATTATTTATTTGTTTTTTTAATTCAATATTTAGAACATTAAATATTAATAAATAATTATTTTATCAAGGCACTCATTTTATAATAATATCTCAATTTTATAGAGACTTGTGTTAAAGACAAGTAAAACATATATTGGAGGAAGTCATAAAACTTTTCTTGCAAGGAATAAGGCATTATCAATAGTAACATTTTCTTTTCTACACATACAACTAATACCATCTGCCAAAAAAATGTGTGTATGCATTTATGATCCATATATTCCTCATCATTTTTATCGTCAATGCATTTTTTTTTATGTATTGTTCATTTCTTTTTTTTGATTTGCATGCTTGCAATTTTTCTTACCTTGTTTTTATGCTACATTCACTAGTTCTAATGTGCTTTTATTAATTGCCCCAAGATAATTTTAAGTGGATTATAAAGTCTCAACTTTTTGCACCTTTACATCATGGGGTGCACCTTCAATTTTTTTTATCATTTATTTTTTATTCCAAAACTATGATCATTGTGGATGCCATTGTTGACAAAAAATTCAAAGATATTTTCCTTAGTGTATTGTGTTTGCATATGGTATGTCAAGAGTGAGTGCGTCAGTGCCAAGTCCCATTATGAAAGTCATCCAAGGTGTAGAGATGTTCTTGACACGGGAAAATGATCCACCTCCTCAGCATATGATATGTCAACACAAAGGGAGCTAAAAGAATATTATGGAATTCACCAAACAATGCCATAAACTTCAAATCCTCCTACACATCTTTACTAATAAGTGGATAAATTCATATCTAAGATGAAACTATATATTGTGGCCTTAATCATTAAAACAAGTGATACTTGATAGATTTATAAATAGAACATATAATAACAAAATAAGTTACATATATATTAATATCATTCTCAAGCATTACTAGACTGGTCTTTTGGAATGCATAAAAGCTTATCTTGTCGAAAATGGACAAGTGTCATGTGATGATGGGATGGTCAGCAATGGACCTAAGATGTTTGTATATAGTACATCAAGGGATCATTGAGGGACAATGTGAGTGTTTCGGGTCCCATTATCAAAGTCATCCAAGGTATGGGGATGTTTGTGATGTGGGAAAATGATCCACCTCCTCACCATATTATTTTGTGGGATTCAAACATTTGGAGTGAAAAGCCTAACCACAACTATCACATAAAGGAAAGCAGAAATGACAATTGGAAACATATGATTGGTTTTATAGATGAAATGTTAAGTAAGGCTTCTTCATACATTCACGAGGAGAATCTCCATATAAATATATATCCATGAATAAGTGGAAGTGTGATATTTTACCAACATTATGAATGTAGATCATTTTACTTTATATATATAATACACAAGTTGGAGTCTATCTTTTTAGAGGATACATTTAATGCTTAATGATGTACTTTCTTAAAGAACATATTCTTCCTTCAAAAACTTAAATAACTTGTAACCTTATCAAGACACCACTTACTTATCTAAACAAGCCATTCGTGTTAGAGTGAAGAAATCTAAATTTTACCATACTTTTTAATAATAAATAATTAGAATGTGTTTTTAAATTAAAAATATCATTTAATTACTTTTTCATTAAGTTAATAAAATGCAAAACATTTTTTTATTTAAAAACTTAAAAATATATAAATATTAATTTGTTATATATTTAAATTTTTAATATACAATAAAATAATTTGATAAAAAATGATGTGTGTTAAATGTGGCTTGATTATAAACTTAGGATTGAGAGATTTCACATACAAAACATAAAGGAAAAATATCCAAGCAAAATGAAGGGATGGAAGTATATCCTATTACCCTATTTCTTTTTCTCTGAAATAGAAGAAATATTATAATAATTGAGGTTACTAGCTTTTGATACAATGCCAAGACACTTACACATCATTATGTATATACAAAACTTAACTATTTGGAAAAACTTAGTCATTTATAAGCAATATTTGAGCATTCTCCATGGCCATATCAAGAATCAGCTAGAATTAACTTTATACATAAAGTGAAAAACCTTATGAAAAGTAAGAATTGAAAATTTATGTATTTTATATATATATATATATATATTATTTAAATATATATATAGGATATTTTGTTTGATTTTTTTTAAAACGATGAAGTTGAGGAAGTAATAAACCATCCACCAGCGTTCTGTTATGGCTATGGCATAAATTTCAAAGAAAAAGGCCAGCTATAAATCTCGAGTAACACTTAACCCTAGACCTGCCAAAGAGTCTACCCTTTGCATTGCACTCTTGCAGGTTTGTTTATTAAATCACTGAAAAAAACTTGGGATTTATCAAATTTGGAGCCGAATCAGATAAATGATACTAAATTGAAATCATCTTGATAGAGGAGTGAAAACATATTCAGGAAGTAATCTTAATGTTGATAAATTATTCACGGAAATATTTTGGGGGCCATAATCTTCAGAGGTTTTTTGAGTCACAATCTCCATCTCAGCTTTAAGATTGGAAAAAGAATCATTTTTTTAATCCAATAAGATAAGCTATATTTCTATTATAAAAATATATGTAATTCAATAAAATAAGTTATATTTCCATTATAAAAATATATGTAAATGTGTTAATACAATCATTCATTTCCAAGAGAAAGCCAAACAAAGGCATCTATACAAAACCAATCTCAAGAGACAAAGATACTCCAAAAAGATTCCCACACATATGACCAAAAATAGCCAAAAGACACTCATGGAATAGCTACATGAGTCGAAGTCCACCATCTAAAGGGACATGATGATACAGTGATGTACAAGAATAGATATCAACTGCCAAAAAACAAAAAAATAGAGCCCTGTCACCAGCATGAGGAGGATAACAATAGCAGATGCCCACTTGTAAGAAGCATAGAATGAGACCAAAACTCAAAATGAAAAAAATCATCCCATAAACATTAGTGCCAAAGAGCTCTGAAATCATGTGTCAAAAAACTTTCGTCCATAAATATTCACTTTTAGATTTTTAACCAGAACATTATAATTTGTCATTTTTATTCAAAATTGATTTTTAATTTTTTCAAATTTTAAATATATAAATAAGTAAATATTTTTATCCTTAGTTTTTCATTTTTCTCAATTTTATTTTAAAAATAAACTAATTCCTTAGATTTTCATTTTATTCTATTTTATTTTAAAAATAAACTAATTAAAACAATTATCACAATTTAAAATTAAAATTTTAATAATTTTAACCAATCCCCAAAATAAATGCAAATCATTAATCATTTAGATTACACCTTTATTTTAAGCTTTCTTAAATATTAAAAGACAATATTCACCAGAAATATTGTACAGTATTCACAAGAAATATTGTACTCCTAATATTTATTTGAGCATTATAAAATAAATTTAACCAATGTGAAACAAACGCAGGTATGCATTATAAAATAAATTTAACCAATGTGAAACAAATGCAGGTCTCGGGTAACAGGACAGGGCATTAGTCATCTCTTCACTCCCATGGTAAAGATGAAGGGCAATTATGAATGGTAGGCAAGAAAGTGAATCTTGATGTGAGAAGACAATTATGAATGGTGGGCAAGATAGTGAATATTGATGTGAGAAGTGGGGCACCGGGCATGATGGCATCCCACATGCAAGAACATAAACAGAATGTACCTACTACCTACCCCTGCGTGAAAAAAAAGAAAGACGAAAGACAATTATGAATGGTGGGCAAGAAAGTGAGTCTTGATGTGAGAAGTGGGGCATCCCACGTGCAAGAACATGAACAGGATGTACCCCTACATCCCTAGTGGGTCCATCTTTAATGTAACGTGTAATATAGATATGATTGATCTATTTTATGTTAAAATTTTAATTTTTCATTATTTAATTATAAACCAGTATGTTATATTTTTAATTAAAATATAATTTTTATTATTCAAATTATATTTTTATTGCAAAAATAAATTTAATATTTTAAAAAATTCTATAAACACCAAAATTATAAATTTTAACATTATATATTTACAATTCTAATATATAAAAAAATTAAAAATATATAACATATCAAAATATATATACATCGATATTACAACTCTTTTTAATAAAAATGGACTCATTAAATGTATATATCCTTCCATCCTCGTCTATTTTTTATCTTAATCTTGCCTCTCAGTAATTCTGAAAAACGGCGTGATAAGGCTTTCTTTGCAAGCTTTAACCATAATGCAATGAAGCATTTTGTAACTAGCACTCTTTAAGCTCCCTCCTTGTACACTTGCTTTTTCTCTTTCTTAGTAGAGTAGGTGGCAATGTCGTACATTGAACATTAAATCATATTTAATGTCGTACTCGATTTTTCCACAGGTCTCGATCTGGAAATGGAACCACTGCTTTTTACTCTGCCTCGGATGTTATAGGTGCGAAGGCTACTATGGCCTTTCCCTCTACGGATGGTGGGTCTGCTGTGAGCTAAGGAGGTAGGACTGGAATGGGATCTGCCACTGGTGAACCCGCCACCTTTGTTTCTACAGGCACGTCTGCCACTGATGCTTATGAAACTAATACTATATATACCCTCGCCTCTTTGGGTGAATCCGCTCGTGCCACAGAATATACCTTTGCTATTAGTAGGGTTCAATCTCCAGGTTAAGGACATTTTACTTTTTTTTACTCAGTTTTTCCACACGTTAAGGACGGTACGCTGGAGATGCAGGGTTCTTCTTGTCCGGTATGCTTGCATGTGAGATGCCACAATTTTTCCACACGTTAAGGACGGTACGTTGGGGATGCAGGGTTCTTCGTGTCCGGTACGCTTGCATGTGAGATGCCCCACCTCTCACATCACTTTCATAGTTGACAGTTGTCCTTCATCTTTACCATTGGAGTGAAGAGATCCAGCTGTCTCTAGAGACTGAGACGTGCATTTAAACGATTTAATTTTCTAAAGAGGGCGAACATTATGGGTCATACAGCCGAGATAAGTGTGGGAGGCTATTGGATGAGAACATTCAACGGCCCTCTCACACCTACCTCGTGGAACCAGAGGACTCTGCCTAAAAAATAAGTTTCGCCTTCTAAAGAATGGGGAGATGTCTTTTTTTTGTTGGTTGATCATTTCTCTAAAATGTGGTCTTAATTTTTAGAATCCCAGATATATGGTATTAAGATTATAAAATTTAGGTGTTATAAAGATTTTTTAGGGAGTCGAATTCATTTTTCCAATAAATTATGAATAAAGAAAAGTTATCAAAAATCCACATAAAAATCAAAATTGTCAATCTTTATACAACTCCTTAAATAAATATTAGAACTAGAATATTTTTATAAATATTGTATGTTAAGATTTAAAAAGAATCTTAAATAAATATTAGAACTAAAATATTTTTATGAATATTGTACTTTAAGATTTAAAAAAATAATTCTTGAGAATCAAATTTCTTTATGAAAAAGATTAGGCTTTCTTTCTTAGATACTATTTCCAAAGTTATTTTAAGAATACAATTTAGAAAATTATAATAATAATAATAATAGTAATTTTATTTTAAAATCATTGCTAAATTAAACATTATATCGGTGTAAAAGACTCTTTGTTGGTAAATTTTGTTTTTGAAAAAACTTCTATTTAATTGTTAAATTTTATATATATATACCTTATCCTTTTAAATTTGAACTTGTAACTTAAAAAAAACTTACTTTATATTTTCATTACTTTGATTATTAAAAATCTAAAAATAAATATTTATAAAAAAATTTAAAACAATTATTTTTAATAAACGATTTCAAATCTCTTAACATAAATATTGTTATGATGTTTTTTTTCCCACACTTAAAATTGAGATGGAGATTACGAAAGTCGGTTCATGAACATGTTTTGATCGCTCTATCAAGATGATATCAAATTTGATATTCTTTATCTAATTTGATTTAATATTTATCAATATTCAGTTGTTGTTTCATTGAAGTAACCAGATAAATATTACATACATTTATATATTAAAAAAAAAGCTTTAAAATTTTTGTGAAAAGATGAATAAAATTATATAAAAGCAAGAGCCACGAGGTGGCAATGTCCTCGACGTTGCCACTTATTATAGCGAAAAAAGGAAAACCTACCACTTGTTGTAGTGAGAAGAGAGAAGTTCCCTTCGACCTGTGGCTTCACCACGAACTATAACCCCTGATTTTTGGCAATGACATCAATCTTCTTGTGCATGAATCACGATTTTGCATGGTGTTCCTTCCAAAACTTCACTGGCTCCTCATCCATCGTTTCCTTCTCACCACAATCTATCAAAACATGAGCTGCTAGAATTTTCATCACCTAGAAAGTGGCCATGGACCTCTCATACAACACCATACGGGCATGGGTAGTTCCTGGGTCCTATATCCATTCTGCCAATGCCTCAATCTCCTCCACTAGTTGTGTGGCTTCCAAATCCTCCCACAATCCCTTCTCCACTTCCTCAATTTTCCTATGAACCAGCTTGAGGACAGACAATTTGAAGAACTGCGCCGCCTGGGTTGCCTTCCACTATTCCCTATTGACATGAGGGGAAACAACTTCCTCTTTTCTTGTTGCTTCAAATCCAATCGACCACCCATGCGTCTCAATTACTCCACACAACAAGCTTATAGGATTCTCCAAGTTCGCCCCTCCCACCTCTTCCAAATTCTCAGCAGAGACAAGCACCACTATCAAACAACCTCTGCACCAACCCGTATGCTTCGCATTCATAAATACGCCATTGATATCATAAATTGCCATAAGGACACCCGAGGATCCCCACAAAGCCCGTCCAATCACCGTACCCATCGCTAATCCACCACCCTGCTCCATCTTCATTCCCCATAACTGCAACAGTAACCTCCTCCTCTGTTGTACTTTCAAATGACCTCTCTGGCCGCCAAAGTAGCGTCCTTTCTATCTCCACTTTCCTCCATAAATTTGTCATCCTCTCTGCACATCATCCTCTTCTCAATAGCTAATTGTTTCCTCCGCCACATGATACATCTTTTCGGCCACATGGCCCCCACCTCGTGTCCATCACCCACATCCAACATACCCTTAACAAGTTTTCAAACTTTAATGTTAGAAATTAATACTTTTAAAAATAAAACTTTAAAAAACTTTATTATAATAAAGATTTGGAAGGTTCTTAAAATATCAATACCTTAATTAAATACTTTGATTAATGATTTAAAAAACCTTATATATTCTTTTGAAAAACCTTATATGCTTACTAGGGTGATACATTCCAACTTTGAAAATCCTTATTTTAATCATGGGAAAAAGAAAATCCTTATTTTAAATCAAACCATAAAAACTCCTTAAAAATAGCGAGCGATACAAAGTCAAACTTACATCCCTTTATCAAATCTTAACTAACAATAAAATAATCACCAAATACAAAACTTTGAAAAACACTCTTTTTGAATTGATTAAATCATTGAAAGCATTATAATGATATAAATTGAAATATATAAAAAAATAAAATCAAAGAATTTAATAAGAATATAATTTTATTGTTAATCTTTGAATATCTCTTACCAAGTTTTTTTTTTCAAATTTTGAAAGAAAATTTAATATATTATGGTGAAAATTATTTAAAAATAGTAAAATTTTATTAAATTTGTATTTTTTAATTTTAAAAAAAATACATTTAAATTTTAAAAAAAATTAAAAATATTGAACATATTAAAAATTAAATATTGTGATTTTTTATTATATATATATATATATATATATATATATATATATATATATATATATATATATATATATCACTTTTATAATAATAATAATAAAGAAATTTCAATTTTTATTCTAAGAAGAGATGGTACAGATCGATATGTAGATTAGGTTATGTTTATGTTGTTGTTGACACCTACCTGGTATGTACCACACATCTTTTTTTAATCGAAATTGAAATTTGATAAAGTATAAATTTGTAAAATTAAAAAACTTATGTTTCTCTGGAAACTTAACTGGTATATACACACCTCTTTTTTAATAAAAGAGAAGTTTGATAAAATTATAAATTAAAAATAGAGATACCTCCGTGCCTTTTTTTTAATCTAAACTGAAATTTGATCAATTATAAATTATAAATTAAAAACAGAGATATCTCCATTCAAAACTCTTTGCAAACTTAAATGAGTTTATCTTAAATTAAAAAAAGTGAAAATAATTGAAGTCAATTGCAGACCGGGGGATAGGTTTAAAAAAGGGAAGGTTAGCATGTGGTTGTCAAACAAAACCAATGTGAAAATGTTCAAATCCTTCAACAGTGACATTCAATTTTAGCAAATGGGCATGTTGTAAAATAAGGTAGAAAAATTATTAATGCAGGAATTTAAATAAAACAAAATATATTTTAATAAAGAAAAGGTTACGATTCATCCACAGTCAATTTTAGCAAATGGGCATATTGTAAAATAAATATGTGTCAAAGATATATGTCAAGAGAGCCCCCCGCTCGAAGGATTTTTATTTGCACTGCACGCTAATTTACTACGAGGATATCAGCATATATAAATATTTGGAGATCAACCACGCAAATTACCAGAAATTGGCTCCTCTCCTTTGCTTCTCCTGTCTTGGAGATAAGAGTGTACAAGCAGAGAGAGATATGGACATTCGTGATTTTAGAAGCAACATAATGGAGAATCCAAACAGAGCAAGCTTCTTTAACAAACAAGTTATCGCAAGGTTCCAAAAGTTTGGAGGAGTACGAATTGACAGTGATGTAATTGTAACTGCAAATGAGTGTGAGAATCTCACCAACATTCCTCGTGAAACTTTGGAAATTGAAGCCGTTATGCATGGTGAAGCATGGCCTCTTAAGCTTCCAGATAATGCATGAGCTCGTATTGATTTTCATTCTCAATCATAAATCTGAATAGATATAGGCTACGATGTTCAACAATGGAATTTGTTCTGAGCACATTATTGCATAAAGCAGTAGCATCCACAGTGAAAGTAAGGGTCTCATAAACCACGATAAAATGTATTTGATCTTAGTGAATGAATTATGTTACTACAGAGGTTATATATAAGATTTATGCTCTTCATCTCTGTTAATGAAGCAATAGGTCCCAATAAGTAATTGTATAAATTGTTGGCAATAAACAATAGTAGTTATTATGGCTCTCTTAGATTGTTGACGAAGAAGTTTATTGTCTATTTAAACTGGAAACACCTGGTTGATCATGACATTGTGGCATTCCATAGATCATACCCTTTTTGCAACTAAAATAAAAGGGTATCCAACCTGAAACTAAAGCATGACTTCTACAACCGCAAATTTTGTCGGCTGCCAAAACCCATCAACATTTGTTTTTCTCCTTTCACCTAAATATAGAGACATAATTTCACTAAAAATGACGTAAAATCAACTAAAATTTACGTGAAATCCACTAAAATTTCACATTTTTACTGTACCAATGGTTGCAATAAATTTTTAAATTTTTATTTCTTTGGAAATACTACAAATCTGCAACATATCACCCTCCGTTGAAACCCTGAGCGCGAGTGCAAGGTGTAAATGGTAGCTCGCAAACACATTGTTCCGCTTGCAATCTCCGAAGAAATCAAATCCGCCTAATCGGGTAAAAAAATATATGCCAGCGAAAATCCTACCAATCTCTCCTCCTGCTAACATGGCCATAAATAAGCATGAATCCGGTCTATGTGAATCTTGTGAATGAAAGGAAACAGTCAATAATCCACCCACAATCCGACTTAGCAAACCTATGATGGAGCAAAGCATCGCTGCACTTTATATCAAGATGGGTTGTTTGTGTTACAGCTAAGTGGACATGCAAGTGCAGAAATGCATGTAGGTAGCCACACGTGCAGAAATGCATGTAGGTAGTCACACTATGAGCTTTGAGGGTGACACACGAAAGCTCAGGGTGACACATGGATGAAGATGACCAGGCTGTGATTTTTGAGGATCACTGCATGACCATGGACTGCAAGGATGTCAGATGTCAGATAACCATGCTAGAGCTTAGAGAGGAGGGAATAATAATAAATTCCAGATTATCTCAGCAGGCAACGGCTTCTTGGGATCATTATATGAGGCTGAGATTCAAAGCATACAAATAAATCCAATTTTTTAAAAATCAGTTAATAAAAACTTCAATTAAATAATGTAATTGAAAAGCTTAGCTTTAACTTTATCTCTCACAAAAATCTACCATGTACACACATAAAAAGCTAATCCATTAATCACCATCATAAGTATATCTATGCAATGCCAGAAGGAAAAGACCCTCATTAAATGACTGACAACAGTAGGAAAGTCTGAAACCCTCTTCCCAGGTGATGTCATCCCGCCGCCCCCTCCTGGGAAGGGAAAAATGAGGATGACATCACAACTTGCAACCAATAACAATTCAAAAAATTCAATTTTTTAAAATTTTGTTAAATAAAATATATTCTAAACTATACAAGAACTATAAAGTGGATGAAAATTTTATAGACCTAATGGCTAAATAATAGGGACTCGGCGAAACATATATGATCCCCTTAGTAGACATAATAATTATTTTTTAATGAATC
The DNA here is from genome assembly GCA_027924585.1 of Larix kaempferi. Taxonomy (NCBI): domain Eukaryota; kingdom Viridiplantae; phylum Streptophyta; class Pinopsida; order Pinales; family Pinaceae; genus Larix; species Larix kaempferi. The sequence continues at coordinate 6,932,681 of BSBM01000276.1, read as the reverse complement.
AAAAGTTATAACGAAAATAAAATTTAAAAAAATATAATAAAAATAGAATACACCAAATTTCAAATGTAAATTATGCACAATTTCAATTTTTATATTATATAAGGTTTCCATTTCATGTATAGAGTTAAGTCAAGTGGATTCTTCATACTACATGACTTCTTAATTATGATTAATGATAAGGGATGTCGTGTACTTTGGGGATATTGATAACATTGAAACTATTTTTTTTTTCCTTTTAAATATGACCTTAAATTGCTTCTAAATGTCTAAGAGCTTGTCTTCCTAAAGTACAAGGGAACGAGTTTTTTTTTCAAACCAAAAAAATGTAACTTGATATTCTTGGGGAATCAAAGTTACAGCAAGAAGTTGAGCAAGTTCCTGGATACACCAGAGTCCGTCCACTTTTTACAACAATGAACCATTGAGCAAGTTCACCATAAACATAATAAAAACTATCTGTAGTCTAGTAGACAATAAGCAAGGCAACAACTTTCAATACTGTTACTGAGTACCAAAGGTCCTCACTAATGGGGTAACCCAAAATACAAAAATACAAGAAGGAACCCATCTAGAAAAAACTGTAGGTGCCCGAATCCATACAAGCATTGTTCAAAAACTCTTCAAAGAGGATGAGGCCATCCATCTGCCCCACTGCAGCCTTTGAAAGTCGGTCTGCATCCATGTTGAACTCCCGAAATATGTGAGTGAAGGTAATATGCTCGAAAGCTTCCTTCAACTCCCGAACACGAGCCATCCACTGCTGAAGATGCAAGACATTTATAGTAGATTTACCCATGATCCAGTTGATGATGCAAAGGGAATCACCCGCCACTTAAAGAGCTGGAATTCCTCTCCTCCTTGCAAACCACAGGAGACCCCACAGCGCCATCAACTCGACTTGAGTGTTCGTGCCAGCTCTCGCCCTCATAGGAAAAAATATAAAATGACCAGCCTTGATGCGCAGGACCATCCCCACCCCACACCAACCATTGGAATGTGCCCCATCAAAATAATCGTCAGAGAGGTCAGGTTCAAAAATGGGAGGAATGAGGACACAAAAAGAAGCCGGAGTCTTCAACGTGCAGAAAGTTCAGAACAATGCAGAAGCACGACAAGCTGCATGAGTGGATGACGGTTGTCGACCCTAAAAAATAGCACCATTTCATTGTCTCCAAACCTCCCAAAAAATGAACAACGGTAACTCAACCACCATCGGCTTAGAATGAAACCATTGGTGCATAGAGTCCATAAAAATCCCCCCCGGCCAAAGAGCCTGAAAATGAAGAATACGTTGACAGGTTTTCCACACATCATGAAAAAAGGGGCACTTGGCAAATAAATAGGACACCGTCTCCTCCTGGCCAGCGCAGAGGATACAAAACCCCGGACCAACGAAACCCCTCTTGATCAGGTTATCCCACGTAAGAACTCTGTTTTCCATACAGAACCAAATAAAACAACAAATTTTAAGAGGAATTTTCCAGTGCCAAAGTTTGGTGTACCACCAACAAGCCCCTCCAGTCACTCGTTCTTGAACCAAAAAATCATAAGCATTATGAGCCGAAATGTCACCATTGGAATCTCTCCAATCCCAAACCAATCGATCGGGCTCCTTAGACAAACATATACCTGCAACCTGAAGCCATCGAACATAGCAGTCCCACTCACTGGCTTCCCTGCCAACAAGACCAAGATCAATCGCCTGCATCCACCACGATGAAGCACCAGAAACACCCCCAATAAAGACCTGAGAAACTACCTCAATATTTCTTGAGTGCAGGGAGCGGATCAAATCCAGAGAAAGATGATAATTTTCCTACAAACCAATAATGGGATCAAGACCCACACACGCCCAGATACCCCGACCAACCACCCATCCAAGTTGTTTCTTCAACAGAGGAAGAGATTTAAGAAGTCCCCTCCAAACAACTGAAGCACCAAAACCAGTAGCAGAAGTATTGCGGATCCAAATAAAAGGCATGGTATCGCAAAGATATTTTTGCCTAATAGAAATAGTCCAAAGGCCTTCCCCAAACAGAGCTCGCCAAAGAGTTTTTGCTCCCAGTGCCTCTGTAAACCAATCAAGATTCTTCAATCCCCATCCGCCAGAAGCTTTTGGAAGGGCAAGTTTCTACCAAGAAGCAAGATGAAATTTAAACAGAGTACAATTTCCATCCCATAGGAAATGGAACATCCGCTTCCGGATATCATCCAGCACCCTCCTCGACACCATTTCCAAATAAATCCAAAAGACTGGAATACCCTGAAGGACTGAGTTTAATAAGATTAGCCTGCCACCAAGAGATAAGAAACGAAAGGTCCATGAGCTGATCTTCTTCTCGATATGTCGAACCAGCCAAACCCAATCAGTATACTTATAACAATTTGGCTTCAGAATAAAGCCAAGATACTGAAAACCGTCTTGCAAAGAGTGATGATGGTAAGAAAACAACTGCTCCATCTGCTGGCTAAAAGCTATATCCGATTCTAGATCTGAGCTGATAAATAATGACGATTTGAGAGGATTTACTTTCATACCAGAGGCACAACAAAAAAGTTTTAAGATATTTTCCTCAAGCTTTTTCCCTCCTGGCATTGTTGTGCCTGCGACGTGCTCGGCCTCTCCGGGGGTCTGTTATCGGCCTGGAACCCCCTTGTCTCTCATTTTTCTCCTTTTGTTGTTGAAGGTGGCATCTTGTTTTTTTAACCATGGGAACAGCAACCTCCCAAGGGTATATCCAACAGCCCGCAAGCCAGATATACCAGAAACTTGTGACTCAGCAGGGGCCGAGACGTCCCGAGACCCTTTATCCCAAGGGAGAGCCTCTATCCCAGGGGTCGCCTACCCTTCGAGCCTTGTCATAGCGGGCCAATGAACAACCCTACCCCCCGCCGGTTTTGAACCTGTGACCTCCTCAGAGATAACACATGTTCTTAACCATTAGGCCCACTCAGGTGCTCTACTTATGGAAGGACATTTCAAAAATCTCGATAGGGTGGTTCGAGTTCTCAATATGTATGGTCCTTATATTCATAAGAAGGAATACTGGTCTCACCTATTTTCTTTGGATCTACTTAATGACCATGGACATACTTTTCCGAATGACTAGATTTTATCTAGATTTTATATGTACACAATACTTTTCCAAATGACTAAATTTTATATACACACAATGTTGTTGTTTCACATTAATATCTTGAGATTGTATCAATAGATACAAATAATCTTACTATTATAAATTTTCTTCAACTTAAAAAAAAATTGGAAATAACATAAGCATTGGATTTTATAATTATAATCATATTGGTCAATATAACACTCCTCTATTTTTCATGGCATGTAACACATGCCATTAAAAATAGAGGAGTGCATGTGTTGTTATTATGATATATACAATTACAATATAATATTACTACTTTATTGTTATCATCATATTATATAAAAACATTCTATAACAATTGATTTGGATTATTGTATTTTTTTATACCCTATTACTTTATTTGGGAGAGATTAAGTAATAGGGTATACTGGCATATCTCATTTTGTTTGCATGTTTTTCCCTCGTATTATATGTGTAATCCCAACTATATTATGAAGACTTGTGGACTTAAGGAGTTCATAGCATCCAAAACATCTAATACCATTTTATGGATTTCTATGATTCTATTTTCAACTACCTTTTCTTTGATGATTCTGAAACAAATGTCGTAGACTATATGTATGCTATTGATATGGTCACACCTCTAATTGATCCAAATCTATGTATACTGTATAGTATATGTATGTTATTAATGTAGTGCATATCATTCTAATTTATCCAAATTTCATTATTATACTATAATACAGTTCATATCACATCTCTAATTGATCTAAATCTCTCTCTATATATAAATTAATTAATTAATTAAGTTTTACTAAAACTTAATTAACAATAAAGCTGCTTTACTTTGAGAAAAGATTTAAATTTTCAAATAAAAACTTAATCGGTAGATTTATTTAAATTTTCAAATAAAAACTTAGTCAATAGATTTATTTAAATTTTCAAATAAAAACTTAGTCAATAGATTTATTTAAATTTACTTAGTAAATAAAATCTTAGTCAATAGATTTAAGTTTACAACATTTCCATAAACAAATTTTAATAACTATTAAAATTTTTATAACAATTAACAAATAACATCTAAATAGAATCATGGTGCATACAATGGTTTATAAGTATGGCACTTGTGTTAGATTAGTTTTATGAAGGTTTGATTAAATTAAATCTCAGAATTAAAAATTTGTAAAAATATTTTAGAAACATAAACTAAATTAACATAATATCCACTAGTATTTAGTGTTTAATTGTATGTTAATTTTATGAACCATTTTTATTTATTTGTGCATTAATTCTATTAACCATATTCCTAATCCTGTAGCCAATAAAAAATCATATCATTTAAATGAATTAAATTAATATTTTGCGAGATTTAAATATATTTGTTTCCCTATGTAATGAGTGAGTTTTTCTTTTTCCTTTTTCATACGAAAAAATACAACTTTAATTACAGAAAAAGTTGTGTCATGTGTTACATATAAGGTGAGGTGCCTAGATGAAACATATCAAATATGTAGAAACCTATTTTCAATGCTCAAAAAAACTCTAATACAAAGGGCCTACCAGAACATAATGGAGCATAGTTCAATAAAAAGCAAAAAAATATAACATGTCTGAGCTGTCATTTTAGTGGAAGTGCACATAATCTGACTGAAACAGAACATCCTCTCGGTATTCATCACCCTGTAAGGAGCCATCCAATTCTCCCACAGCATTTTGGAAAGCTGATCAGCTTCCGAATTATGCTCCCTGTAGATATGGACAAAATTGGTGGCCGCAAATAGTGATATCAGTGCTCTCGTACGCTTCATCCATCCGTGCAGCTCCAAAGAGTGCAGAGTTTGTTCACCCTTCGCCCATAGTATGAAAACTCTGGAGTCACCAAAGATAGTAAGAGAATGCAGTCCAATAGAGTTGGAAAAGAACAGGAGGCCCCATAAAGAAATGAGTTCAACACGGTTATTCGAGCCACGACCAACATGCATCTGTAATTTATAATAATGGGTCGCTAACAAATAGAGCAACATGCCAGCCCCACACCATCCAAGCTGGGCAACACCATCGAAAAAGCCAAATGGAAAACAGTAGTCGGTTGCTGAGAAAGGCAGTATCATTCTCTGCTTCTTATGACATAAATGGATGTTTGACGAGAAAAAACCCGCAATCTTAGTTGATAGCCATGGAACCGAGCCCTTCACATCCTGGAAAAGCCATCGGTTACGACATTTCCAAACTTCCCAAAACACAATAAAAGGCAGCGCATAATCAAAAGAGCGAGCCTCAAACCAAAGTTTTAAATTCGCCACCACAGTATCAAGCCTCCAGGAGAATTGGAAGTGTAGTAAGGTTTCCAGACATGACCACAGTTCTCTGAAGAAGCTACAATGAAAAAACAAATGATCGACAGTCTCAATTGCCACCGAGCACAGGATGCAGCGACTCAGACCAGCAAAACCACGTTTATTAAGATTGCTCCACGTCAAGATCTTATTATGAATGACCAACCAGGTAAAACAACGGATTTTTAGAGAACATTCAACTTTCCAAAATTCCCTGCAATGACGCCAACTACCACCATTCGTCTTGGGAAGTAACAAGCAATTGTAAGCTGCCCTAGCTGTGACCACACCAACGGTATTATCGGCGCACCAGCGCAAAGAATCCTCCTCAGGAGATAAAAAGATCCCAGCCTGAACCAACAACTGAACGTACATGTCCCAATAATCATGGAGACAAGGTTCAAAACCAATATCCAACGCCGATTTCCAGTAAGTGCTAGCACTATCCAAGGTACATGAAGCTTGTTTTAAAACCACTACATTACAATGGTGAAGACCATGAATGATAGCCGCCGGAAGCCCGAAATCATCCCCCAATCCAGCAATAGGATCAATACCAACGAAAACCTGAGTGCCCCTGCCAACTTCCCAACCAATACCAAGATTGATGATGGGAAAGGCTTTCATCAAACTACGCCAGAGGAAAGAAGCTGAGGTACAGCACTTGCCATTTCACAGCCAGAGAGGAGTTGGTAAACAACCAAGGTATTTTGCGCGGACCACCTTCCCCCACAGACCATCATCGAACAGACTTCTCCACAGAGACTTCGCACACATGGAAAGTTTCTGTGGGGGATGGGATTTACTTACAGCGTCGTGCGCCGTGGAGAAGTAAATCCCATCCCCAGAGCAACATTTGTTCCCGCTCCCACCTTCCAAATAAGGCCTCTAACCAACCACTAGTAGACCTTGATAAAACCAAACAAGAAGTTGGATGTGTTCCTAGTACTCTTCATAGGGTTCCGATCAACAAATGCATAATAACATATCAATTTTTTTTCCTTTTTTTCATGATCGTAGTGAAGAGTTTTACCCTTTTGCATAGAATTGAACCTAGTCTTCCATCGGATTACCCATAAGGTCCACCACTAGTTCCGAGTTCCCATCCTCAACCAGAGATAAGAGTTTTTAAGTAACCTATCATGTTATGTTCTTCTTAGACGAGAATAGCCATTAATTTCTCCATTGAAATGGGTTTTTCCATGTAACTTCTTGTAAACTGTGTTTACTTGATGATTGAGATAGTTGTAGCTACATGCATGGAGACAAAGGTAGCTTCAATGGCGCCATTAAAGCGTCACCAATGCCGAGAATGCCCATAGCAAATACAGGGGCGTGGGCAAAGGAGAAAGCAACACTAATACCGAAGGTAGGTTCGAAATGCCGAGAATGCCCATAGCAATTACAAGGGCGTGGGCAAAGGAGCAAGCAACACTAATAAAGAAGGTAGGAGTCAAAATTTATTGATTCAGAAGCATTAGAAGGTGCCTCCAAGTGAGCAATGGTTTGTACAATTTCTTTATCTACTTGACCTCTATGGTATCCACCGATTAGGGATAGAGACACCTTCAAGCCACTGTGAGATGAGTGCACTTTGAACTAAGCTTTGCTGTAATATTGAGTGGCCACAGTGCCTATCGAGTGAAGATTGCAGACGGAAATAAGAGTGTCTGTTAACAAAGTTGAGAAACTTCTACAGTACATTGTATTTATTTTAAAATGGCAGTATTCAAATGCTGGCAAGGAAGGCTGTCTATGATGCAGTTAATTATAAAGCTGGTTGTATTGTTGGGATGGCTGTGTAGTATTGGTTTAGCACAGTTTGAGTTAAGCGAAACAGTCACAGGTTCGGCTAGTTTTAACGATTTAGGAATCACCTGCATAGGCAATGTAGCGGTTTTTATTACAACTATATTAAGAGGAAGGCTCGATCGGGAGATGGGTGCCAGGGATGTTCTGGCCATCCTAAGAGGTCCCAAACTCAAGCACATAAATGGCTTTGGGCTGACCACATGTAAGAATAGGGAATATCAAGATGTTTCTGTTGTCATGCTGTCAGCCCACAGGTCTAATTCTTCCATTAGCCAATTCATGAAGTTCATCTCCTATGCGTATGATCTGCAATCCATCCTCCTGCAATACCTTCCTCTACAATCTGCACAAATCAGCGTGGAGATCTGTAATTGCAGTGCTAATTGCAGATGCATTGTATTCTGGGCAGTAGAAGAAATCACTATCATGCTTGCTCGTCGGCTGCCAGGAACACTAAAAAGAGTGTCTGATTCAATGTGCCTACTCCCATCTCTGGATTGCCTGAGAAATGGCTGCCATGGTTGCGACCATGGCCTGTTGCATGTGGAGGAGACTCATGGAGGGCAGAGATTGAGAGAGGGGGACTCCGTGGTGGAATCCCCTGCTGCAGTCTGTGATGTAATCTCTGGGAGATCCACAGATCAAGAAGACGGCACGTGTATCTGCATCCCATTGCATCCAGCATGTGATGATGAGTGGACAAAGATGCTGATAAGATCTTTCAGGTGTAAGGATAAGGCAGGAAGAGGAGTCAGAGTCATGACTTCGGATGCCCTGGAAAATTACATGGGGAAGTGTGGTATATGCTCAGCACTAGAAAAATACAGCCCTGCTACTATATTAGTACCAAGGTCAGCAGAAGTATACATCAACCTTAAACTAACTGGCTATTTCGGAGTGGATGGTTTCTCCAGCTCTCTGGTAGCAAGAAGGGCCATAAGAGATTACCTTGTGGACAGTACAGGAACTGGGTTTGTTGCCAATGCCTTTGTAACCAAAGCTCTGGTCAAGTCTAATGCAGATAACACCAATGTTTGCCAAGTGCTGACCTTTACATCATCATTTCTAAGCCTGAGGACCTTATCGTTTATGATCGGTTGTGTCAACTTGATTTCCTCTATTGGTTGGGGTTTACTTGTTGCATTTGAAGGAGATGGTAGAAAATGGTATGACATACATTCCATGCCACCCTCTGCACTTAGAGTTGTTGTAATAATGACAGCTATTGGTATTGCTTTGGGCATGGACTGCTTGCATGTGTATTTGAGCAGATTTCAGCATAATCAGAAAGCGCCTCCTATGCTTTGGGCAGTCATGATTTTGGAGATAATGTGCATTATATGTGGCAGCTCATTAGCAAGAGTTGTGGGTATGAATGTTTTTGGAAAATGGATATATATAGCTCTGCAATGCCTGGTTTGGGTGAAGTGGGGAATTGGCAGTTATCTTCTCTGTGAGTATTCACCAGAATTTGATTACAAAGTGTCTGGCTTGCCTTTCCTTGCCAATAGCTATTCTAGGTGGACTGACAATGGAATTCTTGTATACTCTTCTGCATTCTTGCTTAATGCTATCTTAGCTGGTGTTAGGGGAAGGTGGGATTACTCCACAGCCACAAACTAAAGATATGTAAGAATTTTAATAATACAAAAGCTATTGGCCTGTGCATGTTTATTATATTATGCAGCCCCAATCCACTGGAGATAAGTGCAGTTAATGAACATGTTAGTTTTGAATGGATTATTTTTGTTTCATTAATCTATCTTTTTTCAATGGATGAAATAATTTCTATATAATAAAGATATTAAAATAAGTTATAGCCATAAGAACAGGGTTGTTGAAAAATTACCTTTACTCAGGAAAAATGAACATTGCTAAAATAAGTAGGAAAAATGAACATTGTTAAAATAAGCAGTTTAAAATTTTGTAATTAAGAACTGATAAATACATTTACTTAATGTTGAGTGAGTGTAAAAAATAAACTTCAGCATGGTCTTGACTGTAGAACATTCTTAATATTCATATTCATGCTATATTGCTATTACTATCAAGGGTTAATGTAAGTTTTTAAAGCCATAAACTTAGTTCAAGGAGTTAAAAAAAGTGCTGGCCTAAATTCCATTCAAATAGGATCTATATTTTACTATGGAAATTACTTGATTCGTAGTTACTATATATAGGGAAAGCTTTTGAGATCCTATATTTTACTATGAATTTTAAAGGAAATTACTTGAATCGTAGTTACTATATATATAGGGAAAACTTTTGAGCCTTTAAAAAATAGAACTATAATGCATCAAACACACAAGAATACACTATAGATCAATGCCATCAACATGTATTACATAAATAAGATGATAGATGTGAAGGCCAATGTAACATACAAAATAGAGTAGAGGAATCTTATAGTTTGTCTTCCTGAATCTCATAATCAAAATCATTAATATCATCACGAGTGACATTGGCACTGTGCTCTCCTCGCTCCTCCACTATATTCGGTCAAAGTATTGCATTTTCCTGTATGGCAGATCACCCCTCAAGAGATGCACCATCATCAACAATAATCAACGAGTGACATTGGCACTGTGCTCTCCTCGCTCCTCCACTATATCCGGTCAAAGTATTGCATTTTCCTGTATGGCAGATCGCCCCTCAAGAGATGCACCATCATCAACAATAATCAACTCTTAAGACGATTGCATTTAAGAACACTTATGGGAAGAAGAAAAGGTCAAGGTGCAATTTTATAAAGTCATTGATCGAGTGCTATGCATATTTATGACAGCATTGGGAAAAGATCAGTCCCACAAATTCAAAATATTGCTAGGTATGAATGAAAGTGTTTCTGTGTTGGAAATGCTTGGAAATTAAATGTATCGAGTTGTTTTTTAAAACTTGGCAAAAGTTCAGAAACATGGTGTTGGAAGAACTATTGAAATAAAAAAATAGAATGGTTGAAAATCAACACTGTCAAAATGGTGTGCCTATGGCAATAATAGCACAGTGTGGACTGGCAAGTTGACATCGATGACCCAAAATAAATGAGAATAAGAGAGAAGTCTGGCCCTAAGATATTCACAACAACATTGTGTGGAGCTTAGAGCAATGTAATTTGAGATTCAAGAAAATGGTCAATTAACAAAATCATCTACAATTTGGCATCAATAAGGAAGGATGATGCATAGATGTAAAATGTTGACAAGGAGAGTTGACTAAAATCATTCACAAGTGAACATCACGAAGTTGAGAGACATGCTAGAGGTAGATGTTATAGATAGATAAGATAAGATAATTTTATTACTATTCAACAAATAACCACAAAAGTAGGATAAGATAGAGAATATTTGAGAACACTATGCAAATTGAAAAGCATGGGATCAATTGACCAAGTCATAATTTTTTATTTTTATTTTTGAAAAATATATCTTATATTAACATAGATATATTTACAAACAAAAATCAATGGCGTAAGGGTATATACGTGGGTATATACAATGTAAAATCCTATCGTCTTAGTGCCACTAGAGAAGAAATAAAATCTGAATATGTTGATGCATCTAAATCTTTAGCATCTCTAATCAACAATTATCCTTTTGGCAACAATTCCAATTGCCAAAAAAGACTGAAAACAATTGACTAATTACCAAAAACATGCTTGCATCTTAATCTTTGTAGTTTAAGGCATTCATTCAAAGGCAATGTCAAATGCTTGAAAAAGCAAAGAGAACTAGATATAGTGAGTCACCAAAGAGAGCAGCTCTCTAATACACCTTCACATGAAACAACATTGTGTGTTGATCTTGAATGTACTGCCAACAATCCTTGGCAAATCTACAATCCCAAAAAATATGTTTCATTGTCTACAATTTGCAACAAACTAAGAAAATCCCATCTTTTACTTCACCTTTTTCCAAGAAGGCCTTGGTTGGCAACCCCTTGTAGATGACCAACCAGACAAAGACCTACACTTTGTAAGTAAGGAACATGTGCCATAGACTATGTAACATGCAAATCCACCAATCCTCTAGGTTGGAAGAAGTCCATTGGGCATTGAGCACAAGTGTTGGGATATGTTTTTTATGTAATAAGGAAAAAATATTTTTAGAGTCAAACTGTTGACGTTGCTTACCAAACACAAAAAATATTTTTAGAGTCAAACTGTTGACGTTGCTTACCAAACACCCACACATAATCACTCCACAAGTGGGGTCACATGTCAATGCTCAACTTGAAAAAGTCCTCTAGAGGAATCTTTCCAACATTGTCTTTTGTGGCTATCTTATCAGAAGATGAGAGGGACTTCTACCAAGATAACACTTGTCAATCCTTCTAGGACCTAGCCTCAAAGTCCCAAAGATCTATCTAGGAGAAAATACCATTTTTATTCAACCTATGAGCTTGGAACTTGGAAGTTCAACAATACATTGGCCTTAATGTTTCCAGCTCTAAATTGAACTCCAAGCTAGATCCCAACATAACCAAATACCTAAGAAATTCGACTGGACAAACATGTCAACAAATTTCCAAGCCTCCCAAATGCTTTTGCAAGTGAAGGACCTATAAATATTAAACTAGTGAAGGGGACAAATAATATCACACAATCCAAAAGATCCCTAAACCTTGAGAACATATTGATAAAAATAAAATATACACCACAAAAGAACCTACCAAGGGGAATAAACCTCAAGGCATCGCACCACCCATTTTGTAGCAAGAATGCTTCCTTGAGAAGCCACACCAATTAGGCCCAAACCCCTTCCTCATGGGAATACAAACATCCCATGGAAACATTGGTAGCCCTCTCTTCCCACCATACTTAGACCACAAAAATCACCTAAGACTCTTCTCCAAACATCTGGAATAAATCCTATTGGGGAGCCAACATGAGACATACAAAAGATGGGAGGCCTAAGGAATCCTTGAAACATTGTGTAACACCCTTGGTTTTGAATCCCTGATTTAATGTGGTAAGTTTTAATGATGAACTGCCTGAAGGGCTGAACAATTTGTATAAGTTGTAAATATTAATATAAAATATAAATGGTTGTGGATGAGGTGAATGCTAAAAGAACAAGGGACCTATGAATTCACCAGTGAGAAGGAAAGGGGGTTGTAGATGGCCTATGGGGGTTAATAACATGACCCTGACCTAACTTGAACCCAAAAAGTGTTTTAACTATATTTTAATCCTTAAAACTTTTGATTAGTCTTAATCCTTGATTATGTGTTAATTATGCTTAATGACATGCTAAATGAATGTTTAAGGACACATATGGGACATGAGTCTTTTGGGAATACCACATGGACAGAATTACCCATGCAATTAAAAGCATGCATGCAATACAAATTAGTACAATAGAGGTAGGAACACATATGAACTGAGAAAGTGGTTTGTGAGCAAAGTGTTATGTAGTGAGTTCTGAACCCATCATTCGACCTTGTAACCAAATTTGAACTTGTTAATTGAATTTTGATGGGTGTTGACTGTTGTCGAACCATATCTAAATGGCCAGTGAGATGGTGAACTATGTATGAACAGACCTTGATGAATTCTTGGGCATGGAGGAATTGGTGAGTGCCAAATTCTCGAAAGGAAACCTGGTGAGAATTGCCTTGTTAACATGTTATTTAACCTTTGATAAATTTGAGTGATCTCTTAGTGAATTCAAAGTCCCAGCTTGGGGGTGGCACCTTGTTGATAGGTTAATGAACAAGACAACCTATGGTTGGGTGGAGTGTTCCTCACACGCAGTCAATTGCCCAAGTTATAATTATACAGATAAGTAATTGATGCTCTATTTCAGCTTCAATATTCTTATTAAATTTCTAAAAAATCTATTTCTAAAAATCTATATGAATGGAATTTGTTTAAAGGACTAAATTATTATTATTTGTTTTTGAAATGAAGCTTGGTGAATTGAATGGTTGAACTCTGTTTATGTTGGGTGTGAAATCATAGTAATCCATTTTTGTTCGAATTTCATGGGGCATTTGTATTTGTTTTGTACCAAAATGAGCTATTTATGAAATTTGCATATTAATTTTTGATAGCAGTATTTCTGTAAATTGAATTGTCACGGAAATACGTTAAATAATGTGAGTATATGTATGCAATTTTCATGTTAAATTGTTTGCCAGCAATTAATTTCTATGAAAATATAGGAAAGGGAATTGGAAGGTTTTCATATCTATGTTGATGGTGTTCATAGTGTCCGGGAACTTGTTATGGGTGGTCATCCTGTGTGTTGAAGTTGCCTTCCGATGTGTATGTGTGTATTTTAAATATAAAATGAAAGAGTGGTTTAATGCTGGCAGACTATATCAGTTTTATTATTTCTATAAAATTCCATGGATTTGAATGAATGAAATGTTTACTATTTGCATTAAAATGAAACCTACAAATTGAATGATTAAGCTTGGCTTATATTTCATGAGAATTATATTTGAATATTATGGATTGAACTTCATTTTCGCTATTTAATTATTGTACAAGAGTTTAATGGCCAAAATGTTTTCGAAGAACATAAATTCTGATGTTAAATTTGTTTCTAGGTATAATGTTTTGTTTTATTTCTGTTTATGAGTTTATGATCTCTGAAAGATCTAGTTTATGAAATATATAGAATGAAAAGCTTGTATTTTGGTTTATCATGTATTTTCTTTCATATCTGTTTATTCACTATTTCATTTAAGTTCGAAAAGCCATCAATTTCTTGTTAATGTAATTGTATCCAAAATATTTGACTAAATGTGGTGAACTGTTCACGTTTGAATGTTCATTTAACCAGTAAAGTGTCTCTGACATAAGCTTAGTTTCTTTTCCTTTTGTTGTAGGAATTCTAATTGTTTTTCAGTGTTCAAAAACCTTATCTAGGCTCTCTGTAAGAGCTAACTTAGGTTTGTAAGCCTAAAGCCCTAGTAGAAAAAATTAGAAATTGTTTGGTCGACTGCTATATAAACTCTTGTATGTGATTACGTGGTAAAATGTCAGTTTGAAGGCTAGAGACTGTGTGTTTCTTTGTTAATTCAAATATCATGCCTTAGCCTATTCTAATGAATTTGGATAATTCCAAGTACAGAGCTATTAAATGCCTTCCATTAATTGTTATTAGCATGTGCGTGTGTTATAGAGTTGTAACGAGGTACATTACACACTGTCAATTTTCCTGTAAAGGGAAGATCCCTGAATGTCTAGAAGTAAAGCTTGGTTTGAAGCTTTTGAAGACATCACTCCTGCAGAGCCATAAGCGAAAGACCTACTCTGAAAGAAATCCCATGATAGCACACAATAACACATGTCAGATATAATCCCATGCAATGGGAATCAAGTCTGGAGGATCATCCAAGCCTACCAACCAAAAGTCGGTGTTATGTTCACTAATAGCTACGCCTGGAGAAACAAAAAAAGGGTCCAGACATCCCCTTGTATTATCCACTGACTCTTGGTCAACCCAAACAGATAAGAGAGAATCATTTGCAAAGTGGTTGTTTACCATCTCAAAACCATTATGAAGAGAAATTCATTTGATCCTCCATTGAACCCTAGAAGCCTCCAATAAATACCAAGCACATAAGCAATTAACACATAGATATATGGCACACTTGAGGGAATCCATGCCTAATTGAATGATGTAGGGAGATTCTATATGAGAGGACCATAATAAAATCCAAAGAATTGGAGAAAAGAGTGTTCACCATATCAATGCATCTAGGCCTAAAACCTAGACAAAGCAACATCTCCGTAATGAAGGGACAATTGACTCTATCATATGCTTTGATCAAAGTCAATTTTGAGAAGCAAAGAGTGTTGGTCCATCTCCTTGGCCCATTCCATGACCTCACATGGAGAAATCACCATATACAAGAAGAATTTTCCCCACACAAAACCTTTCTGCTCGTATCTAACAAGTTGCATACCAAGTCTAGGAATGTAGTGTAGCCACTTTTTCCAAAATATTATAATATACGTTGAGGAGAGTGATGGACCTCCAACCCACAATGAGTCTTCACATACATTATTCATAATTAACTTAATTAATATTTGGTTAAGGAATTCTATTGAGGTACCAAGGGAAAAGCCTCCTTGGCCATGCAACAAACATCATCACCAATATTATCCCATCTTGCCTTAGGGAATTCCCAATGAAGGCCATCTATCCTAGGGGACTTACCAATCTTCATTAATGTAAGAGCAACAATGAGTTCTTTGATAAGTCACTATCCAACCTATCCTTGTTAACCACTTAAACCTTATGCAAGATTACTTTAAAGCATACGTGTAGATCCTCCACTACTTTATTAAATAGGGCATAAGGAGAGAATTGTTTTTGAAAGTGAAACCGAAACATGTCCTTGATCTCAGAGGAGTCTTCCTCCAAAGTTCCATTGTCCCTGCATAAACCAAGAACATGGTTTATAGAATCTTTCTGCTTCAAAAAATCAAAGTAGAACTTGGAGTCCTCATCCCCTTCATTAATCCACTTAAGCTTGGCTCATAATTAAGCAACCTTGACAATATATATATATATATATATATATATATATATATATATATATATATATATCCTCTCTTCGGATCATCATTTCTAGGTGTGTTTCTTCTTCCTGAATAATTGTATTGTGAAAATCGTTTTTATAGAAAACATTCAGACCTCCTGGAGTTGTTTCCTCACATCCTTCAACTCCTTCCTTAAAATGATGGTGGATATATGATCTGGGCCTATAGTTGCGATCAACACATCCACATGTCAAAGTTTACCAAAAATGAAAATACCATCTTGGGGTCCATAAAAGTGGTCCAATCTCACCTAAAGTCATTTGTTTACCTAGCTAAGGTTTCTCCAAGTAAACCATCCTCCATAATACATGCTCTCCTCTTTCCAGTTCGAGTAAAAAAAACTATAACAAAGCCTTGCATTTAATCCGTGCATGTTTATCAACTGCTAAGATAATGCTTCTGACACCTCCATCTCTTCACCACACCATTCAACCATGTTGAAATCACCCCCACGTATCCACTCGAGAGTTAGGAGATAAGAGGCCATCTAGTCCCAAATTGCACCTCTCTTGGTGCTAGAGTTTGGAGCATAGACAAAAGAAAAGCCCAACAATTTGTTCTGAAGCATGAATGTGATCCATACACACTTGTTATCAAGATCCATAACTTGATCTACCTACAAAACTAGGCAACAACTAGGTCAAATTTAATATAGAGTAGTAGTGCCTACCAGGAAAGTTGGAACAAGATTCATCATAGCCAAAAAATTGGATATGGAATCTAAAATAGAGACCAAGAATGACATTGATGATTTAACCCTAGGAAAGAAGTCATAAATGATACAAGCTTCACATGGTGTCTGAAGGAATGTACTAGATAAGTATGTCAAGTGACCATTGGATCATAAGCTTAGAAAGCAACTTGTGAATTATACATGGTGAAATAATAGCCTTAGTCTCATAAACATCTAAGTTAGCTTGCAAGCCATAAATCTAATCAAGGGGCCTTTGTGTTGTTGTATCATTAGACATTGATGATTAAACCTTAGGAAAGAAGTTATAAAATGATACACGATTTACGTGGTGTGTGAAGGAATGTACTAGATAAGTTTGTTAAGTGGCCATTGGATCATAAGCTTAGAAAGGGGCTTGTGAATTATACATGGTGTAATAGTAGCCTTAGTCTCATAAACATCTAAGTTAGCTTGCAAGCCATAAATATAATCGAGGGGCCTTTGTGTTGTACTATCATTTTATACTTTGTAATCGATCTAGATGGTTAATATAATTTGTTATTATTCAAGATACACGTGTTTTGCCTATGTTCTCGAAACGAATGGTATCAATATTCTATAATGGACTTGACAAGAGATAACTTAAAGAATATAATTAATCCATTGCAAAGAAAATCTAGCATGGTGTCAGAGCTTGAATAGATTATGCTCCACAAAATTAAGAATTTCTAGCATTCCTTCATCGCCAAACATGGAGAGCGATTCATTTATTTATTTTGCATGTCTAGACTTAGGAGCACCCAAAAGCAAGGATTCTGAATCCTTGTATTTATCCTTCACACTTACAATGAATAATTGTTTAGCCTTCTCATGTTTTAATGCATTATTTATATGCTACTTCTCCTTGTATTTATCCTTCACACTTTCAATGAATAATTGTTCAACCTTCTCTTGTTTTAATACATTGTTTATATGTTTCTTCCTTTTCTCCAGATGAGAATCCCCTTTCTTGTGCCAACAATCCTTAGCAAGATATCCTACCTTTTCACACACAAAATAAGTTTGTATTTATCCTTCGCACTTTACATGAATAATTGTTCAACCTTATCATGTTTTAATGCATTGTTTATATGTTTCTTCTCTTTGTCTTGACAAGAATCCATTTTCTGGTGCCAACAATCCTTAGCAAAATATCCTACCTTTCAACACACAAAATAAGTCTTAGACTCCTTAAGATCCGTATTCTTCTCAATCTTCTTCCTTTGTCCCTTTGTCTTTGTAGCAAATGCCTTTTCTTCATTTCAGTCTTTAAAATTTTTACTTTGAATCTTTTCTTACAACAACATCCCATGTATTTTATTCTCTTCTTACCACAACATCACATCCATCTCTTCAAGACACAACTCCCTATTCTTACATAAGATATTAATGGTAGTCACAAAATGTTTGTAATCCTTTGGATGATTATTTGATGTCATATGAACTATCACATTATTTTGAATTATCTTGCACACAACACTAAGCTGATCTTTAATGCCCTTCAATATAGCAATAGGGCCTGAAATGGTCCATTTGGAAAAAATTCATAAGAGATTATCTTTAGGTGTGCATGTGTCTTTGAAACTAATTTGAACCTCATTTTCAAGTGGCGGGCTGTGAGCTTTGTATGTTATCTATTCTTATTTTTTGCACTCATTTACATTCTTAAGCAATTTTTTCCACCCATTTACACTCTTGAGCACCTTTTTCTCAACATGTTTGACACATTTAGAGAACAAAATTATCATGAAAAGAGTACATAACAATAAATGCAATTCACAAGTTAAATGATCAAAATTACTCTATTTGAAAGAAAATGTAAAAATTCAATTTTGAATATTTTGAATAATTTATGACAATACAAGAATACAAGAATCAAATCCAGTTGGATATGCTAGGATCATCCTTGCTTACAACAATAAAAGGCACATATGACAAATTCCAACCTTGTTTGTAATATGATATGTGGGAGAAGTCCAAAACTGGCCTTCATTCTGATTTTAGAATGCAACTAATAAAAAAGACTTTAAATAACAAAATAACATTTTGTTGGTATATATGAATAGAAAAGACAAGTACATCTTCAAAGAATAAAACTAACATTTTATATAACAAAATAACTTTTTGTTGGTATATGTAAATAGATCAAAACTGGTACATTTTCAAGGAATGAAACTTTCATATGATATTTGGGAGAAGTCCAAAACTTGTCTAAAACTTTAAATGACAAAATATTTTTTTGTTGGTATATCTGAATAGATCAAGAATGATACATCTTCAAAGAATGAAACTTTCAAATGATATGTGGGAAATGTGAGAGAAGTTCAAAACTTGTTTTTTTTATGATTTGCCTAAAATGTGTGAAAAATGTGAGAAAAGTTCAAAACTTGTCGTCTTTATGATTTGCTGGAAATATGGGAGAAATGATATGCGGGAAATGTGAGAGAAATTCAAAACTTGTTTTTTTTAATGAAACTTTTATATAATATGTTAATACAATTAATATAGAATGAAATTTTCATATAATTGACCAGAAATATAGAAGAAGTTCAAAACTTTTATATATATATATATATATATATATAAAACTTTCATATAATAAACTTTTATATTTATATATATATATATATATATATATATATATAAAACTTTCATATAATATGTGAAAAATATGGTAGAAATTCAAAATTTGTCTTCTTTATGATTTTATAATACAACCAATAAAACAAAAACTTTAAATAACAAAATAACTCTTTGTGATTATAACTGATATATTTATGGCAACTCATGATTTATTTGCTTAAAAGCTATTGAATTGTTAGAGAAGCACTATATATTTAGGATAAAATTTATTAGAAAAAACCAAAACAAATAAAAACATTTTCAAATGAAGGACCACTTGAAGGACAACTTAAAAACTATTAATATCTCAAAATATTTGTAAAAAACCATCATAATGTCAAAATATTAAGGACAAATGTCATAATGTACACAAACAACCATCTGTCTTCCTTTCTTCATGGCCACCTAAATCCCACTGCCATTGACGGGAGGGGTGAAACCCTTTAAAATTGTAAATAAATAGACCATTGCCTTTTGTTGAAATCAAGACTTCTTACTTTTAAGTTAAGTCCAAGCCAAAAGAGCAAACAGAGTTTTTTTGGTTGAGATACTTACATTTAATATGACTTGTAATTGCTTTCCCAGGAGGATATAATTTCCTATATTGACTTAGAGGAGAAAGATTCATACAGCTGGGTGGTTGAGATACTTACATTTAATATGACTTGTAATTGCTTTCCCAGGAGGATATAATTTCCTATATTGACTTAGAGGAGAAAGATTCATACAGCTGGGTGGTTGAGATACTTACATTTAATATGACTTGTAATTGCTTTCCCAGGAGGATATAATTTCCTATATTGACTTAGAGGAGAAAGATTCATACAGCTAGGCACACCCAAGGCTCCTGTTTGTCTCTTACACTGCCATTGAACCCAAACACTTTAGCAGAGGGAGTGGGATGGAGGCCCACCATCTACAAGGTTTTCACAGCCCTCACATAGCCACATTGTTCATCTAATACAGGAAAACTCTCAAAAACACCTTCCATCACAACTTTTACCGAGAGATCTCAGTCCGAGGGCTTTCACGGAGATGCTAGCATTGCTCTACTCATGGCTCTGCCTCATTGTCTTTCCTTGAGCTCAGCTATCTCATAATGCCATTTTCTATTTCTTTCTGCTTCAATCTCCCGTCATCCCTTTGTTGCCTGGCCCATCTCTATATTTCGGTGACAAGCCCATCTCTATATTTTGGTGACAATGTTCACAGATTCCAGCAGTGCAAGACTGGATGGACCACTGTCTGTTCAACCTCTTATGTGTTTCACGGTTTCTTCTTAAAAACTAATGCTGTAAAGACAAATAGGTTTTGCATTGCCCTCGCACACCACAAAAAAATTCTCAACAGAAAACATCTAAACAGGTTCTTTTCAAAGATTTAGATGGGTTTTGAAAAAAATTAACAGATATTTAGAAGATGTTTACCTAGTCCTTTTAGGCTTCACCAGATATGTTTTTACTACTTAGTGCCTTCTTCTGAACATGACAACTTTGTTTGCAGTCTTCTTGCTTCAGCAACCTCTCACACAACATATTTCTGCTTTTGATTGAATCAAGGAGTTATATTCTTTCAACATGGAGCTTCTATAATATTGAAAAAGGAGCCAAAGGAAAAAACTGAAAGACTCGATCGTCATTAGCTGGCTGGAGAGTATTTCCACTTGCCCCGAACTGCAGCCAAGATAGCATTGAGCAAGAATGAAGACGAGTACACTAGGACTCCACCGCGGTCAGTGGATCTGGAATCATATTCTAGCGAAGACTCACTGAAAGTATATTCTTGAGAATACTCACCGAGAAGATAACTGCCAACTCCCCACTTCACCCAAACCAGCCCCTGTAGAGCACTGTATACCCAAAATCCTTTATGCCCAAAACCCTTTACACCCAAAGATCCTGCTATTGCGCTGCCTGATACAATGAATGCTATCTCCAGAACAATCACTGGCCATAGCATAGGAATCTTTTCCCAACTAAATCCATCACTAATACTATTCCAACACACATGCAAGCAGTCCAAGCCCAAAGCAATACCAATGGCTGCCAGTATTACAACAACTCTGACTTTAGAGAGTGGCATGGACTGCGTATCATACCATTTTCCAGCGCCTCCTTCAAATGCAATAAACACAACCCAACTAATTGAGCAAATCAAGTTGACAGAACCCACTATAAACGACAAGGTTCTGAGGGTTAGAATACTACCTCTAAAGGTCAGAACTTGGCAAACATGGGTGTTATTAGCATTAGAATTGACCCGGGCTTCAGTTAAAAACGCATTGGCAGCAAACCCACTTCCTTTACTGTCAACAAGATAATCTCTTATTGCTCTCCTGGCTACCACAGAGCTAGAAAAACCATCAACTCTGAACCAGAAAGTCAGAACAAGGTTCACTAAAACTTCTGTCAATCTTGGCAGTATAAAAGAAGCAGTGCTGTATTTTACTAGTGCTGAGCACTTTCCACTTTGAGCCATGTAATTTTCCAGGGCATCCGAAGCCATGACTCTGACTTCCCTGGCTTCCTTATCTTTAGACCTCAAAGATCTGATCAGCATCTTTGTCCAGTAATCATTCCCTGCTTGATGCACTGGAATGCAAATGCTATTGCGCTCATTTAGGATGGGGGAATCTGGAAAAATATCAAGCATTTCACAGATTGCAGCAGGAGATTCCACCATGGAGTCACCCTCTCTCAATCTCTGGGCCACAACATGCAACATGCCCTGGTTGCAGCCATGACAGCCATTTCTCAGGCAACTCAGAGATGGGAGTAGACACATGGAATCAGACAGTTTTTTTAGAGTTCCAGGCATTCTACGAGCAATCATGATTGTGATTTCTTCTACAGTCCTGAATGCAATGCATTTGCATGTCCCTCTGCAAATACAGCTGTTATCAGTGACTTGTATAGATTCTAAAGTTTGGCATTGCAATAGGATGGAATGAACATGGTAAGCACTGGAGATATACTTCATGAACTGTCTGATGGAAGAATTGGGCGTGGGGTTTGACAACATTACAACAGAAGCATCCCCTATGCTACATGTTGTCAGTCCTACCCCATTTATGTCCTCCAATTTAGGACCTCGTATGGTGGCCATAGCATCCCTGGCACCCATCTCCAGATCAAGCCTTCCTACTAATAAACTTGTAAAAAAAGCTGCTACATTGCCTATGCATGTAATTACCACGTCAGGAAAACTGACAGAACCTGTTAAGGTTTCACTTAGCTGGAGCTGTCCTAAAGCAACATTGCAGAGCAAGCCCATCCATACAAGCAACTTTATAAACAAAAACTGCATCATGCATCGCCTTCCTTGCCTATTTCTGAGTACAGCCATTTCAAAATACAATCTGAAGGGGACGTTTTCTTTCACAAATTCTCTTATTACTCCTCTTTCAGTGCATCAATATTGAGTCTGCAAACTTATATAGCGAAGTTGCACAACTCAGGTTGGTCTGCAGAACATCTAATTTTATTGTTAACCTTCTTTAATGCCACCGAAGATATAGATGGTGATACTTTCTTTAGTGAACTCACTCAACCACTAATCACTTTCTTTTGCCCTTTTCACGTTTGTACGCAGTAAGGGCGTTTCCTCCTCTATACGCTGTAAGGTGTTCCCTCGTATATAAGGGATCTACCCAATTTTATTAAGTGGAGAGTGGACAATCGGGTGGACTTGTCCAATGATATAACGCTGCAGCAGTTTCCTGTCTGGTTAGGTTTGTTTTTCCACCAATTTTTTTGTTCGCTAAGGGCTGTTCTTTCTGCTTGTTTCTTCACCATCTTTTTGTTTGCTAAGGGTCGTTCGATGTAATCTAGAAGACTATTTTCTTTTTTCAAATTCATATTCATGTTTATAATTATTATAAATCGATCTTGACTTTAATTTAAGGAATTAAATATCTTAAGTTGTTTTTTTATATGCAATTTTTTTTATATGTAAAAAATTTAAGATAAAAAAAATTATATCTAAAGAAATTTGATTCTTCTTGGTACTTGATAAATCCATGTTGTAGATAGATCTTTGTTGGTTTTAATTTTTTTTAACTTTTATGTAATATTTAAAATCGAGTCAATATATGTTGTTGAATAGGTTTTTTTGTTATCTTGTATTTTTTTTTTTCAACATATGAGAAAAGTCGGCGATGGATACTAGGTGAAGAGGTGAAGGCACCGAAGAGGAGAGGTCCCGGGGTCCATCCTGGGAACTTCAATAACCATTATTTTAAGGAGCATTTTCTTTGGTAAAATCCCACTAAGATGGTTGGTTTTGGGAACTTCAATAACCATTATTTTAAGGAGCATTTTCTTTGGTAAAATCCCACTAAGATGGTTGGTTTAAACGGACCTTGTTCACGGTGACCCAAGTTTGAACCCAACAAGGTAGCCAAGAGGAGACACTTAAAATATAACTATGGTAAGTGGTGGTTTTCCTTGAGACACATCCCATATTACTAATGTACAAAAATAAAAACTAAATTTCAAACATTACACATGTTAGGTAGAAAATAAAAACTAAATTTCAAACATTAAACCGGTTAGGTGGAAAACTGGATATAGTAGAGAAAAATAGTTGACTTTCTTTTTTAAATGTTTTATTGTAAATTAAAGATGCAAAAAATGATGCAATAGGAAGGTGTCTCTTATGTGTTATTTATTGCATCGTCTTTCATTTCAAAATTGTCCTATTGTGCATCCCTTTCATGATTATTGCATCCCTCCTCATGGGTTATTTTGGCATCAATATTGTCTACTTACTTAGCATCATATTTTGTCCCTTTAGCATCCACATGGTTATATTTAGCATATTAGCTAATTAGCATCCTAGTTACATATTTTTAGTATCTTTTCATCCATTTATTTAGTGTTTTAGCCGTGTCCTTCTAGTATTTTAGTTGCATCATTTTAACGTCTTACTTACGTCCTAGTTGCATCTTAGTTTTGTCCTTTTATCATCTTGCATCACTTGAGCATCTTGTTACTATCCTGATGCTTCCCAACATCTAGCTGGCATCCTAATGATCACTTTAACATCTCATCAACAACACATTATACTATCTTTTTAGAGTCCAAATGATATCCTTTTTATGACTTTTAGAACTATTCTAAACTTCTTATTATGTTGTTTTAGGCTAGTGGTTATGTCTATATTATTTCACTTTATACAACTTTCATTTTCAAGTTAAATTTATATTATGTGACATCAATATATACATTAATTCACAATATATGATAAAAAAATTAAAAAAATCTATTATCAATTTATAAAAATGAGTTATTTTTCTATGTAATAAGTTATCAACCACTCCTTTATAATAAATGTCATCCTTTATATATTTTAAAATATATTTACTTTATAAATAAATAATTTATAATAGAAAAATTAACTTTTAATGTACTAAATCCTCTGAAAAAACCTTTTAATGTACTAAAAGAATATTGCATAACCATTCCAATCATATAACTAACTTTATAATTAAAAAAATGACTAGATTACCTTTCCTACCAATTTTCAAATACATCTCTTTGGGAGGTAGTTTTCTTAATGTGGATCCACATAATCTCTTATTATATTAGCCTCAAGCAAATATATTGTATCGATCGATGGCCAATTTCCTTTCACTTTGTATTAGCTAACAATTATATTTTTGTTTGCAAAGTTAAACATGATGAATAAAAAATAATGTTTTTAAATAATACTATAAAACTCTTTCTACCATACTATTCGATAAATGTGTGATATGACCGCGATTTGACTATTTTTCATGTTATCGTAGACCCGACGTAACTATGGGAAAAATAAAGTTTAGAAAAATGGCAATTAGCTCTTCTCTATATGACATGATAAGGTGGCAGATATGGCGACAATTTGTAGCAAGTGGACGGAAAATCAAGGGTATAATTAATTTATTTTGATGTACTCACTGTTTGGCATGTAAAACGTCCTTGGTTCACATCACTTTTACCAGGATTACAATCTTTATTTAATAGCTAAGATTATGTGTTAGCTCCTGGCACTATTTGGTCTGTTGAACTTAATGCATGGTACTTCCCCTCGACTACGTGGCTTCGGAGGTCTTGAAACTTCCTCTAACCTAATGTTTAGTGTCATTCCTAAAACTCTATTACTCATCGTTCTATTGGGGTCTGTTCTCACTATGGCACTAGGATGTAGGGTAAAGGCGTAATACTTAATGCCTTCGCATTCATGGTTGGTCAACGATCTTTTGCATTTTCTAAGGAGAGACCACCCTATATTCAAGATTCTAACACATCTACTCATCAAAGAAATTTATCACTTGGTATACTTCGAGTAATGATCTAGATTTATGTGAGAAATGAAATGAAAGAGCATATATAAAATCACATACATAGATATATTGCAGGAAACACAATGATACAATAAATTCAAATTCTATTAAGTGAATGAAATATAACAGATTGTAAAATAAAATCAATTAGAATGGTGGTAGCTTTATCTCTGAGAAGAGATGTGGCGACTATGCTCATTCATCACAAGCTTATTACAAAAGGAGGTTAAAGGGCATTTTTATCATAAGCATGAAGGAAAAAACCCTAAAAACCCAAAAATCTAACCCTAGGAGATGAATATTAAAAAGGTTTGGGGACCCCAAGGTGGTTAGTTGATGTGTCAACTACTCGGGGGCATAAAATTTGCATACGATCTCCATTTAGGGTGCTCGGTAGCATGTTGGAAATACCTAGCCGAGAAGTATGCATTTCTCCCATCCAGACCTGCTTTTGGATACATTTGGGTTGTGGCATGGCCAAAAAACGTCGTAGGGCCTCAAAACAATGTTGAAAGTTTCGGGCCCGAAAAACCGTAAAAAACTACCAAACTGGAAAAACTATTTCAAGCTAGTGGAATAGGTTGGTGTCCACTGATATCCATATGGATAAGTCCTCCCTCTTTAGGAATAAATGGTCTCCATTGCATTGAGTTTCCACATCAGATGGGGAAACTTTTGTTGAATTTAACTTCTAGTGAGACACTTGCCTTGGTGGAGAAACTGCCCTGCTTTGACGAACCGATACAATTGAACACGTTGTTGGCGAGTGCCCTACACTTGCATATCCATGATTCGATCAACTATAGCCTTCTCCAAACAAACAAGGCTGAGTTATGACGGTTCCAACTACTCTGCCACCTCTGAGGTGTCCAACAATGGTGGAAAATATGGGCAAAGGAGATCCACATTAATTACTAGGTGCAGGCCAAGAAAAGGAGGAATGCTTAATTTGAAGGCAGTCTCACCGACTACCTTGGTGATGGTGTATGACCCATATCAAAGTGGACAAATCTTGCAATGAGGTCCTGTGAGCCACTCCTTTTACAAATGCAACCAAACCTTATCACCCACCGATAATTTGTGTAGAACTCGATGCCGATCATGTCACTGCTTGTACTTGGCATTGGATTTCTCTAGAATGTCATGGACTTGTTAATGGATGTGTTGAATTTGTTCAACAAATCAAGTGGCCTTGTCCACCTCGGAGCGATCATGTGCACATTCCTCTTGTGTTGAGAAAATGGGTAGAGCTACATCAATTGGGGCCAATGGTTGGAATCCCAATCACACCTGGAAAGGGATGTGTTCAGTAGAGCTGTGAAGGGCTCTATTGTAGCTATGTTGAATATATGGAAGACTCTCATCCCATGTGTGGGGATGTTTATAATTGTACATCCTCGGAATATGCACAATCATCCTACTGACCACCTTTTCCTGTCCATCGGTTTGGGGGTGGAAGGCAATTGATTAGGTGAATTTGGTGTCCATTAGTGACCATAGGCTAGACCAGAATGTGCTTAATAACGTATTGTCCCGATCAGAAATGATAGTTTATGGTAGCCCGAAATAAGCCTAATCAAGTTCGAAGAAGAGCTTAGCAGTGGCTTCAATGGTGATGCTAGGTGTTCCCATGAAGATGGGTAACACTTTTTGGCAAGATGTGGGTGCAAATTGCCTAAAAAATGAGCTCGATCGACCTTTATTTAATCCCTCGATCAAGCTTTTACCAATAGCTCGATCGAGGGTTTAAATAACCCTTGATTGAGCTATTGGAAAACAATTGGGTTAGGAAATACCTCGGTGAGCTATTTAAAATATAATGCATATTATGAATATATATTATTCGAATAGTTAAAAAGCTAGATCGAGTTAAAAAGCTAGATCGAGATAATAGCTCAATCGAGCTATTTAAATTAATATTATTTTTTAATAAAATAATTTTTTATTTAAAATAAATTTCATATGGGCTTTAGATTTAAATAAATTTGTTTGAAAAGTGTTTGATATTGTTATATTTTTGAAATTCTTGTTTAAGGTAGAATTAGATTCAATTTTTAATTAATTATATGTAATATTTCTTTTTACAAATTAATTATATGTAATAAAAGTTTTTTCTAATTTGATTTATGGCCCATGGTTTTGGTAACCCATGGTATCATGGCACATCAAATACCATGGGAAAATTTATGCCCAATGGACCATAAATCATGTTATGGATTCAATAATATTTCAAATAGCTATGGTTGTTAAAAATAAGTATTATTGTTTATCTTTTCAACAAAATAAAAAATATAACACTTATTAACAAAGTTTAATTTTATATGGATAAAATACTATTAATTCAAATAGCTCAATTGAGTTATTATTGGACCGAGCTATTGCTCGGTTTAACAAATCGAGCTATTTGAGTTAATATTATGTTTTTTTAAGTTTTTTACATATAAAATTTAAAATTTTTAATGATTAAATATCTTGATCTAGCTATTAGCTTGATCGAGATTATTGGTTCGATCGAGGTCTTTAAAATAGTGTTTTATCCCCATTTATGCATATGTATTTTTTCAGGCCTCTTTGCCAGGAATTTTCTTTTCAAACTTACTCTTATACAACCATGTCCACAATTCCAAATCAATGCACACACATGTGTACGAATGATTAAAATTTTCAACGGGCCTAGTGCATTTTGTGTAGATTATGTTCATTTTTTTTTCAAAAATTATGCATTTTATCACTAAATTATTTTACATGCACACAAGACATTTGTTAACTTTTTTATGAAATTTACAAGTAGAAAGCTATCATTAAATGTAATTTTGGCATATTAAATATTATTATTATTTAAAAAAAAATAGGTGGAAAGACAACACATTTCATACAATTTGTTCTTTTGTTGCATGTCATAAAAAATTGAATTTTCACTGTCACTTTTGACCGAAGTGTTACTCATCTTCATGGATTCACCCTACTCTTATTACAGGCTGTCACAATGGCCATATTGGAGAAGCCATCCATGACCAAAAACACACAATCCTTACCATTCTTTGTTGAAATTAGTCCTAACATGTAATCCATGGAGATGGACTCCCAAGGCCCATTGGGAGTAGGAAAAGGGGTGTACAACCCTTGCTTCTTAATGGAAGTTTTTGTGATGGCACAAGTAGTGCATGATTTTATATATATGTCTACGTCTTGTCGAAGATTCATCCAATAAAAATACTTCTGCAATACCTCTATGGTACTTTCTATGCCAAAGTGCCCTGTCACCCAACTATAATGTGCTTCCCAAATTAGTTTCACAAGCTCACTTGAAGGAGCATAGAGATGGCCCAAATGGAATGACAGTCCTTACTGGAGATGAAAGTCTGCACCTGCATGTACATAATGCTCAATAGGTGGAAGCAAACTTGAGATCACTGTCATATAGTTGAGACCACCCGGGGTTCTCATGGCCATAAGAGTTGAGCATTGTAGTCAAGGCTTCCAGTGGAGGTTGACTGAGGCAATCAACATCTCGATTGGTGCTGCCCTTCTTATACTTGATGTTCAGGTGGAATTGCTGCAATTATGTGGACCACTTTTGGTGTCGATCATTCTGCAACTTTCCTTGTGTTTTCATGAACTACAGAGGCTTGTGATTAGTGCAAATGACTATCTCTTTGCCAAGAATGTAATGCTTCCATTGGTGGAAAGATTGGATAATGGAATACATTTCCTTGTCATAGGTGGGGTATTTTCGAACCACATCTGAGAGTCTCTCACTGTGCTATGCCACTGGATGGCCATGCTAAGTGAGGATTGCTCCAATAGCATAGTTCGAAACATATGTCTTAATTTCAAAGGGTTGTTGCAGATCTAATAAGGTAAGGACGACTGCCAAACATAAGTGTTGCTTTAGCTCCTCAAATGATTGCTGTTGTGACTTGGACTTAGATCCTCCTTTGGTAACTTGGCTAAGGGGACAAGAAATATGAGAGAATCCCAACAAAAATTTGTGACATAAGTTGGCAAGGCCTAGGAAGTTGTGAAGTGCTGTGAGAATCATTGGGGTCGGCCAATCACAAATGGATTGGATCTTGGTTGGATCCACATGCACAACATGGAAATCCACGATGTATCCCAAATACTGAATTCTCTCCATGCCAAATGAGCAATTCTCTATATTATGGTATAACTTGTGCTATTGCAGGGTGTTGAGAACCTGTTGAATATGTTGCAAATGTTTTGCTATAGATGAGGATGTCATCTAGATATACAACCACGAAAGAATTGATGAATGGATGGAGAGTATCATCCATCATCCTTATGAAATTTGGTATAGCATTAGTTAAGCTGAAAGGCATGAACAACCACTCAAAAAGGCCTTCCCTATATTTGAAGGCTGTCTTCCAAACATCAATCAACTCAATTGGTACTTGATGATGGATGGACTTCAGATAAATATTACTAAAATACTTGGAACCCTTGAGTTGGTCAAGAAGGTCATTGATTCGGGGAATGGAATACTGATTCCAAACTGTGATTTTTTTAGAGATCTGTAATCATTATAGAGTCACCAAGTCCCATATTTCTTCTGCACCAATACAATCGGGCTCCTGCAAGGTGAGGAGCTTGATCATATGTTCCCCTTTTGGATTAATTCTTGAATATGTCACTTGATTTATTCATTTTCCATGATGGAACGCTTGTATATTGGCCCATTAGGTAGAAGCTCACTAGGTATCAAGTCATTTAAGTGTTTGAGGAATTTCCCTTCACTGATCCATAGTTCCCTCTAGGGAAAATTTAAGGGGCAAAATGTATCCCATGGGATAATTTTTGAGTATTTTTTTTCGAAAAAAATATTCACCAATTCCCATTTTTTTCTAATACAATTCGCCCAAATTCCACAGGGTTAAAATTTTTTACTCTAAAAATAGCCAAAATTTTCCCAAAACTATATAAAACCCTTAGAATTTGAATATTTAAAAAAAAATATCAGCAACCATTTTTTGGTTGGAATTTTGATAATTAGTAAGATTCGCCAAGGTTTCTCTACTTTAAGAAAATTGTGGATCCTTAAAATTTTCCCTTATTCCCTTAGGAAATCAACCCTTACAATGCTTACCAATGTGTGTAGAAAGAATCCAATTTGTTATATGTTGTTGGAGCACCTCCTGTAACCTTAATCCATGGCTTCTCAAGCATGCAATAGTAGAAAAACATAATTGGGAAATGATTCTATCTTTCCCAACCTCTATTCTCACCTACAACCATCTCTTTTCTCTAATGTATGCAATTTTCTATTCACAATTTAAATTTTTGGTTGTTTCATAGTCTAATAATGATAATGGCAATGGAATGAACGAAAAGAGGAAAACCATGCATACTGTAAACAATTATTGTAAAAATATGCTTGAAAATAATTGGTAGACTCCAAAGGAGATGAAAGAATGGTGGAAAGACAACTAACATAACTTTTGACCATAGAAGAGAGGACTTTTACAATAGTCATAGAAGTATATACATCCCATGCTTTCTTAACTACATGAGGATATTTCTAGGGTTGACACTTGGCAATAGAGGATTTAATCTCCCATAGGCTCCCTTTCCTCCTCCCTTGTAGTGGAATCATAGCCCCTCTAGTGCTCTTAACATAGCCACCTTTGACTATTTTATTATTTTTCCAACATAACATTTATGTATCATTTTGATTTAGTATGACAATCTAATCACATGGTCCATAAATAAATATTTACATTATACATACCTAGC
Organism: Larix kaempferi; assembly: GCA_027924585.1. NCBI lineage: Eukaryota > Viridiplantae > Streptophyta > Pinopsida > Pinales > Pinaceae > Larix > Larix kaempferi. The sequence goes on along the minus strand of BSBM01000276.1, from coordinate 6,901,468 downwards.
CATTCACTAGTTGGGCCTTGGCCTTGAGCTCCGCACTAGGAATCCATACTATCATATTTACATCATTTACATAATTTGATTTACTACATTCCAAGTCAAACTTGGGTTATTACAATCCTCTCCCCCTTGGAATAACACCATCCTCGGTGTTTGTTCAAAATTAGAACGAAAATGGATATGCCTCTCTCATGGCATCCTCTAGCTCCCATGTAGCCTCACCAAGACCAATGTACTTCCAATGTATATTTACTTGTCCCATGGCTTGGTTCTAGAGAACTGTTAACTTCTTGTCGAGGATGCATAATGGATCTATTTGGAACTCTCCCTTGGGTTCCACCTGGATCACATCCCAATCAATCACATGGTTAGGATCATGTACATATTTCTTATGCAAAGAAACATGAAAAACATTATGAGCTCTAGTGTTAGCAGGAAATCCAATTCTACATGCAATTGGCCCTATCCTCTCAAACACTTCAAATGGACTAGAATATCTTGCTGATATATTGGCACAACTTTCAATCTTCAAGGAACTCTTCCTTGACCTCACTTGGAGGTAAACATGGTCCCCAACATTGAATTCCATATGCATTCTATTCTTATATGCATAGATTTTATGTCTATCTTGGGACCTTTAAACTATGCCTAATCCTTGCAACCTCTTGTTCCATTTGCTTAAGTATTTATGGCCCAAGCACAATTATCTTCACTAGATTATTCCAACTCACAAGGTGTCCTACACCCTTTTCCATACAATGCTTCAGATGGACTCATTCCCAACAATGCTTGTTTCCCATTGTTATATGCAAACTCTACCAAGTGTAAATAATATTCCCAATTGCATGGTTTGTCCATCACATACATGCGAAGCATGTCTTAATTCACATGATTTACTCTTTCTATTTTCCCATCTGTTTGTGGATAGTAGGTAGCACTAAAGTTCAATTGTGTATCCAAATATGCAAAAGACTTTCCTAGTAGTTAGAAGTGAATTTGTATCTCATTTAGATACAAATGATTTGGGTAACCCATGCAATTTGAATATTTATTTCACAAACATTATTTCTATCTCATCATCATTGTAAGTAAATTTAACTGGAATAAAATGTGTTTCCTTAGACAATTTATCCACCACAACCATGATGGAATCATTCTTTCTTGAAGTAGTTGGAAATATGGTAATAAAATCCATAGTTATTACTTCCCATTTCCATTCCGGAATTACAAGGACTGCAATAACCCTATTGGGTGTTAATGTCCAACCTTCATTTGTTGATATTTCATATATCAATAAATATACTTAGCAATGTCTTTGTTCATTCCTGACCAAAAATATTGCTTCCTTGTTGTAGCAATTGTTTTTTGGTATCCTCAGTGACCAGAATATGGAATTTTATGGATTTCATCCACAACAATTCTCGTCAAATCTTCCACAATAGGAATATACATTCTATTTTTATAAATAAGAATTCCATCATCCTCCAAATTATAACCTTCATACTTCTATTCCAAATTTTGCTGCTGTATTTTTTCTTTTATTTGCACATATTGCTCATATTCAACAAGAGAGTAAACAATCTTTTGCCTCAAATCTGTTTGGAAAATGCTAATGGATGCCGCATGCATTGCATGCATTTTTTTGTTGAGTGCATCAATCGCTTTATTTTCTTTCCCCTTTATGTCTTTGATGTCAAAATCAAATTCATGTAAATATTCCATCCATCTAGATTGCCTTGCATTTAGCATTAGTTGTTCGAACAAATATTTGGACCACAATGGTCTGTCCTAAGCTCAAATTTACTTCCCATCAAATAATGCCTCCACATTTTTAGAGTGTGCACTATGGAAACAAGCTCTAAACCACATGTAACATAATTTCTTTCATGTTCTTTTATTTTTGTTGACTTGTAACATACCAAATGACTGTCTTACATAAGAACTCCTCCAATTCTCTATTTACATGCATTGATACACACCACAAAATCCTTTTCCATGGTTTTTATTTTTTAAAATTGGAGCACTCTTAAGAATCTTCTTCAATAGTTGGGAGCTTATTTCACTTTTTTGTTTCCACTCAAATTTTATTCCCTTCTTTTGCAAAGAAGTGTCATGGTGTGCAACCTTAGAGAATCCTTCAACGAACCTTCTCTAATAACCAACAAGACCCATAAAGGATCTCACATCTGTCACATTCTTTGGAGTTGGCCAATTCATAATGGCCTCAATCTTTTATAGATCCACACACACACACACACACACACACACACATATATATATATATATATATATTCCTTCCTTTAAACTAATGTGATCCAAATAATGAATTTTCTATTGATAGAAATCATATTTGATTAGCTTTGCATACAACTTATAATCTTTTAGCATTTGCAAAGTCATTATCAAATGTTCTTCATGATCCTCTTCATTCTTGGAATAAATAAGAATGCCATCTAGAAAAAAAAGAACAAAGTTGTCCAAATACTTGTTGGAAACATTGTTCATGAGACACATGAATGTAGTTGTGCATTAGTGAGACCAAACAACATCACCACGAAATCATAGTTTCCATACCTTGTTCTAAAGGATTTCTTGTGGATGTATCCTTCCTTTATTCTGACTTGATGTTAACCAGAACTCAAATCAATCTTTGAAAATACCTCCCACCCCCTTCATTTTATCAAATGGATCTAAATTCGAGATAAATGGTACTTTTTATTTACTATAAATTTGTTCAACTGTCTGTAATCAATACATAACGTGAGTGTTCCATCTTTCTTTTTCACAAATAGAAGAGGTGCTCCCCATGGAGACATACTTGGACAAATGTACTTCTTTTCCAACAAATCCTACAATTGCATTTTTAGCTCTAGCAATTCTAGTGTACTCATTATGTAAGGTGTATTTGTCACTAGTGTGGCTCTCAGAATGATATCAATTGTGAAATAAATATCCCTCTTTAGAGGAATTACTGTCACTTCATCAAGAAACACATCCCTGAATTCTTGCAACACATAATAGCCCTCCAACGTGGGGACTTCATTTTTTTCTCTATCCAGTACCTGAGCTGCATATAATTGATAACCGTTTCTAAATAAATTCTTTAGCTACAAGGCTGAAATCTATCTAATAGAAACCACCTTTGGAATTCCCTTTACTATCCTTGGGTTTCCTTCTCCAACAGTGCATTCAAAGATATTGTTGTAGAAATCAAGTTTAAATTTATGTGCTTCCAACCAATCCATTCCACAACTGATTGATAGTCTGCTTGGTAGTCCTCTAGTGCAACATATATTCTGGGGACTGTCCTTTCTACGATACTTATAGTTTTAACCTCTTGGATGTTGTGAACATGCTTATAACTCCCATTTCGATGTGGAAAATTTATAAGAAAATGGTCCTTTCCACACCCCCAACATTGAAGTGGCTCTCCTTATCCCCCATCATCTTAGTTGGCTTAGTCACACCTTGTGGTGGCTTCCTTTGTTGATTTATGAAATGCCGAGGCTTGAGTCCTGTAACATACCCATAATTCCAAGCTAGTATTTATGGAAAAAGGGGTATACAAATTTTTTTCCTTGATTGACCAATAAACAATTGCATTAGTCATTTCACTAAACATACTTATCAATTATAAACAACCACTTTTCTCTTAGGTCTCATTATGTGGTGATGAGTCTTCCAAAAATTGATCTTAACTCTTATTCTAACATGGCACATGCCTTAAGACTAAAAGGTTATGCCTTCCTACTACAAGAGTATGATAATTCTAATCCAAACATAGTACTTCCACATTAAATTCAATCATTGGTATAACATTCTTACTGTTCATTTTTCACTAAGGATGTACACTAACTCATCCAATAAATGCTCTCACATGAAGTTTCTTTATTGATATTCATTCATACTATTCATTTTTCACTAAGAATACACAGTAATTCAACATGGTTATTATTGCCCAATATACTTCTTTTATTCACCATATAGTTAATATAATGAAGATTAACATCATAAAAACCCATTAACCTTCAACCTGCACTAATCAGAAGAAGAAACCCAAGGATCATTATCAATCCACATTACCGAGCTGCAGAAACCTAAAGAGAAATTGATGGTTAAAAGAGAATTACAGGTTCAACAATCTGGCTTCCACAACTCAAAGGGTTCCACCATATAAATCTTTTGCCATTTAAATGGTTCCACAATCCAAAGCTTCCACAACTTAAATGGTTCCGCAATCTAAAGCTTCCGCAACTTAAATGGTTCCGCAATCTAAAGCTTCTGCAACCCCGACTTCCGCATTGTGAGTTGCGGGTTGTGGGAACCAATAGTTACAAGCTTGGGTTTTAATGCTTCTACAATATAAAGCTTCCGCAACCCCGACTTCCACATTGAGGGTTGCAGGTTGCAGGAACCTATATTTACAAGCTTGGGTTTTAATGCTTCCGCAATCTAAAGCTTCCGCAACCCCGACTTCCGCATTGCGGGTTGCGAGAACCTATCATTACAAGCTTGGGTTTTAATTCTTCCGCAATATCGATTTCCACTTTGAGGAATGCAGGTTGCGGGTCCATCCTCCAAAAAAGGAATATTTTAGCATTTCCGTAATCTGACTTCTGCACCGCGGAATTGTGGATTGGGGATCCATCCTCTACAAAAGGAATATTTGGCGCTTCTGCATTGTGTAATTTCGGATTGTGGATCCATATTTTTCCAAAATGAGCACATCAGCGCTTTCACAATCCGACTTCTGCAGTGCGGATTGCGGGTATCAGACCTTCCGATTGTGGAAAGGCAGATCTAGGTCTTTCCTACCACGGAAAGAAGGATCTAGGTCTTTTCGACTGTGGAAAGGCGGATCTAGGTCTTCTTGACTGTTTAAAGGTTCAAGTATTTTCTCTTGATCAGAAATTGGTTTTAATGCCAGGAAACTATGTGTGTGCAAACAACTAAATTCTCTGGGGTCACTATTAATAAAGAAGGTTGTAAGTAGAGGCTGCAAGGGTAAACCCTGCCCAAAACAAACTAAAGGAAAAATAAACAGGAAAATCAAATCTTTAACATATGGTACACAAGGGACAAGTATAACTTCATATTGCACCCCAATATAGAGAAAAATAATATCTCTTCGATGCCATAAATAAATCTAAAGGAATGAGCAAAGATTCTAGCTTAAAATGCATTCAAAACACAGAGGAATTACACCATCTACCATACTGTAAGCAAATCTAAACTAATGAGCAGAATATATTTATAGAAGAATTTTGAAACATATACACAAGGTACATTCCAATTTCATAACACATAGACCCATCTGCAACTTTAAATAAAATTTCCATGAATCCTATGAAATATAAGTTAACCATGGAACCTGGTAATAAACTGGAACCCGAATGAGGCAGGAACAACCACGCTCCTCCGAACCATAGATCTATAGTTTCCGCCTGACACACTTTAATCACCCCCGAGCCAAATCCTGCATCCAAGAGTGGGGACTAGTTAACCTCCTTCAAGTATTAGTTTAAATTTTTCCTAACACCAAGGTGCTCACACAACAAATCGCTTTACCTAACACCATGGTTCTCATGTAACAAGCATTTTCCTAACACCATTGTGCTCACACATAAAGCATTTTCCTAACACAATTGTGTTCACACAGCAAATTAATCCATCTATGTGACATACTAAGCAGCGTCCTGCCTCACGCATATGTCTTTTTATTGTTTTTTCCTAGGTCTTTTGAAAACAACCGATTTCTTCAGAAAATCGCGACTATTATAATACCTACTCTTTAGGAGTGTGTCTAGTGCCATTTAATGCACTCTTGACACTTGCTTGATCACCCCAGATTAACTCTTCTTGTCCCCCACGTTTGAGATGCACGATTTCCTCTTTCAGTGTGGCTATCCTCACCAAATTCATTTTCTTTTATTAAATCAAAACAAAAACGTTTTTCATACATCAGTCCATATGCAGACACTTGGAATACTTCAACGCTGGCCATCAAAATATTCTTTATCCAAATAACCCCGGACTTCATAACTTAACACAATAATTAAATCAACAATTTCGAGCTGTTTTATTTGGGGATATTACAAGTCCCCTCTTTCTTGGATTAAACTTCTCCTTTTTCTTATCCTTCCATGCCTTATGGAATTCTGTCCTAATTTTTTTTGTCATAACAATACTTGGCCTTCCTTATGGTTTCATCTAGAGTTTGAGGTTCACCAAACTCAATTCTATCCTTGTATGATTGAGGTAATCCACTTAGGAAATGGTGAATTTTGACCTTATCATCTTTGATATACGTAACATACCTCAACAACTTCAATACTTTATTTGCATACATTTCATCCATGGTCATTTGTTTTAGATGTGTAAGGATTATGTGCATCATCCATGGTGATGGTTTTATTGGCCCAACCAAGACCAAGGATATCCAAATTGTATTATACTAAATGTTGACCCTTAACTACCCCTAATGTAATATTCTATCTGAATTTTTTTCATATAAGCACACTTTTTAGCTTCATTACATTCTTAGTAAAACATTGAATTAGTTTTTCATGCATTGTGGGAACTACCCATATTGACAAATTTTGTCAAATTATGGCTATAGACACTTTTCTGATCAAATTTTAAAAACATCTGAATCACCCATTCAGAATATGGTTGTACAAATTTGTTCCCCTATGGATAATATTTGCAATGACCATAAGTATGCCCATTTACGATTTTTTGGCAAAAGTTTATATCCTTTCAAAATTGTCGATTTTGCCCAATTTTGCACTTTTCTTGTAGGCCCATTTAGCTCATGAGACCAACTTTATCCACATATAGAAGAAAATATAGGGAGAACTAGAATTTTTTTTGTTTTAGGCATTGATAATACTCATTACAAGGATTACTGATAAACTTTCATATTCTTGATCCGATGCTCCATCCATTTTCTATAAATTTCTGGAATTTACTACTTTTGACTTTTGCATTTTCTCCAAATTTAGTTTATTTTCCAAAAAATTGTATCTCCCAAATTGAACATTGATGGAAAAAATTCCTCTAACTAAATTTGTTCATTTTGATGAGTAGTTAAAATGTTGAGTTCACAAAAATTTATGGTCTTGGTATCTAGGGTCAGTTTTACCTCTTCTATGTTTTTCGAAATCCCTAAAAAGTGCCCCAGAATAATGGATTTTGGCCTTCTTTTGCACTTAGGATTCACACCTTTTGGAATTTGGCCATAAGCCACTAGATTTATATGTGTGCCCGGACCACGACTGTACCATAACAATTTCTTCCTCAACAAGGCCCTCGTTAGGTCACTGGGTACTATTCTTTAAAAACCACTATTTCAAACTTTCTGTAAATTTAGAGTGGAAAATGCCTATACCTCTCACTAACAATTTTCTAGCCTTCCTCAATGATGTTATAATGCTGCAAGTCTTATAGGATTATGAGCTAAACTGCTCATGTTATGGCCAAAACAAGTTTTGGCCTCCAGAATTTTTTTTTAATTCAACTATGTTCCTTATAGCCACCTTTATGGCATTGGAATTTGTCTATTGGTTGATTTGACATCGCATCGCCTCTCTCCCATTTAATCAAATTTCTTCCATTGGACTTGTTCTAGATTTCCAAATGCTATGCACTTTGATGGCCTTTGTTCAATTGATAACATTAGTCTTGATAGCATTGGTCCTAATCACATTAGTTTTCCCTCACTAGAATGATTTTACATTGCCCAATTCTATGTGCTCCGATGGAATTTCTTCAATCGATAGCATCAATCATGATAACCTCGTATTTCCCTCATTGGAACGATTTTACATTTCCTAGTGTGGTGCATCTCGATGGCCTTTATCAGACTAACCTCATCAACCGTTTTTTATCGGGAGGAATCCATTGGAAGCTTCCTATTGTAGTTTACTCTTAACCTTGCATTTTTGAAACTTCAATCATCCCAGTTTGATGGTTGATGTCCGATTGCATCATACTTCTGTGTTAGTTGTGCAAATTATTTTCTTCGATGACCCGATCATGATTTAACTATTGGGGTTATCATATCGGACCCTCTATTCCATTGAATCTCCAATCCATCCGAATATGATCATCGAACTTCCATTCATCAAAATTACATGCATACACTTTTGGGAACATTTACTGATACTCTACCTCCAATGGGGCATCCTCGACCTATTGGGCTCTAGTCTATTGAAACATCTTTTCCATGGGGTTCCTCCACATTCAAGTTTGGCATCCTTTCCAGATGTTTTTCCTCTAATGAGGCATTCCTGATACTATTGGGTCTTGATCCATTGGAATCTCTTGCATAAACTCTTGGTAACAATCCCCAATGGTATGCCTTTGATGAGGCATTCTCGATACATCAACCCTGATGCTCCCACATCACTGTGCAACTTTGATTTCTATTTGTAACTATGGATTCTTTCCCATACAACCACGATGCTACAACCAATAGCTCTGATACCACTCTGTCAAGTCCCCATCCATAATTCCGACCATAGAAGGGTGGGTATTTACAAATTTCAGATTTATAAATTTCACCTCACGGGGCATAATAAAAATTTGTAAATAAACAATTGTGTGTGCATATTTAGAATGTAAAACATAGTGTAAATGAAACTCTATCCACACATATATCATGCATAAACATGAATAATTATCACAAGAAGAAAATGAGAACATTCCACATTCACATACAAATACAATACTTGCATTTTAACATTAATATCCAAGCAGTTGATTGTGTAAGAGAAAATTTCCACCCAATCATAGGTATCAACTGGAGATACCACCCCCAAGTTGAGCTATGAATCCACTAGGGTGAAGGAAACACTTAAATGCTTCTCTTTCTCAACCCACAATGCATTCTCTTTCATGCTTAGCCAAATTTCCCACCTCTGATCATTTATAGGTATCTCACTCATCCATCGTAGCCATGGCACTCTTTTCTACTACCCCACACAACACAAGGAAGGAATTTCCCTTCACTAATCCAAAATTATCTTAGGAAATCTAACTCTTATAGTGCTTACCAATGTGTGTAGAAAGAGTCCAACTTGCTGCATTTTGTTGGAGAATATCCTATAACCTTAATCCATGGATTATCAAGCATGTATCAATAGAAAAACATAATGGGTAAAGGATCCTATATTTCCAACCTCTATGCTCACCTACAACCATATATTTTCTCTAATGTCTACAATTTTCTGTTCAAAATTTAGATTTCTGGTTGTTTCACAGTCTAATAGTGATAATGAAAATGGAATGAACAACAAGAGGAAAAATCTACCTATTGCAAAAATCTATTGTAAAAATCTACTTGAGAGTAATTAGTAGACTTAAAGTAGATGAGAGAATGGTGCATAGACAACTGACATAAATTCTAACCTTAGAAGAGAGGACTCTTATAATAATCATAGAAGTTTATTCATCCCCTGCTTCCATAACTACATGAGAAGACTTTCCCCACCAACCTCACACATGCATTCAATGATTCGATTAATAATCAAAATGAAGTAATTGGCTCATTTAATGCACATGTAATAAAATAGATGAGTTCTAAGATTGACACTTGGCAATAGAGGATTTAATCTCCCACAGGCCCCCTTTCCTCTTCTCATCTAGTGGAATCATAGCCCATTTAGTGCTCTTTACACAACCATCTTGGACCATTTTATTATCTTCCAAAATAATATGTATGCGGGTTTTTGAGTTAGAATGAAAAGCTAATAACATGGTCCATATATAAATATTTACATTATACATTCCTAGCCATTCACTAGTCAGGCCTTGGCCTTGATTTCAGCACTAGGAATCCATACTAGCATATTTACATCATTTACATAATTTAATTTAATACATTCCAAGTCAAAACTAGGGGTATTACAACTCCCATCTTAATGGCCTCCCTAAGTATTCCAACATCCAAATAGAAAGGAATATGAAAGGAGGATTAGCCTTCCTAGTGACGTTTGACAGGAGGCCAATCATATCCTTAGGAGGTATAACAAAGTAGATTTCATCACTAATCTAACAACACAATTTAGTTTCAAACACATCAAATCCGATATGGAAATAATACTAACACACTTGAAGAAAGTTGTTCAATCTCACAGGAATCAAAATAAACAAAAATAAAGTGAAATGAACAGATAGGGTATAAGTCATGGTTTCAAACACTTTATCAAAAACAACTAGAGTAGAGATCCACATCTCTCAATGTGAATTAGCTATATGAGTAGCATAATCAATTTTGAATGATATTGAAATCGGTCTTCAAGAAATAAAATAAGAGACTAAAGAGGGTGGGGATCGAAGCCAATAATACAATTCATCATGTCTTGGAGGTAATGGAATCCATCTTGGTGAAACTCTATGAAAACAATTACCCATTGCAACAAATCACAATAGGGTATAATCATTGGCTTTATTAAAGAATCACCTACGATTTACAAAATCAAAGCAATTTTCAAAAGTAATTTAAATTTAGAGTTTCTGCAACAAAATACTTAAGTGGATTTGTAAGTAAGAATAAATCAATCTTATTGTATATATAATTCTTGGATTTCATTGTGTAAAATATTTCTAGCCCAATGTGAGTCTAAGGAACTCTTTGGCCATCCTTAGGGGTAGTTAAAAAATAGAAAACCTTTGATAATGATAGTCAATCTTATATCTAGTTTAATAGTATAGTTCAATTTTGTCAAGATTTAATCTCATTAAATTATCCATAGCTTGTCCTAAATGGTTATTTATTGTTACATAAACAATTTCATCTAGTCTAGTAAGTTTTTGTCACATAATGGTTTTAGGATATTGGTTTAAATTTCTAGAGTATGTAATGTTCAAATCAATCCATGTATTTAGTACACACGTTTTAATGTTTAAAATACACATGTTACATACACATGTTTTGTAAAATATGATCTCATCATAACTATGCTTAAATGGAAAAGATCAAGTTTGTAAATTCAATTCAAGTTTGTTTGGAATTTTGTTGTAGATTGTATGTAATAAACTTGAATCTTATATAAATGATTCAAACTTTCAATTTTTAACTAATGTACGGTGCATCTTTAATGTTTAGGTAACACTTTAGTAGTTGGTGAACTATATATGTGACTGAAATCATGGCAAATGGGGATATAACAATTTTTTGTTTTTTAAGCATAAGCAAGGATTTCAAGGTTGTGAAGCTTATGCTAAATTAGAGCAATGATTTTAGACAACAATTTGATGAATTTTCATCAGTTTTTTGTAAATAACCATTGCTCTAATTTAGCATAAGCTTCACAATCCTGGAATCCTTGTTTGTGATTAAAATTCAAATGATCGTTATCTCCATTTGCCATGATTTTAGTTACGTGTTTAAATAATTTTGTTCAATTCCATCTAATCATATAAACAACTATTAATTGTACACTTGAATGATAAAAAAAATATTTAAAACATTGCACAATAAAATGATTAAATGTTGACAAATTTTTTAACAATAAGTTTAAGCAAGGACAAGACTTTGACACATTTTTGCAATCAAGTTTTTTCAAATATTAATTGACACAATGTAAAGTATATGAGAATCTATGACTATTATATGGCATATATTCAAGTAAATCTAATTAAATACTTGTATATATACACAATTGACAATTAACACTGTACAAATTTCAAATAAACATACATTGTCTTCATACACAAGTTAAATGTTGACAACAAATTTTAACAAATTAAAAAATTGGACATCATGTAAAAACACTATTTAACTTAGCTAGGAGCATATCATTTCAACATTTAACAAGGAACAAGCAAGGACAATACTTTATGTTAAACATTTTTGCAATCAATATTAATTGACACAATGTAAAGTATCTGAGAAGGTAGGACTATTATATGATATATTCAAGTAAATCTAAGATAATTAAATACATGTACACAATTGACAATCAACATTATACAAATTTCAAATAAACATGTACATTTTCTTCAGGTACAAAAGTTAAATGTTGATAAAATATTTTAACAAATTAAAAAAAATCCATCATAAAAGCACCATTTAACTTATTAGCTAGAATAGCATACCATATCTACATTTAACTTGAGGAGTAAGCAAGGACAACGTTATGCCACATTTCTCCATGAGTTCTTTCAACTATTTTTAGCATCAATCAATGTATGTGCAAAATCAATCCTTACAAACCATCTTGATGTATCCATTTTTCACTTGCTAGAAAAATCATTCCAAGACAAGTTTGCATTACAAATTAGAGACTGATGAAGTAGGAGAAAAAATTAAAGAATGTATATATTTGAACCCTTATTTTATGATTTAAGTTTTTGCGTCTACAAGCCAACATTAAATAAGAATTCACTTGATGAAATAGTGAGTGGAAGGTGGGCGTCATGCCCCAACTAACTCCAAACTGTTTTTTTATCCCTCAATGCCCCCTTGCAAATCTTGTAGGCTCAATTTTTAAAAGATGATGTTATAAGAAAGAACTCTTTGCTCTAGGTTTGGTCTTGTAATGCTGCAACAACTTTGTGGCATAACAATCAACTCCAATTGCACGGGACATGCACTATTCTCAAGAGTATGAAAACCTTTTACAATATTTTGGGTACCTATAGACCTACACACACATCTAACAACAAAAACATCAAATGCATCCCATAGGCAGACACTTTTGTCCTTCCTTGTTCAAGGAATATTAAACAATGTTTGGTTGAACATTCAATACAAATCTAATAATGATAGACTGAAATATATCCAATATGTACATGTGTAATGTAGAAGATGGATACAGTTTGAAATATTTCTTAAAAACATCGCAATGGAAGGCCGTCAATTATTCGTTCATGGTCATATTTGGACATTTTCCAATTTTTAGTTTTTTATTTTTTATTTTTAATTTATGGAACTTATATTAATTTTATTTGAGATGCACATACTAAATGACTATATTGACAACATATGACATCAGGTTCATAATTTTGAAAGTAAATATAATTTTTAGTCATGTGGGTTTGTTGAAAAGAATAACCTTTTAATATGATGGATCCTCTCTCATATGTAAATCCTTTGTCATCGTAGTCCTCCAATAACTTCATATTTCTTTCAGTGCATCACATCAAATGATATTTCACCTTTTCTTTGTTGTCTAAGGGTGCAATCACAGTGAAAACATCTCCTGTACATTCAAATTAATGTTAAGGTTTTTAAATGCATTAAATTGACTTGACACATAATTTGTATTCTAGGTACAATGAGGAAAGGAGGGTACTATTTATATTTGTACGTATACAATCTATGGAATCAATGACCAGAATTGACAAATGAAAATTGAAAAAGAAATATAAAATTCATCCTTATGGCGGTGGATCAAATCTCACTCTTTATCGGATAAGTCATCTGAGCCATATGAAGGAATCTTCTAGTACATAAGGGGATCCAACAATGAACAATAAAAAAATAATTTGTACTCTCTATATACATACTTTATATGAAATGAACAATCAATGTTTTTAGTTTATTACATTACCTTCTCTGACAAGATCCGAAATTCTATAGCCATAAGATGATACTGCTATTTCTTCCGATTCTAATTCTTCCAAGCTTCCAAGTGGTATTTTTCCCTTTGGATTAATCTCTGTGTGTTTCTAATGTTTTACATACTTGTTCGTTATGTTTTGATAGACTTATGTAGATTCAACGTTTTCAATGCAAATATGACAAAAGCATGATTGGTTTGTACTGTCAAATGAAAACACGTTTTGGAAGGCTTTTGTTTGAATAGAGTGTAAATCTCTAGTCTTGTGTATGGTTCCAGCCTCATATGGGATTGATCTATCTATATTTTGGATTCCAATAAGCCAAAATAACGTGCACGATATGACAAATCACAAAGGAAAACTTTTAATGTTAGTGTATATACTTTAATGTTATACTTGCAAATAACATTTTTTTAAATTGACAATTAATAGAAATAAAAAAAATTGTGTACATACCTGCGCACATCTTTTGAATGTTGATTATAGTCACTACTTAGATGTAATTGACACCATTGGACAACTTCTGCAACTGAATGAAATCGTGCGGAAGAATGGTTCATTTTCCATCTTTGAAGTGCTCTTTTTACACATGTTCCTGCACCATCATGTTCACATTTTCCATGTCCAATTTCAAAGAAATTCCAACGATGTCTAATGTTTGATGCTTTATGAAGTCGACATAACAAAAAAAACCATTGTGAAGATCTAAATTGTCTCACACATCCATCCGACCATATCCAATGTTCATTGAATTCAACTTCACATCTTTTTAATGATTCATAGAAAATATTTTCAATACAATGTTGTACAAAATGTGTATCGTGTGTACGATCATCACTCATATAAAAATGATATTCTTTAATCACATATCGATTGTCACATGTGCTTTCAATGCCATCAACATTGTGCTGAGAATGTCTATATAGAACATGGATAAATATTGAAACTTGGTTAGAATGATAGTTATTTTCAAGGGAAATTGGAGACCTGTGTGGAGCTTTTGATCTCGACGCGTTTCGGACTCCATAGTTGTAGCTAGGGTTTTACCCCTAGCTTGTGCAAATGAGCACCTACTAAGGAGAATGGACTCCTTAGTAGCAGTTCAGTAAATGTAAATTATTAAGCTAAAACAGAAAAGTAAACTAACCTAAGACACATGCATGAAACATAAAGAACAAAAATATAAATAATGGTTTTGTATTGATATTACCTCCAATGTGGAGGTTGATGAAGCCCTTGCAATGTCCAAGATGGTTGCTCCAAGCTCCAATGTGCTCCTTCTCTTTCTCCAATGGTGGGAATGGGCCAAAAGTGGCTCTCAAGGTGAAAGTAGTTCAATGGTGAACTAGGGTTTCGAGAGAGATTTTGGCAGAGTAAGGGTATACTTGATTATGGATATGGAATAAGGGATCTCCATCACCTATTTATAGTTTTTTGGTGGTGGAGTGCTGACCCATGGTTTTAGGAAACACATGGTTTAGGGTAGCTGTATAGGGTTTTTTCCTCCTTTTCCTCATTATTTTATATTTTTTATTCCTTTTTAGGGGATTTTTGCTATTTTTGGAGGAAAAGGGGTTTTTTTTAGCCTTTTTGAGGCTATTTTGATGGTTTTGTGGCCTTTTGGAGGCATTTTAGGCCCTTTGGAGGCTTTTTAATGGGATTTTTTGGGAAATATGGTAGGAAAATGGACGAATGAGTCATATAATGTGGTAGATGAGGTAGTGAACACTTTTTGGGTGTTAACAGATTGCCCCCTGATGTGCGAGGGCAGGAGCTCATCGTATGGCCGATGGACATCATAAGTCATGAATGGTTTTTCCTGGGTGTGGAGAGAAGAGAAGAAACAAACCGAAGCCCGGAACGACGATCCTGAACAACTGCAAGAACTAAAAGTACATAACCTCAATAATGGATGAGGAATCATCTGATCATATGGACGAGGCGGGAATTCCCATGCTCGTATCAGGATATAACATAACAATAACAATGGGGTCCAAAAAATGGGGACCTGAAATATACATGACCTCAAATACTGACTGAGGAATAATCTCAATATATGGACGAGGCGGGCATACCCATGCTCGTATCAAGATACATAAAAAGAACTGTGAGGCCCGAAAAGGGGGACCTGTAAGATACAGAACCAATGTGTACATCATAAGAGTCCAGAGGGGACACAAATCTGGGACATACTGCTGGGCTGATCATGTGTGAACTGAAGAACAAGTGCACTGGAACAATCAACAGTGCTACTGAGTGTGGTACCAAAGGGGCTAATGAGCTGCTGGATCAGAGTGACAAGGGGTACACTCACAATGGTACACTGAACTGGAGCTGATCTGGGACGGAAACTGGGTACTCAAGGAAGCATGTAACTGGATGGCTTCCGAATACAAACGCCAACGCAGCCCGGACATCCACAGGAACATATAACTGGTCGTTCCGAAGGGACTCACCAATGTGCTAGAGTCGGGGGAAATCCGGGGTCTTCGACACATAATGTAAAGGATATAACCCTACGCGATTCTCGACGATGCGATCAAGGTGCTGAAGTCGAGCATGTGAGAAACAACCACTCGGAGAGGCAATGATGACTCCTCTCAGAATGGTCCGTAGGCACTTACCACAGATGGTGATAAGTCCAATACGTAGGGACCTCTGGGCCTATCCTCTGGAATAGAGGGGCTGTCGTCGACAGAGGGAGACCTGCAACTATCAAGGCAATGATGTTTCCTTGACAGGAGCGCGAGGTGAAGAACCAAAATGTGATAGTACTGATGGTAGGACTGACAAACTGGGAGGGAAAAACTGGGCAAGTAGAGTAGGTGGACTCAAACTTCCTTTGTTCAGAGTATGATAATGGGAGTGATCGGGCAGCATATGAAACTGACTGAGGGGAAAGGGATCATAGCTGTATGGGATCTGGGAAGGGTGACTGGTCTGAGGGAGACTCAAGCTGGGGTAAAATGGCAGGAGACTGCAGAATACTCTGAACAAAGGCGACCTGATTGGGGGTGCTGCCGAGATGATCGATCATAGTGCCAGGAGGCACGGGAGGAGACTTCTTCATGGGTTAATGAACTAGAAGAAGTGTGTGTAAAATGGTACTGTCGTGTGGATTTTACGAGCCCAGGACAGTTCATGCTCGTGGTTGCTTTCAATTTTAAGGAGTCTGAAAGCGATAAGAAGACTCTGAAGTAATGGAATGGTACTGTCATGTGGATTTTACGAGCCCAGGACACTTTGTACTCGTGGTTGCTTTCAATTTTAGAGAGTCTGAAAGCAAATAAGAAGACTCCAGGGGGTTGCTTTTTCGTATATTTAGTCTCCAAGGCCCAAAGAAGCATAAAAGGATACAATGAAGAACTCTTCTAGCCGGTGTGACTAGAGTATTCCTTTTTCGTAATTAGTCTACCAGGTCTGGAAAAGGGTTAAACTTATACCAGATAGACGCCCTTTAAGGTACTTTAACGAGCATGAAAGGAAGCAAGATTGCTCGGCGATCTTTTCATTCTTTTAGGAGTCAGAAAAGAGCTTAACGGAAACTCCCTAAGTGCCTTTTTCGTAAAGGACTTGTCCGGCCCGAAAAAGGGATAAAATTATACCGAACAAAAGGAATGGCCAGGCAAGGAGGAAGTGTTCAATCAAGGATCAGTAATGATGATCAAGAACGAGGGTAGGGGGGAACACTGGTGGGCCTCCTTGTGGGGTAGATGAAATGGTGGCAAAATAACAAAAAATTTGCAGTATGACAGGAGTGAATGGCTCATGTAAAAATGTGGAACAATCCGATAGCGGCCGATGTGGTGCGCAAACCGAGGCAACAAGGTGTCGGGACACAATGTGGAAATTGTACCAAGTGAGAGCGAGAAATGATCTCAAGCATCATCACGAGCTCGGAAAACTGAATCCGACGATATAAAGGATGTCAAAAATGGGTAACGGCTGATGTGGCACGCACACCAAGGCGACGAGGGCGTTTTGGAAAAATACCCAAAAAATCTGGGGGTGAGAGCGAGAAATGATCTCAAGCATCATCACCAGCTCGAAAAAATGAATCCGATGATATAAAATATGTGAAAAACGGAGAACGACCGATGTGGCACGTAAACCGAGGCGACTAGTGGCGTCTGAAAAATGGGCAAAAAATGACGGTGTAAAAATAATGCAACGAGATGACCATCATGACGGTCTCGGCGTACTGATTCCAATGGTGGAAAATATGTGTAAAACAGACTCCGTATGGGGTCAGAATGGCCAAAACAAGAAAAAGTCAACTGACTATAAATAGTGGTGGGTCCAACATGACATGTGTCAGTTGTACTTGTTTGACTTTGACTTGTGATCAGAGTGGACCAGAGCTTAGGTGGCATTTCTGGACGATCCGACCGGCCGATTCCAGATCCGGGAGATACAGGTATTCCGTCAAACTCATACCTGCATGTTCTTTAGGGTTGGGGGTTGGGTAGTGGGTCCCAGGGCTGATTTGTACGGTCCACGTGGGGTGGACCGCGGGTTAGGGGGTCGAAGCCGCGGTTGGCGACCGCGAGTTTCGGGGTGAACCACGCTGTTGGCGACCGCGTGTTTCCTGGATGGATACGCGGTCTAGTGCCGCGAGTTCCAAGGAGGAACACGCGGTTCCGAATCGCGGGGTTAGGGCTGACAGGCGCGGTTAAGCACCGCGACTATAGGCCTGACAGCCGCGGTCGGAAACCGCGACGGGAAGCTTGAAAGCCGCGGTTTTGGGCCGAGCTATTAGGGTCTTCCGGGAGAGGGGAAAGGACTTATTTATGGGACATGAGTCTGATGAGTTGCCTTTGTGTGATTGACAGGATGCCGCAGGCTCTATGGAGAGAGCGGGAGATTCCCGACGAGATCATGGCCATCATCCGAGGGGAGCGCCATGTGCGATCTGTGTTGGGACTGTACGGACTACTGAAGTTCGCACAGATACCCATGATACGTTCAGCAGCATTGCTGCTGAACCGGCTGAACAGCTTCTGGGAGCCGGACATACAGGCTTTCCGGGTACAGGGTGAGAGGGTGGACCTCACCCTGACCGATGTATATTTTCTGACGGGGTTGCCCTGTCTAGGCAGGGTAGCAGACACACAGCCGCGGGTCGCCGCGGACGTCGACATGGAGGACATGTTGGAGAGATACTGCGGTCCTGAGCCGAGGGTGCATAGGAATGCACTCCTGGTGAGGGACCTACAGGAGCCAGCCGTGCAGGCTATGGCGGCATGTGTGGTGCGGGTATTGGGTTCCCAGTCACCTGAAAAGGTTTCTGGGGGCCAGATGCAGATGATAGAGCGCGTACTGGATGGGGTGTACTACGCGTGGGGCCAGATGTTCCTGACCTGCGTTCAGCGGCAGCTGACGTCAGCGAAGGAAGCTGGCAAGGGATTTTGTTTTGGTTCCTTCTTGTGTGCCTTCTTTATGGAGAGGGTACCCACACTGCGGCCACGGGTGCCGATCAGGGCAGGAGGTATGAGGGAGCCATGGATGGTGCGGTGGGGCGAGATGATGCGCCGCCGTGGTGGCGGCGACGTGGGAAGATATTTCACGCAGGAGTTGTACCTGCAGTGGCTCCATATACCACTGACACTGGACGACTTCCCGTATCGGGACATGGACTTCACGGGAGATCCGGAGGCGCCACGAGCACCAGGACAGGCATGGGGTCCCGACGGTATGTATGTGTTTTGGCTTGCATGTTATGTATGTCAAGTTTTATTTATATGATAGTAGATTGATATACTGTGACTGACATATGGGTGATCTTGCAGATGTGGGCCCGAGGCCGCCTCCAGGACATGTGGCACGGAGGGGTATTGTGGCCGTCCCAGCTCTGCATGGGCGAGGTGAGGTCCGTCGCCGTGATGCGGAGGGGACACTGGAGTCGGTGCGGGCACTACTGGATCGGTTGTTGATAGGGGTGACCGACGAGGGATGGCGGGATGTCGATCCTGATGTAGTTCAGGATTGCATGAGGGCACCCCGGGAGTTCAGATCCATCGCGATCCGGGTGGCGATCTTGGTGGACCGGGCACGGGCATAGGAGCCCATAGGAGATGAGGACTTGCCGGAGGAGGAGCGAGGGGAGGACTCAGAGGCAGCCGATGCAGGATACGACTCCCATTAGGGAGTACAGGGGACTCCCCCCGAGTTTTGTAGCTACGGCATGTATGTTGATGAGGTTTTTAGGGATGTATAGCCATTTTTTGTATAGCTGAGTACAGGGGTACTCAGGACATGTATAGTACTGAACATGTATATTTTTTGATATATATATATATGCACGCGGATGCACCTTTTTGTATGATGTTGTTTTATTTGTACGCACGTGGATGCGCTTCATGAGTTATGATATGTTTACATTGCACGTGGATGCAAGTAGGTTAGGATGTTAGGCACGTGGATGCCCCTTGTGTATTTTTTGTGATGCGACATGATGTATGTATGTTTAGGCACGTGGATGCCCCTATGGATATGAATGTGGTGTATGTACAGGGATGCAAATGTGGATGCGATGCAATATTTTTTGGGTTTTTATATATTTTTATGAGATGCTATGGGATTGTGATGCATGATGTTACATGGTGTGATTGATATGCCAATCTAGGATGTTGTTTGCCATTTGGTCTGCGACACTATTTTGGGCTCTGGGGACATGTGTGAATGTGATGGATTCAAACTGTCGGCTGAGTTGTTTTGCGCGCAGGAATTTTCTAAAAAGGCAGGGATCACGCACCTGGTAGCAGTTATTGAGCTGGGAGACAAGTAGCTGGGAGTCAAGGAACACGTGAAGGTGACATATGCCCATTTGGAGGGCGGCAGTCAAGAGACCGGTCACAGCATCATACTCCGCCTGGTTATTGGTAGCAGCGCCTATACATATTCCGTCAAGGTGAATCATCTCGTTGGAAGGGGAGTACAAGACCCATGCTGTAGAAGCCAGGTTGGGAGACCAGCGGCTTGCGCCATCAGTGAAGCCAGTGTAACAAGGTGGAAGATGGTCCATCTGTAATCATGCAGAAAGGATGAATGTAAGATGATGGTAAAAAATGTGAAAAACAAAAAGATAGCAAACTGTACAATGCGGACCAATGAGGTCGCGGTGTCATTTATGGGAAAAAACGCTTAAGATACCACCCATTACGGGGGTTGCGCAAAGGACGGCCTTCAGAGTCGGCGAGGATGTATGCCCCCTTGCCTAGGCAGGTATGCACGATGTAAGGGCCTTGCCACATGGATTCAAACTTCCCTTTGCCAGTTTTGTCGTGGGCTTGGTCATAGGCGAGGACGAGGTCCCCTTCATGGAAAGTTCGAGGGTGAACATGTTTGTCGTAACCGTCTTTGGAGCAGTTCTTGGCAGCTTCGATGTTTTGGAGAGTGGCACGACGGTCTTCATCAGCTTGTTCAAGTGTCAGCAAACGCGGCTCGAAGGGGGAGGTGAAGATATCACGGAACTCGTGGAAGAGTTGTTTGTAGTCCTCAATCTCCTGCTCGCTGCAGGAGGCTCCTAAAGTAATGAGTTCAGGGGCACATCCTGGGAACTTTGAGGGAGGAATAGGACGCTGTTTCTTACGAACGGGGGGTACATCAGGCCATGTGTCAATGTGGTGCTCTATAATGGCGGGGTCAAGACCGAGCATTTCGGTATAGGACCAGGAAAAGACATCACGGAATTCTCTGAAAAGGTTTATGTAGTCCTCAATCTCTTGTTTACTGCAGAATGCTCCTAAAGTGATGAGTTCAGGGGCACGTCCTGGGGCAGCGATATCAACTTGGATGACAGGTGAGATGTTGGCCATGTTACCTTCCTCGAAGGCATCAGGAGCAAGAATAGGGTCCTTGAACCAGTCGACCTTGGTGGGGAGGAAGTCTTTGGATTCAACCGCAAATTGGGTAGCGGTGCTAGAGGAAGATGCTTCTGGGATGAAGTAGGAACGATGATGCATATCATCCCAGGGATAATCCGGGGCGGAAAGGGCCTCAAGAATCTCCTCATCGGTACGGAAAGTTTGCGTCATCAAATCGGTTGATGAGGGAATGGTAGTGGAAGAGATCATGTAAATGGTGTTGACCTCCCGGATGGGGGTGAGATCGGGGGGTGAATCTCTTCAATAGTAGGTGGTGCCGTCTCAAGATCCAGATTGTTCATCTCATAGAGAGCCGCTCTGTAATCCGGGAGATCGGGACAATGATGGGAATAATGCCCGTAAACACCGCATATGGCACAGGAGTGGTTGGTACGCAGGGATTTGTCTTTAGGCTTGGGAGTGGGGTTTAGTTCGACAGTTGGGATGTTGGGGTCATCGTCGAGCATCTGCATGTGTTTCTGTAGGGCTAGTAACTGTGGACACTGGTGGGTCGCATGGCCCAACTCGTTGCAAAGCGAGCATTTGGGAGGAGCACGAAATACTGGAGGGTTTTTGACTGTCTTGGGAGGTGGTACAGCAGTGTAAGGTTGTGGACCTCTGCCCCCAGTGGGTTTGGGAGTAGGAGGGGGAGTCGTGGAGGACGAAGGGGTAGAGACACCGGGAGGTGGCTGATTGGTAGTAGCCATGGGTTGCACCGGTTGGAGGACGACGTCTGGTGTCGGCGGGCGAACGAGAGGCGAAAGATACCATACGGGTAATCCCAAAGTTAACCCAGGGAGACTAAGGGTAGCCATGACCGGGGCGCTTACTACTCCCGATGGAGGGACTAGGAAGGGGATCGTATGGATGGGTGTAACACCAATGTGGCTAGGTACCAATGGTGGTTTAGGCAACAAGGGTGGTTGATTGTTAGGTGGTTGGTTGTCGTGGGACAAGGTACATAAGTCAAACACTTCGGGCGTAGATGACGGGGGAGGAATGGATTGAAAGGTGGAGGTCATCGGCGTGTCTGAGTAGACTCCAGGCCCCGTAGAGGAAACAAACGAGGTGGTGGCATGAGAAACAGGTTGTTCAACCATGGGGAGAACATTTTCAGGTGCCGCGGGAGCACCGAGATCATAGTAGGTGAGCTGGTCAACCTTAACCATGCGTCCCTCATGGGGGAACATCATGGTGCGAAAAACGGAAGAGGCAACCGCCCGCATGGCATACATGTAACTGCGGCCAAGTAAAAGGTTATAATCCAATTGGGCATTGATTACCTCAATGTCGATAAGGACGGTTTTACCACCTAACTGGACGGGGACATTGGCTAGGAGGCCTTGGGGCTGAGCCGAACGACTGTCGTAGGCGCGTAATGCAGTGGTGGACTGCTGGAGAGTGGGGGATCCCAACTTCTACCACACGAATGTAGACATAACGCATGTGGAGGCACCTTCATCGATGATGCATCGATGGATGACAAGATTCCGAACGGAAACAGAAACTTGGAATGCTAAGGAGGAAGGAAGGCGTGGCTCGGATTGGTCCAAATCGAATGCCATTAAATTCGAATCATTTGGGTCAATCCCCCCAATGGCGGAGAGTAAAGTCTTGTGCTGGGAAGGGCAGTTCTTCAAGACTTCTAACGCAGACATGGCTGCGGGAGATTGGGCTAGGTCGTCTACAATGTTGTAGTTTGACGCAGCACGCGCATTGGGGTTATTGTTGATATGACGAAGTGGGAAACGAGGGGCTTTGGGAGCGCCATCTAGTGGAGGTGGAGGAATACGTAACGCTTGATTGGTGGGATGAGCATTAGTAGGTTTATCTGTGGGAGGTACGTCAGTGGTGGAGCCATACTGGTTCCGACGAGTCTGGAGGTTGACATCAGCGAAAGACATCATCAATAAGTGGTGAGTTCCTGAGTCAAACATGGGTTGATCGGGAGTAGCGTACGTGATTTGCTGTTGGGGTTGCACGTTGGCTTGAGGGGGAGCCAACGGATGAGTGTTCACGACCCCTTAGGTTGGTAATGGGTTTTGCAGCACCAACGGTGGCTGCTGATGTTGAGGGGGGTTAGGAGGCGCCTGAGGAGCCGCATGCCCTTGGCGGTGGGCATCGTCAACCCAGAGCTGCCGAGCTCGCTCTAAGTGTGGGAAAGCATGCGTGTAGTGTCCATAGACCCCGCAAATAGAACAAGGATGGTTTGTTCGTAGATTGGGGTTTTTAGCTTGCTTGGGTGGGCGATCAGGGTTTTGATTAGCGGGGGCCGCATTGTTGTTGTCTGGGGGATTAGCTGGTTGACCAGCTTGGTCTGCAGGTTGGTTGTTCCCACGATTACGGCCTTTGCCGTGATTCTGTTGGCCCTGGTTACGTTGGTTTTTCTGGTTTTGCTGCGGGTTTTGTTGGGCGTAAACTTGCCCTTAGGTAGCAGGTGGATTCTGAGGTTGCACAGTTGCGGGAGCAGGCTGCGGTGGATGATATGCAGGTGGAGGCTGAGCAGGTGCAGCAACTTGAGGGGGTTGCTGATATGGCTGCGGAGCGGGTTGTGGATTTGCCGCAGGGGCTGCCTGTGGCGGATAATAAGCAGGTTGGGCCTGTGAAGGTGCAGGAGCTGGGGCAGCCTGCTGATGGTAGTAAGGCTGAGGTGCGACTGGGGGGGCATAAGCGGGAGTCGCATGACCGAAGCATTGAGGAGGACATGCGGGTCCATGGTGATGGTGATGTGCCATGGGAGCATATGAGTTGGTTGCTCCAGACTGTGAGGTAGCCCGTGAAAGGTCGGGGCCAGGGGTAGGACGTGCTATGGAAAATGGTTGAGGATGCGAAGACACACGGCCAATGATACCATCTGCAGCGTGGGATGCCCCCGGCGCATCATGGTGGGAGGACTCGCCGCGAGGGGCGTCAGGTATAATGGTATAAAGGTAACCCGACTGGGCATAAATGAGGTCGAACTGCTGTGCCTTAAGGATGGCCTCTTCTTCAGACTGGGGTCTTTTGGAAGCTACATCCTTAGCAATAACAGGGAGAAGGGATTTGAGGAACCAATCTAGGAAGATACGATCGTCTAGTTTGATCTTGCATAAGCTACGGCGTCGACGCCACTCATGGATGTGGTCCGTGATATGGGAAGCCGTGTTTTGTCTGCAGGATAGGAGGATCTCAACGCCCGCGTCATAGCGGACAGGCAACTGGAAGAACTGCAGGAAGGTCGAGGCAAGGGAAGCAAAGGTGGCATGGGTCCCATGAGGTTGCTCGATATACCACTTGGCTGCAGATCCAGTGAAGGTGCGCTGTAAGAGATGGAGGCGAATAGAGTCGTCCACTATGGAGTTAGAGGAACACCATAGGTGGAAAGACATGATATGATTTTGTGGGTCCTCATTGGCCTTACCCTCGAATTTAGGGATGTCAGAGGGGAGCTTGGTAGGCATATGAGGCCACGCAGGGTCGTGTCGGATAGGGTCGTTGGTCAATTTGGCCAAGTCAGGTAGGTTGAGGCTAGCCATGAATGGAAAACTGGAGGAAGGATGTGACACAGTAGTGGGTTGGACCAAGCTGGGGCCAATGCCCCCAAGTGGAGGGACAGGATTTGGGATGGTGCCCCCAAGTGGGGGAACTGAGGTAGTATAGGATGGGCCTGCACCACCATGGGTAGTGTGAGCCACTGATGTAGTGGGGATAGGTATTCCCGCTGCGGGAATAGGTACCGTGAGGGGAACGGTAGATGGGGGCCCCATGGTGTGCATACCCAAAATAGGTGTAGTAACTGGTGTAGTGGTGGATGTGCCACCAATGGTTCCTAGAACAAAAGGAGTGGAAGTCGTGCTAGCCATGGGGCTAGTAGGGGCAGTGTAAATAGGGTTCTCAGACTCTTCGTCAGAATCGGAGGTAAAGTAAGGAGCGTCAATATCTGGTGACGGAGTTCTATGTCGCTGACGAGTGGAGTCAAGTGACAAGGCTCTAGATCTGTGATGAGTGGTATCAACGAATGATGATTGGAATCTATGACGGGTGGTATCAAGAGAACCGTGCTGTGGGGGCTGGCCCCTGAGGCGCCGAGAATGTCTCGGGGACTCAATGGTGACAGATGGTGTCAAATCTCTGTGGGTTGAGGTGAGTAGAAAAACAGCTCAAAAAAGCCTAATGCAACCAAGTGTGCAGAAGGAGAGCTAAAAAACAAGGCAATCAGGCCAACAACCAACTCAAAACACCCACTGCAACAGCTGTGCTACAATAGGTGGAGTATCAACAAAGATGGCCAGAATACCAAGAAGCAGCAGGTTTCCTAAAAAGAAAAAATGGTGGACTCACTAGACCAAAGGGAGGTAAAGGAGCATGCAAACACCTAACTAAAAGTATTCTAACTCAACTAAACATATCCTCTGCAAGGTGATGAAATCCAAGTCAGACAATATGAGTAGGAAAGCCAAGTGGCTATGATATCCCCCTACCGGGAGGGATACCGGGTAGTCAATCCTAGAAGAATGGCAACTAAGATACCCCCTTCATGACACGTCCAGAAAGGTGAATCTGCCGTTTAGTTCGTTTACCGCAATACCCCTATACAGGGATATCCCGCGAACCACGAAAGGTAGCCCTTCGGTTACTGAATGGAGTGCGGTATTCCACTCAGGCCTCCGGAACCAGTCTCCCGACTTCAACCCTCCTAAGGGAGAGGCCCTCTGATAAACTGGTTGTGACCGTGCCAAAAAGTACTAGCGGATTTTGGTTCCCTATTTGGACAACAACTATGTCTCAAGTGAAAGTAACCGAGGGGTGTTATTGGAAGCCTATCCCCCCGATCCTACCTAACTACAATGATTCTTTTGTGTTCCCCAAGTGGGGTTAGAATGTTGGTTTAGTTAGGTACTTTTTAAGGCTCACTTGAATTATGTGACAGAGTGTGTGCTCGTGAGGTGATAAACCCAAAATAGAAGTGCCACAAGGGGGGCAACTTCTAACTATCAATAATGCTGGAATTGAAATTTTAACTTGCAAAATTTTCTGAATTAAAAATACTGAAATTTTAAAAGAATTCTGTAAAGGGAACAGAAATTATGTTGCAGAAAGGCTGTAAGGAAGTGGGACTGCAGGTAGGACAGGGGGCTGTTCAGATGCATAAAATATTGCAGCAGAAGGGGCTGGGCTCAAAACAGGAAAAATGCAGAAATCAGACCGCGGGTCTGTGGCGAAGCAGAACAGGCAGACCGCGGGTTTGAGGGAAACAGACGCGGTCAGGTCGCGGTTATCGGGCCAACAGAAGCAGTCGGGACGCAGGAAACAGGGAAAAAGACGCAGTCGGGTCACGGCAAAAAGGCTAACAGACGCAGTCGGGACGCGGGAAAGAGGCTGAAAGCCGCAGTCGGGACGTGGGAAAATGGCCGACAGGCGCAGTCAGATCGCAGCAAACAGGCTGATTAGCCGCGGTCGGATCGCAGGTAACAGACTTGAATCCGTCGGCAGGGCGTCGGAAATCGTCTGAGAGCCGCGGTCGGGTCGCAGGTAAAGGCCTGAAAGACACGGTCGGGACGTGACTGCAGAGGGAAAAAACGCGATGTACGGCGGCCGAAAGGGACAGCCGAAAGGGAAATTTTTTTAAATGGAAACCAGAAATTCAAAATCTAGGGGAGTCACCAAACTGTAGCTAGGGTTTTACCCCTAGCTTGTGCAAATGAGCACCTACTAAGGAGAATGGACTCCTTAGTAGCAGTTCAGTAAATGTAAATTATTAAGCTAAAACAGAAAAGTAAACTAACCTAAGACACATGCATGAAACATAAAGAACAAAAATATAAATAATGGTTTTGTATTGATATTACCTCCAATGTGGAGGTTGATGAAGCCCTTGCAATCTCCAAGAGGGTTGCTCCAAGCTCCAATGTGCTCCTTCTCTTTATCCAATGGTGGGAATGGGCCAAAAGTGGCTCTCAAGGTGAAAGTAGTTCAATGGTGAACTAGGGTTTCGAGAGAGATTTTGGCAGAGTAAGGGTATACTTGATTATGGATATGGAATAAGGGATCTCCATCACCTATTTATAGTTTTTTGGTGGTGGAGTGCTGACCCATGGTTTTAGGAAACACATGGTTTAGGGCAGCTGTATAGGGTTTTTTCCTCCTTTTCTTCATTATTTTATATTTTTTATTCCTTTTTAGGGGATTTTTGCTATTTTTGGAGGAAAAGGGGATTTTTTAGCCTTTTTGAGGCTATTTTGATGGTTTTGTGGCCTTTTGGAGGCATTTTAGGCCCTTTGGAGGCATTTTAGGCCCTTTGGAGGCTTTTTAATGGGATTTTTTGGGATTTTAAGGGAAATATGGTAGGAAAATGGACGAATGAGTCATATAATGTGGTAGATGAGGTAGTGAACACTTTTTGGGTGTTAACAATAGTTGAGTCCATCTTCAGGAGAAAAGGTATCCCAAATGAAAACCTACACTAATCTACATTTTTATAATGTTAGTTTGTTTTTTAATTAATGAGAGAGCCGACCTAATTAATTATTAATATTAAATGTTATTATATTATCTTATTCCAATTTTATTAAACTAGCTTATTAATATTAATTATTAATATTATTTTAAATTTTTTTATTAACATATTAATGCTTGAAAATGTGTAATATTCTTCTTATATTCAAATATTAATTTTAATTTTATCTCATTAACTTAATTGGAACCAACAACTTTTTACTAGTTTTAAAGTTATCTAAATTTTTTAAGGTTTTTAACTTATTGTTAGAATATTAAAACAGTTAAACTATAAATTTATAAATTCTTAGTTTTAAAAATCTTATTTTCTTTCTTTCACAATCTTATTTATTACCTAAAGAAATGTTAAGTTTGTTTTTAAGTTGTTAAATTTAACATTATAATTTGTTTTTATTTTAGAGTTTTAATTCTTAAAATTAGATTTTTTAGAATTTTAAATTTTTAAATTTTTCAAAAATTCTTAATTCCTTAAAATGTATATATAGTTTATTAATAATTCTTTAAGATTATTTATCTATGTTCTTATTTTGCAGGGAGTGAATGATTGGTTTCCATGAATCACCCAGGTTAAGACCGTCATCTCTATTGAAATTTCTTGGATGTTTATCAATTTCAATTGCTTCATGTATGCGTCTTTTGTTATAGTTATCTTCAAGTGCTATGACTTTTGCTTCCTCAATGCAAACATGGTGGTTTGTCTTTGATGAATGCTCAACCACGACTGATTTTTTAATTCTTTTATGAATGACATCTGCACAATGCTCTTTCAGTCTTGTCTGAATTGAGTGTCCTGTCTCACCTATGTATACGTCTTCACATGAGCATGGAAACGAATAAACACCTTTCCTTAGTTTAGGGTCGATCGGGTCTTTAGCTTTATCTAACAAATTCCTTAGGGAGTTAGGCGGGCAAAATATCGTTTTAATCTTCTTTTTCTTCAACACTTTGGCAATCTTATCTGTTGTTCCTTGGATATATGGGAGAAAGGTTCTTCCTACGTCTTCTTGTTCATTGTTACAATTTTTGTTTTATTATTTTCCAATCCTCTTGCTCTCCTAAATGCTTTTTTGATATATTTCTTTTTGTAACCATTTTTTTGGAGGGTTTTATCAAGGTGTCTTAGTTCGTTGTCAAGGTGTTCCTTATCAAATATCCTCACAACTCGTGCGGCGAGTGTGTGCAATATTTCAAGTTTTTGTGAAGGGTGATGGTGTGAGTTGGCATGTAAGTATGTATCATTATGGGTTTTCTTACGATACACTTGGTGAGCTAGGGATCCATCTTCCTTTTTAGTGACCGGTACGCCAAGAAAAGGAAGGGAGTTGTTTTCTTGTATCTCCATAGTAAATTTTATGTGTTCGGACTGATTGTTAATGTGCATAAGGAAGTCATCTAATTTCTCTCTGCCATGTGGCCAAAAGAAATTGGTGTCATCCACAAAGCGTTTCCATTCTTTTGGTTTTAGCGGGTAAGAATCCAATGCTTTCTTCTCAAAGTATTCCATGTAGAGGTTGTCTATCACCGGGGAAAGGGGGGATCCCATTGCAACACCGCTAGTTTTCTCATACATATCCCCACGAAAGGTGAAGTAGGTCGATTTTAAACAAATTCTTACAAGGTTGGTTATCTCCTTGTTAGTGATCTCTTCCACCACATTGATAGCTTCTTCCACTGGGATTTTTGTGTAAAGCTGGGTTACATCGAAACTTACTAGCATATCATTATCGTCAATTTTTAGATCTTTTATGTTTTCCACGAAGTGTGTTGAATCTTTGATGTATGAAAAAGTGTGGCCAACTAATGGTTTAAGAGTTTTTGCAAGATATTTGGCGAGATTGTAAGTTGGTGACCCAATGGTGTTCACAATAGGTCTTAGTGGTACACCATTTTTATGAATCTTCGGGAGTCCGTAAATTCCTGGGATGATGGGGTTCTTCGGGGTGAGTTTCTTTTTCAAGCTATCATCTAGCGAAGACTCTTTTATGGCTTTGTTGACCTCTCTAATGATCTTGGTGCTTGGGTCTTTTGTCAGTTTTTTATAACCAGTTGTTGTGAGACGTTCTTTCATTTTAGCTTCATATTCACTGGTGTTCATTATTACTGTTGCATTTCCTTTGTCCGCCTTCATAATCATAATATATTTATTAGCTTTTAAGTGTCTAATGCCTGCTGCTTCATTTTTAGTTAAATTTTGTTTCAGGGTTTTTGCTTTCCTTAATATCACTGCACAATCCTGCCTTATTTCTTCTGCAGTATCTTTAGGAAGTGACATCATTGAATCTTCAATGGCACATATAATTTCTTCAATAGGAATTCTCTTGGGTGCAATCGAGAAACTCAAAAGCTCCACACAGGTCTCTAATTTCCCTTGAAAATAACTACAACCTGTGAAAGCCTAAACAAAACCAGAATGATAGTATTCACTTTGTATCTCCTTTTGTGCAGCAAATGTGTAGTTTTCTGCAAAATCAACCATAGTCAAAATTGTTCCAGGTGGAAAAACTTCATGAGACTATTTGAATTGAATGTCTTGCCATCGTGCTATATGTGAATGCTTGGTGTATTTATAAATTTCATTTTCAGATTTCTTCAGAAAATCTGTCACACATATTTTATCTTCTCGGAAATCAATTCGTCTAGAAAGCGCACCACTAGAACTTGTAGCATAATTGGTGTATTCATATCTTCTCCAATCAATGGTTACATTTGACTATGAATGATCATTATCAATAGGATATTTATTGTGGAATAAATCTATATTTCCACAACGATCACAGTGGTTTCCATTGACACATTTCTGATTGTAAAACAGTTCATTGTGATCTCTATCACATAGAATTTGAGATATGAATTCACATATTGCGGGCGGAGGTGGTGAATTTGGCCAAAACGTTTTACCAAATTCAAGAAAGTGTCATAATATAATTCCAATTCCACATGATAACGATAAAAACATGTGTCACGAATAGTAATAGGTCTAACATACCATGGTTTTTATTGCACAAATGTAGTGATTGACATACTAATTCCACGATGATCCTCCTTGAATTTATTGAAATTTTTTACTTGTGTCATTTCAATTATATGTTTTGCATGGATTTCGTATTCATTTCGTGATACTCTTCGTCGTATCACATCCCTTGAATTTAGTGAAACTAGAGCATGTGCCAACCAATATTTATGGACAATATATTTAACACCTTCTCTCATTCTATCTCTATAAGGATGTCTACAAATAATTTCCCAACAAGCAAGTTCATCATTTTCATCTATTTGCAATTTGAATTTTTTATGTTTGTATAATGTCTTTCTTGAGGTTCCTATTGTTTTTTCCAACAGTGTTGTCAAATGTTTTTGTTTAGTACTAGCTGAAATAATTGTTGTTTGAATTGCTCTACATGCAACTTTGGTATCTTTCTTCCTGGATTTTCCAAATTTTTTTATTGCATCGCTTATATTTTCAATCACATTATGTTTCAATTTCGATTCTTTTTTCACCTTGTGAATACCCAATAATGACATAGCACCTCTTAACTTCTTGGACACTAATAAACATCTCAAAATTTGTGCTTGTCCTGCTATTGAATATTGTTGGAGAATATCATCATAAATTTGCATAGCATGATATCAAGAAACATGTATGGCTATTTTTCCCCATATTTGTCGCAATCAAAGTTTTCCAACATTTCATCATCAATGGTGAAAGCACCTATACATTTCAGTTAAATTTAATTTAATATATATCAAAAATTACAATTCATTATAAAAAATGGATTTGGAAAATATACATGATATATACATACCAGGTCCAATTTCTTGTTCTTGAAGTTGATCTTCAATATTGACTTCATCAACATTACCATGCAAATCCCTATTTACATCTTCAACAATGGTCTCTTCAGCTTCAATTTGTTCTTCTTGTACTCAATTTTTAATATCCATTTCATCAACACTGTGATGTAAATCTCTATTTACATCTTCAACAACTATCTCTTATGTCTGTGCAACCCTTGCTGTTTTGGCATGATATCTGATTTTTTCTCTTTCCCTATGAGCCTTATCATCTCTTTTACGATCTCTTTTGCTTTGGCCTTTTTTTATATTTCCCGTGATAGTTTAATCTGTAGAGGTTAAATTAAAGAATCAACACTTTATAGTAAAAAAGAAAAAATTAAGATTAAAAAACAACTAAATTTTTTTTTTGAGTCGTTCAACCATTTATAAAACACATGAAGAGAAATTTCCTTTGACACTTTTATCTATAAAAGGTTTTATGAACAAACCACCTAAAAAAAATCTCTTAAGAGTCCTTGAGTCTTCGACAAAACAAATTAACAGAAAATCTTTGAGATTTTGACCTAAAAAATGTCTTTGACAAAAAAAGTCACCTTAGAAAGCCCCTTAGAGTCTTTGACCTTTAAGAAAACACTTTAGAAGAAATTGTTTTCAAGAGCATTTGACTTAAAAAATATTGAGAAAAAATTCCCCTTTCAAGAAGTCGCTTAGATTCTTTCAACCTTTCAAAAAACACTTTAAGAGAAGTTGTCTTTGAGTCATTCACCTAAAAAAGAAGTCATTGAGAAAAAAACATCTCAGAAAAAGTGTTTGACGTTTTTTGACGTTTAACAAATCACCCAAAGAGAAATTGACTTTCAACCTTTCACAAAAAAAATACCTATGAGAAAAATATCATCTTAAAAAATGTTATTATCTAGTCTTAAAGCGCTGAAAAAAAAGTTTAAGAAAAATTGTCTTTGAATTTTTTACCTAAAAAAAGAATTAGAAAATAATCACCTTAAAAAAGTCTCTTAGAGACTTTGAGAGAACACTATGAGAGAAATTGCCTTTGAGCCTTTAAGAATTTTTTTTTCTTAAATAAGTAAAAAAAATCCTTATAGAAGTCCCTTATAAAAACATATCCTTAAAGAAATCTCTTACAAAAACATATCTTTAAAAAAAATCTCTTAGAAAAAAATCTCCTTACCTTCAAGAAGTTTCTTAGAAAAAAATCTAGTTAAAGAAGTCCCTTAAAAGAAAACTCTTTAGAAAAAAATCTTATTTGAAAAAAAACTCCTTGGAAAGAAATCTCCTTTAAAAAAACTCTTTTAAAAAGAAATCTCCTTTGCAAAAACCCCTTAAAAAATATTTTCTAAAGACCTCTATGTAAAATAGAGATGTGAAATTATAACTTGTTTAGTATTTATTTAAACAATTTTAAATAATTTAATTTATAAAAGTGGGCCCCCGTTTTTTCTAGCTGACGGATTTTTTTTGCATTTTATTTATCGGTCGAAGAACCATTGCAAATTTTAACGGTTTGATAGTTCAAAAAATTATTGTTCGGCTGAATACCTACTGATAGTTCAGAAAATTATTATTCTCCATTTTTGGAAGGAAAAACAATCTACTTCACTGCAAATCAACTATCAGAACTGATACCATTAGTTTCGTCATTGAATCTACTTTCCGTAGGTATATATTTTGTTGTGTTTAGGTGATATTTGATAATTTTAATTTTTTTTTTTGTTAACATGTGTCAATTTTCGTTTCATTGCTTTCAAAATGTAGTGAAATGAAAAATACATAACTTAAAAAATACACAATAAACAAATTTGAAAAAATATCGGGCGATTCATTGGAGTGTCTACTTCAAAAGGGCATTCTTAGAGTAAATTGGGAGAAATGTCCCGTCAAAATAAACATGTTGAAATTCGACAAGCTTTCTGCATTGATCCAATTCAAAAAATTATAATAATTAGTATATAGATCCATTGGTTACGAATTATTGTCATGCCTTAATACATTTTGTGTAGATTGTCGTAGCATATTTTGTTTTTACAAAACACAAATTTAACAATGATTTCAGGCCCGTCAAAAAACGTGACTATTTATTAGTCCTTTCATTTTATAAGAACATAAAGCCAAACATTTTCCAAATTGACATATCAAATCTCAATAAAAATTTTGAAAAAATAACGAATAGAAAGATGACATAATTCTCTAAAAGTTTTCTTGTTACTTAAAAGTGAAATTCTAAACACAAATATCACTTTTGTTCGCCCAAAGTTGAAAAACATGAAAAATCAAATTTATTTTCTCATGAGACCCCCTAAAATAGACACCCATATTTATGGATTCACCCTATAGATATAACTAAAATCATGGAAAATGGGGATAATGATCATTTGATTCTTAATCACAAGCAAGGATTCCAAGATTGTGAAGCTTATGTTGAATTAGAGTAGTGGTCATAAAGCAAGACGATGAATGTTGGGATGAAAATTTCACCACCCTTGTCTCTCGATTCAAAAGTGGTGAATTTTTCATCCCAATATTCATCAGCTTGTTGTGTGACTACTACTCTAATTCAACATAAGCTTCACTTGTGATTACGAACCAAAAGACCCTTATCCCCATTTTCCATGATTTTAGTTACATCTAACAAATTTAAACATTAAAACATACTACAAATTGTATATAAATCATTTATGAGATTCTATCATTAAACCATACTTCCACACACTTCCAAACTACAAGATTTAAATAATTAATGATAATCATCTTTTACATAACATGTACATGTGTATATTAATCATTAAACATTAAGACATACTATTTGAGCTTTACCAATGTCATAAAACCATTTCATCATTGCACATTAAATACTAAACATAAACATTAAGACATACTGCCTGTACAAATCATTTATGAGATTCAACTTTAGCATAATAGTATACAACATACTTCCAAACTACAAGCTTTAGATAATTTATGAAATTCAACTTTATAGCATCGTTAATCATTAAACATTAAGACACATTACTTGAGTTTTATTAATGTCATATTAAGACTATTTTAACTTTGAATTAAAAATTTAACATAAACAATAAGACATAAGTTACAAATTTTACAAATCATTTATGAGATTTATATTTTACATAATAGTCTACAACATACTTCCAAACTACAAGCTTTAAAGATTGTTTATGAGATTCATCTTTTACATAACATAGTTAATCATTAAACAAATTAAGACATACTACTTGAGCTTTACCAATATCGTAAAACCATTTAAGCATTGAACTTTTAACACTAAAAATAAACATTAAAACATAAGTTACAAATTGTACAAATCATTTATGAGATTCATCTTTTACATAATAGTCTTCAACACTTCCAAACCCTAAGCTTTGGATCATTAATGAAATTCATCTTTTGCATAATAGATAATTGTCTACAAAACTTCCATACTACAAGCTTTATATGAGATTTGAATCTTTTTCATAAAGAGCCAATGCTATAAAGCATTGTATCTAGGACAATTGGGGAAATGGACACTTCTTAAGAAGTGACTAGGCTGGTGGAATTGTCTACAACACTCCCAAACTACAAGCTTTGGATCGATGAGATTCACTTTTGACATGATACAAGATTTTCTACAACACTACCAAGATATAAAGCATTGTAACTAGGACAATTGGGGAAATAGAGACTTCTCAAACACTACCAAGCTAGAAAGCATTGTAACTAGGACAATTGGGGAAATAGAGACTTAGACTCAAGAATTGACTAGGCTAGTGGAATTGTCTACAACAATTCCAAACTACAAGATTTGGATCATTGATGAAATTCATGTTTTATGTGATACCTTATTATCTACAACACTACCAAGCTAGAAAGCATTGTATCTAGGACAATTGGGAAAATAAAGACTTCTTAATAAGTGACTACACTATTGGAATTGTATGTACAACACTTCCAAACTACAAACTTTGGATCATTGATGAAATTCATCTTTTACATGATACACAATTATCTACAACAATACCAAGCTAGAAAGTATTGTATCTAGGCCAATTGGGGAAATGGAGACTTCTCAAGAAGTGACTAGGCTAGTGGAATTGCATACAACACTTCCAAACTACAAACTTTGGATCATTGATGAGATTCATCTTTTACATGATACAATATTATGTACAACGCTACCAAACTAGAAAGCATTATATCTAGGACAATTGGAGAAATAGAGACTTCTCAAGAAGTGACTAGGCCAGTGGAATTGTCTACAACACTTCAAAACTCCAAGCTTTGGATCATTGACGAGATTCGTCTTTTACCCGATACAAGATTGTCTACAACAATGGAATGAAACATTGTATCCATAACACAATATGTTCTTAAGATTCACTTCTAAAAAAATTGAATTATATATTATTACTATATAAGGTTGACTAGCATTATGAAGCAAAATAATAAAACATGCATTTAATAAATCATATATTCACATGGACATCATGCAAAATTATGATATGCAAATTTTTCATGCAAAACTATGCTATATATTTAATCCAAAAATAAAGTTCTCATCCAAAACAACTACAATATGTACTCAACACATATATGTAATACAATCTAGTTCAAATGACAAAACCAAAATACTACTCCAAACATAATAAAGGAGGCCCATAAAAAATCTATGTCAAGGAGGATCAATATCCTCCACTGCACGTTTCCCCTTGTCCTCTTGATTGACCTATAACAAATGTCCATAACATATGTAAATGCAAATATGAATTTTATGTACTAATTATTTAACAAATTTTAAACTAAATTAAAAAACTAAAATAAACATAAAAATAAAATTTTAAAAAATAAATTTTTGTAAAAGATTACCTCCCCACCACCCATACTCACTCGCATCTCCTAAAATTTAAATTTTGTAATTAAATAAACTAAAATTAAGTAACAATTTTTAAATCAAAACTAAAAAGTTAAAAACATGCTTGCATTCACCTCTTGCAGAGATGGAATATCTTCAAAACAAATTGAGCCTAATTGAACATGTAAACATAACCATTTTCAATTTCAAAATATGTGTTCAAATTAACAAGGAGATACATAAATTACTTAAAATGAACTTTTAACAACATTGAAAAATACATTTAAAACATAAATATAGATATTTAACTTGTTCTACATTTTCACTAGAGGAGACTCTAAAATAATGTTCATTCAACAATCTAGAAAATTGCAATCAATGAACATTTATTTAACATTCATTGTTAAATATCTAAATTTACAAATCCATAGACATAACAACCAAAAGTTATATTCATAATGAATGAAAAAATTATCGATTAAATATAAACAAAAACCTCTTCTCTGCTCTCTTTGTCATGAGATTCACTACTACATACGGCCAAAATTGCCACGCTTTTTCGTTGTAATTGCCACGATTTTTCGTCCCTATTGCAAGGATCTGGGGTTCGTTTTTCATGGAACCAACTTCGTGGATATAGGGACGAAGATTCCCCATTGTGGCAATAGCAACGTTTCTCAGTGGCCACGTGTCACCTTCGGAACAGTCCTCAGATCTTCGAAAAATTAGATCTTCCATGAAGTTTTGTCGATATCTCAATGCCCCTCATCTATATGTTTCCACGCAAATGCTTTACCTGCCACGAACTTTCATGTTTATAGAGACGAACTTAAATTAAAGGTTCGTCGCTATAGCAACGAATGTTCGTGGCAGGTTTAGCATCTGCGTGGTAGCATCTTATACAGATCCATGAAAGTTCGTCGCAATAGAGACGATTAGATTCACTAACTTTCATGGCAGGTTCAGCATCTGTGTGGAAACATTTCTATGCTTCCTTGAAACTTCATCTCTGTATCCACGAAGCTGTGTCTCTGTATCCACGAAACTGCATATCTGTATCCACGAAAATTCATGGCAGGAATCCGTCGATATTGCGATGATACCTAGAAGTGTTAAAAAAAAATCCTAAATGGCAATCGTTGAATCAGTGTTAGTGGTTTGTTGAAAATCAAGTCAATGCTATTAGGGCATACAAGTGTCACAGTGATTGCCTAAAGAACCAAAGTAGCAGAGACAGTAGATGATGATGAAGAGAATATTAGCCTAATAATGGATCCCCTGGACCCTGAGGAAGCAGCTCATGGAGAGGAGGATGAGAGCACCAATTTCCTTTTTTATGATATTGTTGAACATATAGAACAGTGGAAGTACTTGGAGCAAGGAAGAGTCATATTATATTTCCTTTGAATAATGTTGGATGAAGAAGCCTTTAGTCATTGAACTCATCCAAGGGGATTGGTTCTTGATAACTCTGCTTTCCTTTTAATTCTGAGATGGTTGTCAGGTATGATTTGTAGTTTGGTACATGAACAATAGCTAGGCCATTGCCCTATATCTAGTCTTGGAGACATGACTTCAATCCAAACTTCAAAGAACATTAATCAAGCACAATATTCCCTCTAGATTGAGTATGCCAGCTTCAGCTGACATGCGGCCCTTTGTTGATATGTTTGCAAGGTACTAATTAGTGATGACAACCATGTTCAAACCCAAGAGTTTTTGTTAAAGTGGATCTAAACATAAAGTGGCCTCAACGTCTCAAATTATTTACCAAGGTTAGGGTACATGATCCCCATGCTCCCCATGCTCCTAGGAAATTGGTGTTCCAAGGGGGATATTTCCCCATGTTCCCTTTTAGAAGGGACACAAGGAAACACAATAGGGAACTTCTCCCTCAAAACATGAGACACTCCCATGCTCGCATTTTACCAAAATCTGTTGTTATTTACAATTGATGGGGTACTTTCGTAGAAGGTGAAATACTTGAATTTATTGAATGCTTGCTTTGCTTACCAAGCTCAAGACTACTAGATAAGGGGGTACCCTAGTAGAAAGCCTTTTTCAACACCTAAGGCTAACCTACTTCTAACCTACCTCAATAATTTGCCCCGACAATTGCTCAAATGCCAAGGCCATGAGGAGACCCATATGTCGATGTTGTTCCTCAAATCATTCTATTAAAGATTCTTCTTAGGATAAGAGCATGGATCCACCTTCTAGCAAGCATCACCTGCTTGATATCAACATTGAAACATGGATGAGGAATGGCAAGTAAAGCAGTCAAGAATGAGAGGATCTCAAACTCAACCTAGTCCATCCAAAGAAAGCCAGTAAATGAGTATTCTCAGCCACATCACAGGGCTAACAAGGATGCAATTAGGAAATCTACCACTCACTAAGCCATCACCATGGGACATTTTGTTCCCAACAATTGCTTTGGTTCACTTTTGATGTAAGGTATTCCCAATGTAATTGTCACCATTGTCATGGTATGTGACAGGGATGTCTATCCCCGGTAGGAGCATGCTTTTGAGAGATATGTTGCATGATGTGAAGTCATATATTTCCTTCCTTTAGGAAGTGAGGACATTTCGTTTTGAGTTGAGGACTAGGATGGGTTGGTGAGGCCCCTTTTGGTCTACAGACCATCAACAAGGTAGCAGTACAAGGGTTCTTCTTGCTCCTTGGTCTCAAACTTTTAGACATGCCTACTAGATCATGGTCTAGATTCATTGTACAGATCTGTATGGGATACATTTATTTATATGGGCACGATGTGTATGTACTACATCCAGATATGCACCCAATGCAATCCAGTAAATGATTACTGTGGAACTAGACTGCTCCTTCCTCACGGAATGTTGAATACATTCTAGGGGTGATTTATAATATGGTGAAATGAAGGTGACCAAGAAGGAGGGAACTGCCATTCTCTGTTTGATAATGAAAAAGTGGCTTGGAGCAAATGCAAAGCTACATTACAAGGGTTTGATCCCAATTGGAGACCAAAGCATCTTGATTATGGGGGGGAATTCACTTGATCTAATATGCAACCAAGAGACAAGTGTATTCAAACTAGATTGTCATTGGACATAATTTATGGTCGCAAGAATGCTGTCACATTTGCAAGTACCCAAGGCAAAGAGATTGATGTCCAAATGTTGGTCCTAGGTTCTAACCATTTCCCAATAGTGTCAGCCTTTTCTATTGAACTAGCATAAGAGGACCCTCAATTGTACATCAATTGTGAAGCAAAGACGACAACTTCTTGTGAATTTCTTCACATCAACAAAAGTTGCAAGAGTTAAATGGTGTGTAGGCATGATAAGTTATTCGCTTAAATGGTGTGCAAGCATGATAAGTTTTTTTCTTAATTTTCCTATCATGATTAATGGCCATAATAATTATGTAAATTGGTTTTGTTTTGATAAAGGTGTTGATCTATTGTTTGGTCAATATTTTGTTGACTATCATCTTCCTTTCTTGATAGGCAAAGATAGCA
The DNA here is from genome assembly GCA_027924585.1 of Larix kaempferi. Taxonomy (NCBI): domain Eukaryota; kingdom Viridiplantae; phylum Streptophyta; class Pinopsida; order Pinales; family Pinaceae; genus Larix; species Larix kaempferi. The sequence goes on along the minus strand of BSBM01000276.1, from coordinate 6,861,381 downwards.
TTACCTTTCATACAAGTGGCCAAGCAATTACAATCCCTAGCAAAAACACTTATGAATGCCATGTACCTAGTAATATTAAATATGTTGTTGAAAAATATGTAGAAAATCCTATCAAGATCAATAATATTTCCAGACATGCAACAAAACACGACCAAAAAGTACCTCAAGATACCAAAGATAAAATCATTAAGGATTGTACTTCTAAGTTCTAATTTCCTATATTTTGGTGTGCAAATAGTCATCTTTTGGTGGGGAATGCTGGGTTTGGAATTGTGATGTATATTCTATATTTCTTCTTGAGTCTTCATTAATGGCTACTGAATGGATGACCTGGGTATCATGCAATACTTTTTTATCATACCCACAACCAGCAGCATGTGCCTTTCCAAAAAATAGGCAACTTTGTACTTGGCCCTTGTTGAAGATTAAACAATTCTCAGTCAAACTTCTTCCCATGCTTGGCCCTCGTTGAAGATTAAACAATTCTCGGTCAAACTCTTTCCCATGCTATATTCAACATGCCTTTGTATTTGACCGTCATTGAAGATTAAACAACTGTGCTTTGTTTCTTGTTGCTCCAACTAACTTTTGTTGAACCAACATTGAATACAAAATAATATGTGGATATGTTGCTATCCACGCATCTAGTTGAGTCAAAATCAGTGAATCCTACAAACTACATGCTCTCAGAGTCTCATCACGCTGGGAAAATTACAGTCCCCAACTCAATGATCCTTTAACATATCTCAAATTTCTCTAGTGGCTTTCTTTGGGTTTTTCCATATACCTTGAGAATGCATAGTTGCAAAACAATTATCAGGGATCATATGGTTAGATAAATAAGATTTCTTACAAATTGTCAGGCTTGCACTGATGGCTTTCCCAGATTCATCCTTAGTATGTTTAGTGCTAGGATCCCTTGGGGTCTCACATTCTTTAGAATAAATCATTCTGAACCTTGTAATGAAAATAATATATATGTAAGCGTCAAATAAATAATAATAATAATAAAATGAAGTGTCATATTCTAACTAAGGGACATGACCTATCTAAAGGACACGACTGTTTAATCATGGTGACTAGTTAATACGTATAAGTATATTGTACATGACATTGTTGTCATCTATCATTCATTCTATGCTATTCAGTTATATTTATTACTTGTCTTATTTGGATTTCTGTCCTTTGTCCTTCCCAATATTGGATATTTTGTTAGTAAATGAACCTTTGTTCATTTCAGTTGGTATCAGAGCTTCATTTCTGATTATAGTCTTTAGCCATTTTTTTAATCAGACCTTGCCTGATACAACATTTTTCCAAATCATGATATCAGAGTTTCTCTAGTCTCCAGGTCTTTTACCACAATCAGCCCTTGGCCATTCAGAAATTCCACTAAAGGAAGATTACTCCGTTGCAAATTGAAGAATTACCAAGTTGAGCAGAAGAAATCAAATCGTGATAGTCAGAGAATGAAGAAGGATTATGTGGACATAGCAGCCTAAAGTAATCATCGATTGACACATTCGATAGATAAGAAGTCTGTTACAGAGCTGAATAGTGCCGCCACTTCATTGTTAAAAACAATTTTATCAAGATTGAAACCATAGCTGCCATATCAGGGAACCACCAAACAAAATTGTAAATTGCTGCCATTAGAAATCATGTTGGAGTAGAATCGCTAATTGCTTGGAGAAATAGCTGCCTGAAAGTCACTATATTCATAAACAATTCTGGGATGCACCAATTCCACCATACAGGGCAGATTGCATCGAGTTCCAAACAAAATGACAGCTTGACATATTGGTGTAACCATAGCTGTAACTGCAATTTGAGGTGTCATGGCAATCAGTTCAATACACAATCAGTGGTCCACATTAAAGGAAGTAACACAATTACACAAAAAGGTAGGACCTTCCAAATATCAACGATTACACCCTTGATTTAAGAAAAAGAAGGTTAAGGTTATTCATCTTATTATCATAATATTAAGATAAAGTTAAGAGCATAAACAATTTCAAGTATCAGGAAGTGAGATAATAAATGCATCCACCAGTACTTTTTCTTTGAATACATAAAAGTATAAGTGCAACTAGGTTATTTAAGAGAAACCATTTGAAAAGTGATGGAAACCCAAAGACCAGTAAGGGCTGTTAATTTTCTTCAAGCTTGTAAACTGATTGCAACATCCATTAAAATAAATAACTAAGATTGCATGCAAATAAAACTCAGATGTGCAAGCACAGAATCCAATAATTTTTCAGTATTGCACTGATGCCATTCTTCAACAAATCTATCAAAGAGACAAGAAAATTTATTGATAAGAAGTTACCCATGAAGCAAATGTGCTTGCATATTGTTCCTCATGTCCAAGTGAACCTGTCATCGTTTTACGGCATGTATTGTATCTGGCCAAATGTACCAAACACAAAATATGTTAAGTTACCTATACATATGTTAAATTAAGAGTTGATAATGCATAAACACGTGAGATAGAAAATATGTTAAGTTACCTATATTCACATACTGATATCCAACCTTGGATAATCCAGTGGAGATCATTGCATCAGCTTTATCATGCAAATTCATAAGAAGGCACTGAATTTAATATTATATTCTGACTGGAATAATTATTTATATGTACAAGCCAATTTTTTTTCTAAAGCTGACTATTTACAAGCGAGATAAGCAAGCTACCTATTCCAATCCCATGTGCATTCTTCCTAGAAGTACGACCCATGAACACCTTAAAAGCTAAAGCTTGTAAACTGATTGCAACATTTATTAAAATAAATAACTTAGATTGCATGCAAATAAAACTCAGATGCATGCAAGCACAGAATCCAATAATTTTTCAGTATTGCACTGATGGCATTCTTCAACAAATCTATCAAAGAGACAAGAAAATTTATTGATAAGAAGTTACCCATGAAGCAAATGTGCTTGCATCTTGTTCCTTGTGTCCAAGTGAACCTGTCATCGTTTTACGGCATGTATTGTATCTGGCCAAATGTACCAAACACAAAATATGTTAAGTTACCTATACATATGTTAAATTAAGAGTTGATAATGCATAAACACGTGAGATAAAAAATATGTTAAGTTACCTATATTCACATACTGATATCCAACCTTGGATAATCCAGTGGAGATCATTGCATCAGCTTTATCATGCAAATTCATAAGAAGGCACTGAATTTAATATTATATTCTGACTGGAATAATTATTTATATGTACAAGCCAATTTTTTTTCTAAAGCTGACTATTTACAAGCGAGATAAGCAAGCTACCTATTCCAATCCCATGTGCATTCTTCCTAGAAGTACGACCCATGAACACCTTAAAAGCTAAAGGTTTCCAATTCAGAATTTGGATACGCTCAAATTTTTTTTCACAAAAACTAGTGAAACATTAGAAAACATCTATCTTTAGTCTTCCACAAACCTTATTTTAAATAGTAGACATCTGTGAGCAGCATAATTCAATAGACACGGTAAATACTCCAGGACTATTGTATTACAAGCTTCCAAACTGAGAAAGCATTCATGTGCAACCTTTCTCTCCTGTGTAGCAAAAATTTTACCTAAAAACCGAGCAAGTTAAATATTTGGATTCCAAACCTGTCTATCTAGTATTTCTTTAGTGTCTATAAGGAAAGCACCCAATAAGAAAAAGAAAACATCAGAAACACTACCACAGCATGATATACAAAACACCAATATGCTCAAGGATATCACCTTATGTTATTTGGAGTGAGATAGATCCCACTCCTAGAATTGGATATGTGGCATAATCACTAAGTTTCACATGCATACTTACCTCCTATAACCAAGCACTCCAAATGTACAACCAGTAAGTTCTTAACACAGGCTCTTTGGTATATTCATAACTGCCATATCAATAGATTATAATTACTTACAATGAAAAGCAAACTAAAACGATAAACTAATATTCAGTAGCATGTAATAAAATAAACATGTATATCATATAACAGAAATAGAGATATAGTTGAAGATACCAACTAGCTGGGTGTGAAACCATTATTGAAAATATACTCAGAAGTGTTACTTTCAACAAAGACTGATTGTGCCTCGGAGAGGCCAGTCTTATCTAGGAACCAGCTGACCCTACAAGAGGGTGTGTACAAACCGGAGAGAGAGAGAAATGACTGGAGTTGATTAGGTCAATGAAAGTCAAGCACAATACATAATTAAACATAAATTAAGTCACAAAAATTCTAAACTTCGACAAAGTCAAGTACTGTATAAGACCAAAACTTCAATAAGGTGGTATAAAAAAAATGGAGGGTAAATGACCGCATTAACCACAAGTCTTAGTGAAGGTACCACAAGTCCGATAATAAATCAATCAAGGTGGGGAAGGTACAACAAGTATTTAATAACTCAATCAGTAACAGGTAATAAAATAAACATATCGATCATATAACAATAAGTGAGTTATAGTTGAAGATCTCCACATCAACATTAAACCAAAAATCAGATCTGAAGTGTGGGTACAAATATAAACAATGGTCATAAAATAAGAAAAATATAAACAACGGTCATAACATAGGTGTGGGTAGTAGAATACCCATGACCCTTAGAACCAAGGGTATGCTCCAAATGTCGCCAAACAACAATAGGACTCTATAAGAGCAAAGCTTCAACAAGGTGGTTTTTAAAAAGTTACTCAAGTACTCAACAAGGTAGTTTTTAAAAAGTTACTCCAAATGTCGCCAAACAACCATAGGACTCTATAAGAGCAAAAATTCAACAAGGTGGTTTTTAAAAAGTTATGAGACCAATCATAGCTCAATCAAGGTGGGGAAGGTAAAACCAGTCATATCTCTCTCAAATGTACAAATGTTCCATATAATTTGAAAGTTCATCATCACAGTATAAGGAAGGGTGGTGGAATGCCAAATAAAAATATCCATCATTTCTCTCTATGCAATCCTGATAGCATCATATAACAACTATGTACCTTGTACTATAAAAAATAAAAGCCACTTGTTTAACCTTTAAATTTAGGAATATGGTCTACAAAAGCAAAATTTCATCACAATTACCATCCAAATTTCTGACTAGTTCCAAAGCAACAGTAAAAGATTTAATAACATAATTTTGATCTCTATCAACTTCAACACTCCTCTTTGGTCCCTGTGCTGAAGTTGGTACTCGAGATGTAAAGTTAAGTACATACCTCAAACAGGTTTACATAGTCCACATACTACAACAATTAAGCACACAGATGATGAAAGAAAGGTACAGTAACATAACAATTCTACAGCTGAATGATGAAACGGTACTATTTTTGAATAGTGCTAAAGCAACAGTAAAACATTTTATAACATAATTTTCATCTCTTTCAGTAGCATGTCATAAAATAAACATATTTATCATATAGCAATAAGAGAGGTATAGTTGAAGATCTCATTTAACCAAAAATAAGATCTGAAGTGTGGTACTATTTCTGAACAATGCTAAAGTAACAGTACAAGATCTTACAACATAAATTTTGATCTCTATCAACTTCAACACTCCTTTGTGGTCCCTGTTCCGAAGTTGGTCCTTGAGATGTAAAGTTAAGTACAGACCTCAAACAGGTTTACACAGTCCACATACTACAACAATTCAACACACAGATGAAAGAAAGGTATAGTAACATAACAATTCTACAGCTGAATGATAAAACGGTACTATTTCTGAACAATGCTAAAGCAACAGTAAAATATTTTATAACATAATTTGCATCTCTTTCAGTAACATGTAATAAATTAAACATATCGATCATATAACAATAACAGAGGTATAGTTGAAGATCTCCCCATCAACATTTAACCAAAAATTAGATCTGAAGCGTGGTACTATTTCTGAATAGTGCTAAAGCAACAGTACAAGATTTTACAACATAAATTTAATCTCTATCAACTTCAGCACTCCTCTCTGGTCCCTGTGTTGAAATTGGTTCTCGAGATGTAATGGGTAGTAATCAAATTATAAAGAGTGATGATGATCGAAGTCATGATGAACATATCTAATATAAACAGAATCAATGTTTCAGACTTGTGATGACATTTAAATTTAAAACTCAAATTCTAAGAAAATAAAACATATAAATGGGAAAAATAAAACATATAAATGGGAAAATTCCTTAGAGCATCAAATTAAAGATAAGTACCTCGTAACTATACCAAATAAAAGTTATCTATGTAGCATACTAACAATGTTTCATACTAACAACATCGACATCCATCAAAATACAAATCATGAATTTATGTTGCATCTACTTTTTCGTTGTTTTATGTTTCTTTGTATGTAAAAAACTTGCGAGTGGGGTATCACAATCATCCAATGGTGCAGTATTTACTGCGATATCTCCTATTATTGTTTGTGTTTCCATGCCCTCATTTATGCCACTTCTTGTACGTTGTTGAGCAAGGCATGGAGGCAGTTCTGTAGGGGTGTGAACTGCAACAACGGAAATTAGCATATATATATGACGTAGAACTATTATTGAAATAAATATTTCATTTTTTTATTTAAATTACAATATTTCTCTTTACCAGTCGTTGTAGATGTGACAACTGGGGTGCTAATTGGAGGTATAGTTGCTTCCTCTTGCAGTTCATGCTCCTAAGCTGCATGGTCTTTCATTGAAAGAAGAAAATTTATAAGTATACGTCAGGAAATATATATATCTAATCACAGTAGATATTTCTATTTCCAAAGCATACATACCAGAATGGACACTATGCTCCTCACTATCATGGGACATGTGCACCCCAACATCAATTGGTACTTGCTGTGTACCGCTAGATCCTACAACAACAACCAACACCTCAAATGTACTCAACATAATATATCAATAACTATAAATATTTCCTAACAATGCCTTTAGTTAGACTAAAATATCTCAGTCCTAAAGTTTGAAAGATTTGTTAATGGGGTCAAGGTGGAGTCTTAGGTATGCAATCTCAAATCATTTTTTAGATTTTGCTAAATATAGACAAGAAGACAATGAGTTACAAGCATTAGCAACATGATGGTGTATTTCCCAAGGAAAACATTAGCAACATGAGGAAGAATCAAATTAAGTAGTTACATTATTTTAGGCACACACAAGGAGGGAACTCATCCCCAAGAGGCCATCTATTTAAGGTGTTTTCAGAAGTTGGAGAAGGGGTTGGATCCCCCATGTACTGTAACTACTTTTTAACCTTTAATAATAATGAATTGAGCAGTTGTGTCCTGACTTTTTCTCTCTTTGATGCATGTTGATTCTATCTTGTGAATGTTGAAATTTACATGGATGTATGTTCCCCTAGTTGTATGAAATTTTATGAACTAAAGTTGTGATTAAAATCTCCGAAATTTCATTGTATCAAATGCTAGATTGAGTTCTGCTATTTATTAGACGATGTGAGATCTTTGAATTTGGCAGATATCTTATTATAAGGGATGCGATATGGGTAGACCATGCCATTATCATTGGATATCACAGTATAGGGCTTATGCACATCTACAACTAAATTTCTTTTTGAAACTCTATTTGGCATACCACAGCTAACCAAACCTTAGTTGCATAGGTGCATAAAATACAAACACCACAACAAATATCACAACACATAACAAGAAAAACATCATTACATATGTAACAAAAAAGAGATGAGGTGCAATGCTATAGATACTAATTTCACTTAAGTATAGATGCACTGCAGACAATACATTAATTTCATTAGACTCCATTCTCAAACTTTGTTACAAGAGGCATTCAACTATTTGTACCTTTAGTTCATATGATACAAAAAATACAAAAGTCATAATTTAATCTTCCAACTCTTCAACTTCTAATCTATTTATCTTCAATTTGTTGTATGTTGCTTCAACTTCTCCATAATTTCTGCATTTGATATTCCACAACCTGTCAAAATCCTTTCTCTCCAAAAATCGTAACCTGGCATTATAGTTTTTTCTATGGCCTGCAGCTAAACCTTGTGTATCTACACTAGTTTTCAAATAACCCATGGCTCTAGATATTCAAAATTCACACAGTCTGACCTTGTTTGTCTGCATATGTCTTTCACTTCCTACAACTTAATTTTGTGGGGCTTGGTCCTTTAATCAAAATTCTTGCAACCTAACCAATCATACAAGGAAATGCCATTTTGAATTCATGGATTACAGGGAAATGCATGGAGGAAACATCTTACAGCCAACTTCAAATACTATATGTCTATGAACAACTCTTTGAAGAAATCAAGAAATATCAAATGGTCTTTCAAGAATTCTCTGAAATCTCCCATGATTCCCCAAAATTTGATGGAACCAGAGGTTGGAACATAAGCGAATCTCTAAACCCTAATAGGGTGAGACAATTGCCCTAAAATTTATGCCCAATTGTGTGAAGAGAACATGGCAAGGTGTGAAGAGAACAAGCAAATATGCCCTAAAATTTATGGATGAATTATGCCCAAAATCTACTAACATGAGTCATGTTGAATAATTAGTTTTACCCATCAGATGAAAAATGGAGATAATAACATTGGAAACTCACCATGTTCTCGAGGATGCTTTTGGGTGCCCTCTCTAGCAATGCAGCAGGGACAAATTGTTCCAGGGCTCTCCTCCACAATGGAAATGGAGGCAACACTGTTTGGGAAGGTGCAACGGGCTAGGGTTCGAGCAGGAGCAACGAGCCGACCGCAACAATGTTCAAGCAGACCACAACAGGGTTCGAGTAGGGGCAATAGGCCAAGGTTCTCACCACTATGGAAGGTTCGAGCAGCGGCAACGTGGGGAAGGTTCTCAGACCGCAACAATGTTTGAGCAGCGACAACATGGGGAAGGTTCTCACCACTATGGAAGCGTAGACTCCAAGAGTTTTTAGTGTTCAAGCAGGGGCAATGCGGGGCCGAGGTATATTGTGTTTTTTTGCAATTTGTTTTTAATTTTTATTTGTTTTTTTAATTTATTTTATTTTAACCTAATTTTAATTTTGTTTGTTTTTAATTTTAATTTTATTTGTTAATAATTTTGTTTGTTTTTAATTTTAATTTTATTTAATTTGGTTTGTTTTTAATTTTAATTTTATTTAATTTTGTTTTTATTTTTATTTTTAATTTTGTTTTTATTTTTATTTTTATTTTTATTTTCTTTAATTTTGTTTAATTTTAAGATTGTGCATATTGTCCCAGTCATCTCGAGATGACACTAGGGTGAAAGGTCAAAATCTTATGAAGAAATATGTAGTGATCGAGTCAGCAAAAAAGGAAAAAGAGGCAGGAAACTCACGTTTCTGCATGGAGAGATACCGTGGGTAGGAAGACAAACTTCAATAAAATTCATGACTATGTGAAAGAAATCAGGGGCATGGAAATGGAAGTATGTTGCACTTTGGGTATGTTGGAGAAGAAACAAGAAGAGGATCTCAAAAAGTCTTGCCTTACAACTTATAACCATAACATAGACACATCAAGGGAATTTTACCCCAACATTATAAAAACTAGGTAAATGAATCACTTGATAAAAACAACAGAATTATGATGCCAAGGGCCATGGTCCAATTGTCTACTGGGCGGGTCCGTTTATCTTTTCTAGAGTAGGCACTATGATTTCTAGATAGGGAAAAATCCATTTTTATTGGTGAGAAATTGTTGACTACTCCTAATAATGAATTTGATGTCGATCAACAAATGCTCAAGGTGTTGGGTCTTATACCTAAATTTGGTAGCATTGTACACTAGTAACCTAAAATGTTAAAATATTTTACCACTATGACCATTATCACCATGCTTAATGTTTAATATAATGCATACCATGAAAACCCTATAAAGCATATTGTTGTTCTATTGAATTCCATATAACCCTAAAACACTAACCCTTGAAAACATCTATTAGACAACAATATATATCTCTTGTAACTCTTAAGCCTTAATCATATATATAGCATATAAACCAAATGAGAAACACTTATAAACCATCATTGTCGTCGTCGTTTCCGTCATCGTCGCCATAACGTGTAACCAACAACACTTATAAAACCCACACATCATCATCATCTTTATCATCAATGTCAATGTCATTGTCATCATCACCATCTCCACTTACATCACCATCATCATCGTCATCATCATAATCATCATCATAATATGTAAAGCAAGTTGAGTAAAATATCCAAATCCTAGGCTCTATCAAGCGCCGAGAGGGATCAAATGTCCCGAGGTGCAAACATCTACTCGAATAGAGTCTAGAAACCCTCCCATACCATCACTAAATGTGTCTAGTATAACCATGCAAAACTCCAGTCCGTACAACCACCCATTGAAAAAAATTCAACGTTGGCCCCATTCGGTACATTAATTATTCTATAGGTTGATTGCTTTATTGTCGAATTGTTAGTGTGAGACATGATTGAGTCTAGAAACCCTCCCATACCATCACTACATGTGTCTAGTATAACCATGCAAAACACCAGTCCGTACAACCACCCATTCAAAAAAATTCAACGTTGGCCCCATTCGGTACATTAATTATTCTATAGGTTGATTGCTTTATTGTCAAATTGTTAGTGTGAGACATGTTTGAGTCTAGAAACCCTCCCATATCGTCACTACATGTGTCTAGTATAACCATGCAAAACTCCAGTCCGTACAACCACCCATTGAAAAAAATTCAATGTTGGCCCCATTCGGTACATTAATTATTCTATAGGTTGATTGCTTTATTGTCAATTTGTTAGTGTGAGACATGATTGAGTCTAGAAACCCTCCCATACCATCACTACATGTGTCTAGCTGTATAACCATTCAAAACTCCAGTCCGTACAACCACCCATTGAAAAAAGTTCAACGTTGGCCCCATTCAGTACATTAATCATTCTATACATTATTCAAAATTAAGAAAAAAATATCTTTTCTTTACATTATACAAATCCACTAATTAGTAATTGAAATATCCCAAAAAATAACACATAAATCTTATAACTTGATTTTGTGTCTTGGTTAATCGACACATGTTCGATTCAAACCATTACCACTACAACCTCGAGGAACACCCACGCTTCTGCACATGTAGAACATAAGATTAGAAAACTAATTTTCAAATATAACCAAGTTAATCAACACAATGAACATATGGTACGTGAGTGCATTTACTTTAACCTGTAAACATTGCGTACCTCAACTTTTGAACAATTAAATATCATTCATCTTCTTCTTCATCCAACTCAACATCTGTATCAGGATCTGGTTCTGAATAGATATTGATGAAAGGATCATTCACATCGTCATCATCATCAAAGTCATCTTCGCTAATATAGTCATCCATATCGTCAATGAGATCATCGTCTGCTACATTTTCATGATCAACCTCTTCAACTTCTTCATCTAACACATCGACTGCAGCCTGATCTGAATCATCATCATCTTCTTCTTCTCCCTGATTATCTTCATCATCTAGTACATGATTATACTTTACTGGTCTTCCTCTTGGATCGTAACGAACAACGTATGACCAACCTACTTTACCTGGTACCTCGGAGTAGTAGACTTGCTCACATTGAATTGGAAGAACATAAGGCTCTGTACCCAGTTCAAATGTCCTTGTATTAACCATGGTAAATCCATTAGCATGCTCAATAATAGTTCTTTTAGGATCACGTTCATGCATCTGTAGCCTGTACCACTTCACCTCAAACAAAACTATTTTAAAGGAATTAAAATCACACTCAAGAATGTCCTCCAAATAGCCATAGTACCTATTCTCGGTTTCTTCTGGATGTCTATCACTTCTAGAGGAAACATTGGTGACCTTAAACACTGCAGTTATCCCACAATCCAAGGTTTTCCTGTTATCATCCAACTTTTTGATACGAAATTTACCATTACACCACATAGCCTTGTGATGTTTCAACTGCAACATTGACAACATGTTACAAATACATTGTGAATTAATAAACGCCATATAGGAGTTAGTAAATATAATTGAAAACTTAAACAAACGAAATGTAATAATTGGAAAAATGGATCGAAGTAACTGAAAGAAATGTGGGTAAAAAAATTACTTTCCTTTTTATCTTTTAAACCATAGGCTAAATCAACTTCCCTTTGCGACGTAAGGTCAGGAATTTGATGTTGAAGACGATGAGCTGTTTTAATCATGTTACTGACCCCTTCCCATGATAACGTACTGAAGAATTCTTCACAATCTTTTATCCAATGCTCCATCCAATCAAGGTTGTTTGCAAGGTATAAATATAAAGCATCCCACACTCGACCAACTATATGATAAAAAAAAATTCAATTTCATAATTAATTAGATCATCATTAAAGGAACATAGTTTAATATAGTTGAAAATGCATAATTATTAAAAAGAGTTTAAAAACAGTATGATAATATAAAATTGGAAAAAATAAATGTGTAACATATTAATTCAACATTAACGTATAATAATAATTACCTTTCACAGTCCTCAATGTACCTCTCCCCAGTAGGACCTCCCCTTCAAATTTGTTGATGGAGTCGAGATGCATAATGCGAGGCACATTCATATTTTCTGCTATTTTAGGTAGATATTCGCTAATGTACACCATGCATTGATATACCATATATCCTTCAACCATAGAACCCTTGGGACGTGCTCTTTGTCTAACAAAATACTTCAATGACTTCAACTGTCTCTCCACCATCCACATCGACCTTGTGTGTACTGGTCCACATAATTCAATCTCCTCAACTTGGTGTATGTGGTAGTGTTCTTGTGCATTGAAAAATGCTGGAGGTAGATACTGTTGGATTTCACACATTAGTCGGAGAATTTCTCTCTTCCAATGCCTTATATCTTATTTATGGATTTCTTTTGATGAAATCCACCTACAAATGATGCAATAAAACAATATGTCAAGGCATATATAATATTTGTGGAAAAAACATATTATATGTCAATAAGTTTTGCTACATACCACAGACCAAGTACATTTTCCAAGTAAAACATTACTTACCTCATGTATTTTCCAAGAACATAAATAATATGTTTTATGTTGTTGTCAATGTCGTCTGGGAGAGACAAAGGTAGAACATATTGTATCAAAAAAACATAATTATTAATATTTATTTCTAGATAAGAGAATAAAATTAATAAAATAGTGCATACCGATAATGAAATACATTATAGACTAATGATTACCTTAATGAATGTATGCCAATCATGTGTTTTAACCCCTGAAAAATCACCTTTTTTCGTCAAGATATTCTTTATGTTTGACGAAAAACCCATCGGAAACCTGATATTTTTGTTGACCTCTCTTACAATATTGCTCTGTTGCTCTGTCAAGCACCAAGGAAGACTAATATTCTGTTGACGGCCATCGCCATTAGAATTAATGATCACACTTTGCAATGCGTGATTAGATTCTTGGATGTCACCACAAATCTTTCCAATTCTTTCTTTGTCAATCCTTCCATCTAATATTCGCCATAACATTTCTGTTATGTTCTTTCAGATATGCATTGTGTCAAACAAATGAACTATTTGTAGGTGCTCGTAGTATGGCAACCTACTGAATTGAATCGGATAAATTTTGATTCCTCGTGTGCCTTAACGACATTCATGAAACATCAACAAAATCAAATTAAAGCCAATTATTCAATAATGGTATAACATATCGCGTTGAAATAATTCAATACAACAAAAACAAATTAGCATACCTTGACGGTTTCTATTATATTCCACCTTCCATAGGTGAGGTCTCATTCTTCGTGGTTTTTTTCCATTCTCTTCTTTACCGTTAAATTTTTCTTTGTCTGTAGTTCGATAACTATGGTTCTTAGGTAGAAAGTTCCTATACTCATCGAACACTTCCTTTGCTAAACTCCTTGAATGACGAGATTATATCCTGGGACCGCAAAATGGACATGCAAATTTACCCTTGGTTTGAAGACCTACTATCCTAGATCCAAATCCTAGGCTCTATCAAGCACCGAGAGGGATCAAATCTCTCGAGGTGCAAACCTCTCCTTGAATATCTCCTTGAGTGCAATACCTTAGCCACCTAATCCTAAGCTCTAAAGTCTCTAGTTTAAGTCTCATATTTACTTTTTACTTTGTATTATTCTTTTTTGTTTATGGCCGACATAATATTTATTACTTTTTACTTTGTATTATTATTTTTTGTTTACTTTGTACTATTTTGTTACTGGACAAACCCTCTAAAGTCTCATATTTACCTTTTACTTTGTATTAAAATAAAAAAGTAAAGTCTCTAGTTTAAGTCTCATATTTACTTTTTACTTTGTATTAATTTTTTGTTTATATCCGACATAATATTTACCACCTAATCCTAAGCTCTAAAGTCTCTAGTTTAAGTCTCATATTTACTTTTTACTTTGTATTATTCTTTTTTGTTTATGGCCGACATAATATTTATTGCTTTTTACTTTGTATTATTCTTTTTTTTGTTTACTTTGTATTATTTTGTTACTCGACAAACACTTGACTAACAAGATCTCCCCCATACTGGGATGTAGAGCGCCTCTTGGCGCAACAAGATATATGAATTGGTGTAGCAAATTAGCATTAAAATTTAAAATAATGCATGATATTATCAACAGATATATAAAATATTAAGGAACAAAAGAAAGTAACAACATACCACAAAAATGTGTTAACCCGGGAGCATCATGAATTGTAAATGCAAGTATTCCATGGAATTGAAATAGTCTTTGCCCGATTGGTCTAGAAATATCATACATAGTGACGCCAGCCCATAAATTCAACAACTCATCGATAAGAGGCTCAAGATATATGTTCATATCTTTAACCTGGTACTTGCCTAATTGGTCAAACATACATGATTAATTATATTTAGAGCCTATATGTCATTATATATAAAAGACATAATTATCATGCACAAAACAAATCAATGAAATATTTACTGATAAGACTTTCAATTAAAAAAATACCTATTATTTAAATACCTGGAACAATCATTGCCAACATTGTGTGCTCTCTCTTGATCGACATCCAAGGAGGAAGGTTATTGTTTATAACAAAAATAGGCCACACTGAGTAGGTAGAACGAAGCTCTCCAAATGGATTGACACCATCAGCTGCCAAAGAAAGTTTAACATTACGAGGACCTTCTTTAAAAATTGGCCACTTTTCTTCGATGTATCTCAATGCAGAACCATCTGCAGGCATTCGAAGAACATCGTCGCGACTTCTGTTCTTTGCATGGAAATCCATAAACTTTGCTATACTTTGACACATGAACAACTGTTGGAAACATGGGATTATCAGAATATAACGAAGAACTTTTTGAGGCACCTTTTTTGTCACTTTATCGGTTTGATACCTACTTGTTTGACATTGTGGGCATTCATTTTCTAATGCATATTGTCCATAGTATATGATATGATCATTAGGACATGCATCAATAGCTTGATACTCCATACCAAATGCTTTCATAATGACATATATCCCTCGATATGTGCGTGGTAAAATATTTGAAGTTGGTAATAGAAAATCACCTAACAATCTACAAAATTCAAAAGAATAAATCAATGAAAACAATATTAATCATCAATATCGCATCCAAACTTTACACATTAGATAACAATAGCAACAATATAGGAAAAAAGTCAACCCTTTCTATATATAGATATTGTGAACATGCAGACAAAAATAAAAAAAACAAATTACATACCTTAGTATCTGTGTCATATAGGTGTTTGATAATCCATTCAAAACCTTCAAGTTCAATAACAACAATATAGCAGATAAAAGATTTGTTTTTGAGCCTTCATAAAGAGGTTGACGTGACTTCTCAAGTAGAGGATCAACATCATCACTATCATCCTAGTTGTCCTCATCCATTGGAGCAAATGTGTCTTGGATCAATCTATGTATTTCATCTTCCTGATTTGTGTCACTAATGTTATCTACATCCATTATATCATCAGAAATAACTACTTGATCATCTTCAATATTATGATGTAGAAGTTTGTCAGGCCGTGAATGAGTATTTCTGCTAGTACTTGGCAAATAACTCTCTGGAACGCGACATTTTGGGGGCATTGTCTATAAATTTACAAATGACATAGAAAAATTAGTTTGTATAGAACATATAGTAAAAAAATAAGACATTTTACTAAAATTCATGCAGACATGATGAATATTACAGTGAATATATTAAAAATTGAACCCCAAAAATAGTCTTACCAGGGGACAATATTCATAACCCCCTTCGGCATGCCCCTTCTCCCTACAATGTCTTTCATCCATTTCTATTAAAAGTCTTCTTTTTTGCAAGCCCCTGTAATGAAAGAAAGGACAATAACATTTTCCATCTCCTCTCGCATCTAATGCAGCTCTAAATTGAGCAAACTTCCTTGCATTTTCATTCACAGTGACAAATCCTTGTAGTGATACAAGTAATTGTCTTACCTACACCATACAAAACAATAACTTGTCAATTAAATTAGCTATTATAAGTACATTTCTAAATATAGTATATTATAATCCAATATTTTCTATATTTATAAAGAAAAACATGAAGACTAAAGTAAATATGAGGAAAGAGGGTTATAAGTTGGTTGTGAGAAAGTGAATTGAGAATGGAAAGATGGTAAGTTAATATAATCTAACGTTTAATGTGAATACTTGGAGGGAGATTGTACCCATGCAGTGGTTAGAATTTTAAATAAATATTCTTTCCATATTTCTAGGAATGCATTGTATCAAGAGCACTAAAATTAGAAGTGGTTCTGGTTGGTTACTAAACAAAATGGTAAATGTCAAATGTTAAGGAACCAAAAATATTGGAAAATTGATAACTACTTGTATAGTTTGAAGACCTGATCATATAGTTTGACCACCAAAGAGGGTAGGCTCTTAACCAATATTGTAGAAGAAAGGATTGTAATAGATCCCAAGGATTATGTATGTCAAATGTTATATAGGACCGCAAACACACTAGAGATAGTACCAATTGCAAGAGAAAACAATTTCAAATATGCCATTTTCAAAAAGCAAGTTAACATGACCTAAGCCAAAAAAACAAGTTCTTGAAAAAAATATAGCAAGTTAAATGAAAATGATAGCAAGTTCTTGAAAAAAATATTAGAAATGCAAAAAAGCAAGTTAACATGACCTAAGCCAGCTCATTACTAAACAATATTAAAATCTAACCCTTATAAAAATATAGACAAAAAATTACACATTACTAACCTTGCAAGTTCAAAATCAGAGCTATGCAGAATATCCAAGCTCATACAATCACCCCGCAAGTCCAAAATCCGTGCTCAATGTGCCGCAAGAAAAGAAAATGTGAAAATCATGGTGAGAGTGTGTAGTTTATATAGATCGACATTCGTCCCTTTTGCCACGAAAAATGAAACCTATATTTTTCGTCCCTATATCGACGAATGTTCGTGGAACTTTAAAAAACGTGGATATTGCCACGATTTTTCCGCCCTGACAAAAAAAAGTTAAAAAATCATTTTTTGAACCCACGAATGTTGAAAACATAGAAAAGTTTCGTGGAACAATCCGCCCATATGTAGTAGTGATTGGACCTCAAAGCATCCATCACGATATTCCTTCACATAGGCCCTAATATATTCAAGGCTCATTGCATCTACCTCATCATTGATTCTATAAACAAACCTTTGATGAAAACTAGCTCGTTCCCTCTCTCGACTTAGACAAATAACAACTCCTACAAACACCATTGTTAAACCTTCTGCCGTAGTGCCCCTTGCATCTCTATGAACCTGGGATGTAGGCTCCATCTTTGATGTCAAAGTAACAACCATATAAGTATGAGATATCAAAGGAGTCAGAGGTTGAGGCAATGCAGGATATAAAAAAGCACCTCTTCGATTATACTTTCAACCTCTTCCAAATCCATAAAATTTGGAAGAAATGTCGATATAATCCCACTTCATGTTCTTAAAAAACTTCACATAAAAAAATCTAGCAAAATAAATTGTCACCTTGTCATTCCATGGAAATCTACCATAGGATGGAAGGAACCAATCATACAACAAATGTGTAATGTGAGGGTGCTTGAAATATTGCACTTTCAACATTTTCAATTTAGTCCTTCTTTAAAATTGAACATGGAAATTTCTTGTTCTTTGGTCACCCTCTTCTTCACGTCATCCCACTTGTTGGGACCCATCATCAAGTCAATAAAACCATTTGTACTTGGTCTGAGAGTATGATATACATCAATTAATTTTTTTAATGAATGCAAAAAAAATCCAAACTTTGTCTACTCTCAGGAGGGAGATCCAAACTACCAAGATCATAATGTAAATTTGCATGACGAGTTGTACAACGTTGAAGGGTCAATTGTTTGACCTCATTTTCCCATGGAATATCTTTAGGTACATTAGAGGGATAATTTGTTATGGGAGTGCAACCCACATCTTGTTCAATAGTTACCCTCCTTGCTCGACCTTTTCCCCTCACTTGATCTCCATGTTGATCTTCATCCCCAACCTAATTATGGGCCTTTGTCAAACATCGATCCATTACAAAAACAAACACAATTGTGTGTAAAGACACAAACTTATTGAACATGTGCAATATTATAATTGATGTATATTAACATAAATAAATTTTACATGAAATTATACCAATAGAATATGGATGAGATAGACGTTCTCCAAAAGATGATAAGGGAGAATCCTATGTGGTCCTTTCCCTCTACTACTGATGATACAACAAGCTAGATTCTTTAGATGAATCCGACAATCTATGATTATCAACACCAATGCATGTTGAACTTGATGTCCTTCCCTCAACATATGGAACTGTATTAGTTGACTTCCTTGAATGCTTTTTCCTTGAAGAACGACTCAACGACTCCTTATGCAATGAACCTTATCTTTCCATGTAGTGAAATTTGTCTTCTACATAAATATTTACACAACAATATGAGCTCATTACATCTCCAAATTTTACATTTTGATTTAAAGAAAAATAAATAAAAGAAAAGTACATGATAGTGATAAGATAGACAATGCACTATTGATCGAGCTACCAATGAGCTTACAAGATCTTGTATGTCCATATCTCTATGTACATTTAAAGTTATAATAGGTTATGTTGTTATTGTACAATGCACCTTGATTCATTCATTATATGCATATAAATTTAATCTACTTTTATTACCATTAAAACATTATTATGAACTATTATATTATGTGAAATTCATGTGAGTTCACTAAATAAATTTTCTTAAGCAACTAATTATATTTCGTAAGGGACTAAAATAAGAGTTGTACTTATAAACCAACTCTATGTTTACAACTCTATTTTCTAACGATACATCATATTCTAAAAGGAAGAGAATTTCCCTCTCCTAAGGAAATATACTAGTTTCTACCCTATATTCTAAAACAATACCAACTAAAGTCAAACCAAAATAGCCAAAAATGAATACCCATCTAGTCAACATACATAAACAATGAACATATAAAGCCAAGATTTCATGTCCAATCTGCCGAGACCACCTAGTTTCCAAAACATTGTACATGAGACATAACATTTAAGTGATATTTTCTCTTGTAACTAAGAGAGGACCAAATTTCAACAATGGGTTCAAGTTGATTGGTGTATGAGATTCAAGGAAACCCTATTTGAAAACACTAGAGCTCAGTGCAGTTCAAGATGAAAAATTAACGTTAAATGGGTCGTAATGGTTAGTGTATGGTCTTAAGGACAAGAGGGTGGGTGTTACACCTAAAATCCTACCATCATGAGATTCAGTGTATACACCCTTGAAGTTTCATTGGCTAAGTCATTTACCTGGAAGGGATACCATTGCATTTATGCTAGGTTTTGAGAGGTCATCGCAGGCTACACTCATGCAACCCGCGACGTCACATCTTGCTCTATTGCAGGGTGCGACGAAGTCAGTTAATGGACAAAAATAGGTCCTTCGAGGTCATTCTCAAATCCTGCTAACTTGGATCCTTATCCCTGACCTCTTGGGAGAGTTGGCACTCAATTCCTAACCTCTTGGGAGGATCCCCTATCTCTCTCCTACCATATCTCAACCTACCCTATCCATACCCTATCCAGATAGTCCTATATAAGTGAAGCTCTACCCCTCTCCAAAGGGAGGAAGTCTATAGTGTCTACATGCTGGTGAAATTATATTGGAGAGATCTCTAACTCATCCATTGAGGGACTCATACTTCCTTTGAAGGATATGGAAATTGGCTTGGATGGAGAAGGTATACTGCGTTAAGCCTTGGTTGTAGTCTATTCTTATCTATGTACTTTCCCTATATTTACAGTAATATAAATGCTTTCCACCAATATTGTTTATGTGTGATGATATTGTGTAGTTTACCTACTTAAATGTTTACTTAGATCTCTTATTGTATAGATGTTTTTTACTCGTTTGCATTGTTCTATGCGTCTTGACATGTTTTGTTGCTGAGATTTGATGACCGCGAGACGTGGAGCAGCATCCAGGAGAAAGGATTGTGAATTTAAGGTAAGGCATCTAGTACTTGATCCTTAAGCAGATCTAGGAAAGTTGTTTGTAGTCTGTATTATTTGTTCTAGACTCACATTGAGCTAGGGAGATCCGGCTCGCGTCCGCTCGAGTGGATTGTCCATCAAACAAATATAGTGACCATACTAGGGAAAATAACATTGCTTTGTAGTTCTCAATTTGAATGCCGTTTTTCAGTTGATTTCTTGCCAAGCCATTTTATTTAGTCATTTCCTTCTTTAGTTGATTTCACCATCAGATCTTCACTTTGAAGAGTCTGATTAGATTCCTTTGAGTTTGTACTTCTCATTTGCAAACCTTTTTCATGCTCATTACCTGAAGAATTGGTTCATTTTTGAACTTAGATCTCGCCTGTCGCACCTGGTCAGTGTACCCAAAGTGACACTGTGTTGTTTTTTATCTATGTTCTTTGCCTGTTAGTCTGTCGTCGCAGCCCTTCCATTGGTATACTATGATGTCATCGCACTTCCCGCATTGGTGAACTACAATGTCGCACTGTGTACAAGTACATAGTGCATTGATCTACCATTTTTGCCATACAGGAAGCCTTTCTTCATCTCTGTTTTGAGTTTGGTTTGTGTGAATACTCCCTCTGTACCGTGTGATCCAGTCAGAGATCCCATTTTGCTTTATGTGTTGAGTTGTTTGGTTTTGTTTGGAGTTGTTTTGGGTTCCATCTTGGACAAGTCTGAGATTTGGTAGTGGTGGACACTCTTGTCTCCCCCACCTGCATCCACTCACCCTTACATTCCCCCCTCTCCTCTCTAGATCCGATCATTGTATTGGATCGGTTTCCAGACCTTATTTGCATGCATTTTGTGAGTTTTGCTTGCTTTTAGTACTGCTTGTTACTGATTGATTTTGAGTGTTTGTGTGTATTTTTAGTCCATTGAGTGCTCATCTTTTCTTGAGATTTTCTGAGTTATTAGAGTGCCACGAGTAATCTTTTCAGTTCAGCATTTATGTTTAAAATCATTGTTGTTGTCAAATTGTTATGTTGATACATCCATTGAAAGATCAAAAGTTCTTTATTTCCATCATTTTTCAAGATCATTTGAAGAATTGCACATGCATTGGAATGTTTCATTTGTAGATCTTTTGGAAAAGTTGAAAGAAATTGCATTATTTGTATTTTTCATGAACTATGAGTTATTCATTTTCTTGAAAAATTCAAATAGACATCAAGTTTTGCAAAAGTAGTTCCATGCTTGGAAAAGTTAATTGTATCTTTTGATTTTTATGCTTTTAGGCCATCATAGTGAAGGTGAAAAGTTCGCATACTCTGCTTAGAAATTCTCTCTTTTCATCACTTAGCATCATTTTCGTTTTGAAAAGATAAAAGAAAAAGAAAAACATGTTTTGATTTGGCTTAGTAATGTTGTATTTTATGTTTCGCTGAAAAGGAAAAAGAATACTTCATAGTCAATTTTTGGTAGATTTGGGATTGTCTTGCATTGCTTTGGTCAAATTGTTGGAAAAAAAATGAAAATTTATCCTTCCCATACATAGAGTTCATTGAAAGAAAAGTGTATTTTTTGCATGTAGTTAGGGCCTGCATTATGTTTACGATTATGTACTCACCTCATGCATTCACCTAACCATCCAGATAAAATTAACGGTAGAACTAGGGTAAAATTTTTAGTAACTTGTGTGTAAGTTAGAGACATGTTCTAACATCGTTAAGCATGGCAACTGTTGTTATTTGCCAACACTGTATCCCGGGGGTATTGTAGTCTTCCATGTACTTATCGTTATATCGAGCTCCTTCACGTACCCACCAAGTCTCCTTTAGTACTTGGCGTATATCGAAGGGTATATCACATACTTAGTAGTATATCGGAAGGTCTCTTGCCGAACGGTTGTGCATTAGACAACACCACTACGGATTTGAGCTCCCACGTACCTTGCGTATATCGGAAGACACCCTTAGGATTCCTGAAATCAGCTGAGTTAACTTTTGGCCGTCTTGGCGGAGCAATACACTGAAAAGAACACTCGGGAAGATACTAGGCACGTACCGTCTAGGTAATAGGGTATTCAGGAAAGGGTACGGTCACAATATTCCTTGTCGCGTTTTACTGTTGGACCCTGCGGTATATCGTGAGTTGCAAAACCTTGACAATCCTGTGAGGTTCCAGACCGTTGAATCCACTCTTATAACATAAGTTTGCTTGTGGCCTTAGTTTGTGTATGGTTTGTCTGGCTTGCTTTTTTTTTGGCTTTCCTTAGGATACAATTTTTATTTCAGTCACTCTGACTGACTTTCCTTGGAGAATGTCTCGCAGGATTCAGAATTTGCCACCCGAATATACCCTTAACCATGAGGTAATTTCAAGGGTAAGAATGGATCCACAAGCTAGGGTTGGGTCACATGAAGTGGAAAACCCCACTTTGAATGTTGGAGGAATTTTGTTTCCTCATACTCCTCTAGATTCACCTGCCTCTCATCCCTCGTAGGGTGAAGAAGCACAAATCCCCACTTCACAAGACTTACCTACCATTTCACCGGGAGAGCCTGGATCACTGGAATGGATAAATCAACCCCAGGATGACCCCACAGTAGTTGCTGGTCCATCAACAGCTTATTGGACATCTTCTACAGGCCACCCAGTGGCCCATTTTGCCATTGCACCCCCACCCAGTTGGGCTAGCCCTGACAACCGCTTAACACCTTATCGTGAGCAATTGGCTCGTTTATGTGCTATGGGTGATGAGTTTTGAAGTCGAAACTTTCAAAAAAGGTTTGACGAACGACCAATCCCAGGTCTCTCTTTATCTTTTGAGTCACTAGAATCATCCATGCAACACGCGACCACTACTGAAAGTGGTCAACCATCCATTCCTGCACATACATCTCCTAGACAAGAGACCAGTTCGGTACTTCCTACTGCCCAACCTGTTGAACAGCAACAGTCCAACACACCTGTGACCACCACGGTTACGTTACCTACTCCTCCCCCACCCCAAACTTCACGGGGAGGATACTCTTTACCCCCTACCTTCTTTATGGGTAGTGGAAATCCTATGGTGAATAATCAACAGCCAATGTTGGGTCAACCTATACCTAGTGGTCAGCAAGTTGTTGCTGGGGGGAAACCCCCGTCTCTTAACCATAATCCTACAGCGGGAGTTCCCATCGGGCCTTCCGTTGGAAATTCCCTACCTCCTGGACCTTCCACTTCGGGACTATCCCATGTTGGGGGACCGTCCAACGTAATAAAACCTCCATCGAGTCAAGTATCCAGGTCATCTTCACCTTGTGCCAGCTCAACTTAATCCCGGAAATGCACTCTTCGGGGTACCCTACCCCGATAGTCCTTATACTCTATGGGGACAATAGAATGTTTTAAAACATGCCCCCCACTTATAGTCCCTTAAGTCCCCCCACCCCCCGTTTGGTCCACCCCCACCTCCCATTGGAGGTGGTGGGTCCCCACATAGCTCTGAAGGAGGAAGACCTCTACCTTCTGGTAGAGGACCACCTCATTTTATTCATCATGTCCCACCCCCCCCTGGAGGAGGTGGTGGAGGACCCCCCCCCCCTGGCGGTGGTGGTGGGGGAGGACCACCACCCCCCCTGGCAGTGGTGGTGGGGGAGGACCATCTCATCCCGGTGGTGGCGGAGGAGCACCACCCCCTCCTGGTGGTGGTGGTGGTGGAGGACCTTCTCATCCTAGTGATGGTGGCGGTGGACCACCACACTACTATGGTGGAGGTAGTAGGGAAGGCTCTTACCCTTCCGGTGGCGGCGGTGGCCCATCACCCCCTCACGGTGGAGGTGGTGGAGGCCCGTCCTATTACGGTGGTGGTAGTGGACCACCACCTCCTCCCAGTGGAGGCGGTGGCGCTTATCCTACCCTGGTGCTGGTGGCGGACCCGCACCATTCGGAGGCGGCCCACCCCCTCTCGGTAGAGGAGACGAGCCCCCACCTTATGGAAATGGGCCACCTTATTATGGTTATGGACCACCTTACTTTGGCGACGGAACTACATTTGGTCAGGGTGGCCCGTACCTCTATGGCCAGTTTCCTCCTGGAACACCTTATGGTCAGTCGACACTAGGTCCCACAGGTCCTTACATGCCTTATCCGTACTATCAGTACTCGCAGCCTAATCCACAGCTGCCCTTTTTGGCTACTTTGGATCTACCTAAGCTGTCTCGCTTAACTAATGACCCCATCTACCACGAAACTAATTGGCCACCCATTCCAGTGAAACTTCCATCAGATATCCCAAAAATTGATGGTAAGCCGGGTGAGGATCCTAAAAACCACGTGATCACACACCACTTATGGTGTTCATCCAACTCCGTGATGGACAACTTGATCCATCTTTGGTTATTCCAATAGACTCTCACTGGTTCGGCTTCCAAGTGGTATATTGAATTACCACCTCATTCTTTTCCTGATTTTGGTTCTCTTTCTATGAACTTTTTGACTCATTTTCAGCTACCTATATGGTATGAAACTGGTACAGAGCTTTTAACCTCGCTCCATAAAAATACCGATACTCATATATTAGATCATATACATGAGTGGCGGAGGAGACGACACCTCATTAAGGCTCCTATCCCAGATCAACTCCTAGCGGAATGGTTTACGAAGTCTCTCATTCCTACCATAGCATGGGATGTTTCCATGGGTGGCGCTGTCACTGAGGAACAAGCCATCGCTCATGCCCATTTGTTAGACTTAGTCTATGCTCAATCTGGCACATTGTTTGACATTCTCCCCGATGCGCTCCGCAACACTTACGACCCCGCGAAACCACCCAAGGGACCTGTTATCACATATATAGTATCCGGGCTACCATACATTATTTTTCTGATGCTAGTACACTATTCAGCTAGTTCCCTTACATTGGAGATGCTGAGATGAGAATCTATATTGGATCACTATCATATTTTGGACAACAGTTGTATTCCCCATGCCATGACTGAGTCTTAGGACACTCAGAGAGATGACCGATGTAGCCATTATACCATTTGTACAGAGCAGTCAGTAGTGCCTAGAGTTACAGCAGCAGTTTCAGAGGACAGATGATGGTACAAGTGATGAGCATTCAGGTATATGACTCAGCAGGTATATCATAGTGTTGTGGTTATATTGCTTTTATGTTTATTCTTATAGCATGTCTTAGCACCTAGTGTCATGATCTGGCGATCATATAGATATGTGGACCTGGTTGATCTTATTATATATATTATATTGTCCCTACTCAGACTTAGAAGTTCACTATTCATACTCATTGGTTTTACCCTCCTTAGGGAGAATAGAGGTGATCATTCCACCATACCTTGGCTTGCTAGTGTTGGCTCCATTATTCATGGTCTTCATCCATCCATTGCCTACCTTTTAGTTTATCACCCTGACTTACTACTTGACTAGTGGCATGGAGGACTTTTCCCCACTGTAACCTCTGTATTGGATGAGCTTCCCTATTTATTGTGTCTCGGCTCTGAGTTGGTGACAAAGATTACCTTTGGTGAGTCGGATTGTAGGCCTAAATCATTCTGGTCGGTTGTCTCGATGTTTGGAATTGGCTCGAACTCCCCCTAGTCACTTGAGATGTTGTTGGCTAAAACTGAAAGCTCATGTACTATGTATGGAAACTGATAAATTCGCCCATGGAAACTAAAAAGGGCAAGAGCGATGAACTGCTGAAAAATACTCCTCGAAGAGTATAAGAAAGGTCCAAAAAGCAATGATTCTTAAAAGCCATATCTAAACAATTGTTGACCTTATACATGTATAAAAACATGCCCTAGATGCAAGCTGCAACTTGTTGTGCTTATCAGCACACCTAAGATTTGAAGGGTTATGTAGGCCAAAAAGGCCATGAAATGAAATTGAATGATCCTAATGAACCTGGATCAACTTGATATAGACATGATGCCTAAGTTGAATAAGCACTCTCTAAACAACTTATCCATTTGTGAGACACCGCCATTCCCTGTGTTGTTGCTCATTCAGTATATACTATGGTGTGTATTCCCTTTCCCATTGCCAAAGTGTCACAAAGTTAAGTCGGTCAAGTCATACCTTAGCCTAGCCAGTTATTTTAGCCTTCACCCTTCACTAGCAAATTGATCATAGCTATGAAGTGAGTATGGTCTTGAAAGTCTAGTCTGAGTAATAATAATAATTAATGACATTATATATTTGGATTTAGATCGCCAGTAATGATTACTTTGTGTTATAATTGTTATTTGAATAAGTTGTAGAGCATGCATTAACCTTTGACACTTTGCAGCAGCTTTTGATGATGGCTTGAGTTATATTTGGTCATGTTGACTTGGTTAGACCTAGTTTAACTAAGGTCAACCATAGGACATGAGATGGTTGGACCTTGTGATGATATGGATAGATGAGATATGGTCTATGTACATGTATATGATGATTCTATGCAACAGCTACATGGTTATGATGATGATTCTTGGTTTATAGCAGTATTTGATCATTTACAGATTATTATTATTTGCCCTGTTCCGGTATATTGGATATATATATTGATCATGCAGAGACTCATATGGTGTATGAGTAAACATCTTGGATGGATTTGGACCTTTTGAGTCCAATGAGACAGTTTGTTTTCAGTTCCGGGCACTTACAGTGATGATTGAGCCTCAATAGGCTATCCCAGTGTAGTTTTGGTCTGTCGGAGGCCATGTCAGAGCAGATGTGATTTTTATCCGGTTGACCTAGGGTGCTATGCTTGGAGGGGGTGGTCCAGCCACTTGTTTTTACCATGTTACCCCCCTCCCGGACACATTGGTGCCCTCACCTTGACAACGCAGGCACTCCAAGAGGTAGTTTGGGGCAGTTTCATGCTTCTCGAGGCATTTCAGGATTGGTAGAAATGGCTATTGAGGAAATTGATTTGGGCTACTGAGGCAATGTTTTGGCATGGGATGATCAGTGATGATGGATTGATGTCTTCCACACCTCCTCGAGCAATTTTAGCTTCATCGAGGCTCGCATCCATCACTTATGGCACGTTCTGATGATTTCTGAGGTCTTTTAAGGCCTACAATTTGACCATAGAGGCACGATTTGGTATATTGATGACTATTTTATTATTATTGTGCTATGGGGATTGAACAAGGGTGGCTAAAATTACACTTTGGACCCACCATAAGCTTCCTATTATATTTTGTCATCATGATTTGGTGGGATTCCCCTCTTCTAGGGCGATTTTGTCCAATTATATTATATTTTATTAGTGGTCCATGTATTTTATTGTTGAGCTCATCTCAACCATTGATTAGAAATTTGTATCTTTTAATCTTAGCCTCTCATTCAAAAAGTGGTTAGGATTTTGATGCCTCTCCTTCTTATTTAAAGGAGAGAGCTTCTCATTTGTAAGGGGTCTTTGGCTCTTGGATTATTGGTATAGAAAAACTTTCTTGTGGAAATTATTGTGGTCTCCTTTGCATCTGGTGTTCTTAGATGGTGATTGGAAAGTCTATTGCAACCTAGCATTTGGAATTTGTGGTAAGATCTATCTATTTTGGAAATCATTGTCTTGTCTACAGGAGGGCGACTTCAACAAGGGCGATTTTGCAAGGCTTCTTCAAATCAACTTTCTTGGCATTTGCTTGTATCAAGGGGTTATCATTAGTATCATTGTGATCTATGCTATCTTTATGTTACTTCTCTTGTGGCATTATTCTTATCTCTTGATTACATCAAATCTGATATTGTTGATGTTTGTTGTGCAGGAGAGAGGGCGCATTGGCTTCTTGGACTAAATCGATTGCATAGAAAACTACCTCAAAGCTTCTCAAATTGATCGGGTTTGCATAGATCATCATCATCAAGGCACCTGCAAGGTTACCCAGGTAAGATCCACAAGTTTGTTTCTCTTATCTTGATCCAATCCATTGACATAACTCATAAATTGATAAAACCCTTATTTCTTCAAACCCTCATTTTTACATTTTTTCAGATCTACTAAGATCTAGTGGCTTCTTGGGTAAGATATTTAAAACCCACCTCTATAGTATCCACGGCATCCCAGATCTATAGTTTGGTGAGGATTGGCCTCCATTTGACCCTCTTCCCAAGGCATTTAGCCTCTCCAAGCAAGGGTGCACTTCCTAGTTTGGTGGGTTGACCTAGATCTAGTATGTGGGTAGTTGATATCCCGCTTGATTCATGATCTACACATCTAATAACCTACTCCCAGATTGTCACTTTTTTTATTTCTACCTTGTGGGCCCTATTCCACATTTTAAGGGATTTAATCCCCATTTTGGACCACTTGGTATCTTCAAAGTCAGATCTAGTAAGATCTAGCCATTGGATTTCCTTGAAATTGTAGATCCATACTCTCACTTGCTTAAACCACTTGGATCTAAGTTTGGATGCCATTGGACTTGTCTTGACCCCATTTATCCCACTTTTAGGTCTCCTTGGGTAAAGTCGCACCACCTTGGAGAAGTGAGTTGTCCCACTTCTAGGACGTGGGTACTTGAGATTTCAGTGGATTTGGAATGGGAGTAATTCAAAACCTAGGTCTAATAGGTCACCTTGTCAAATCTTTCCTTGGGGATAACATTCCTTGTTTTAAGGGATTGTGGTCCACTTAGGTCAAACCTACATCTAGACCTATTCATCCATCAAGACTTTAATTTCCTACTTGTCTCATGCAATAGGAGTCCTTAACCACAAGTTAACTTTACTTTGACTCCATTATCCCAATTCCCAAGGCACTGGTCTCTCTCCAAGTCAATTCGACTTTCCTAGATTGTTGGATTAACTTGTGGTTTGACCCTTGATTGGTGATCTAAACCCTTTGATGTCGTCGTACTTCATGATCAAGCTTGTCACTTGTACTAGTTAGCTCCAATTCAACCCCTAAACTACCCTGCATTGGACATGGTTCCCAAGGCAGTGGATTTTCTCACATTGAACTAGTACTTTAATCCTAGATCCTATTTCACAAATCGTAAGTCACTTTCACATCAATAATGAACCAAAGCTATACTCATTGAACCCCTCACTTGTCTTGTGACTTCATCCTAAGGTATAGGATAAACCATACACCTTACTTCACTTAGAATTAACTTGATTTGGTGTCTTGGTTTTGATCTCTCCTGTCAGGAGTAGATCAGGTCTCCCCCTTTGTTGTCTGGGCTAGATAACATAAAGTGAAGGTTGCCTTGACTGGCGTGACAACCATCTATTAGAGGTCAAGGTGATCGTGGTTGCACCTTTTGAGTTTCCCTTCCCTATTGTCATCCATGAGTGGATACATCCATAGGGGTAGCTACAGTTAGGTGACAACAGGACCCCAAGCCGATGGCATCATTAGATCCATTCACACCCAACCTTCCTCTCAAACTATTGGTTCTTCGAACCCACAAGGTTCTTCCCCATCACCAACACAGGATGGTCATGGCACCACCAAATCATCCACTCTTTCTTTCACTGAAGAAGTGAACTCTCTTTCATCAGTTTCACCTCAGAAGTCTGGTGGTAAGAAGAAGAACAAGGGGAAACCTAAGAAATATTCCACCCAGCAGGAACAAAAGTGCACCCTTGATGATACCAAATAGAAAAGGAAGTTGAAGTATCCTTGCCTAATGTGTGGTGATGATCACTTTTCTAAAGAGTGCCCCCATAGAGAAGAAGTTCAAAATTTTCTTAAGGGAAAACCCACACCCGCAGTTCTCAACGATCCCTTGCCTACCCAAAATCAACAGTCGATCTCTCACACTTCTTCTTCCCATGGAGAAGCATCCACCACCACACATGTTCTCATGGTACGTAATGAGACTATTAACTTAAACACTTGTTCTCGTTCCTATGACTCCGTTCCATCCAAAGAGCCTATTGGAAGTAATATTGAAAAATATTCCACTTCGATGCTCGATGTCACCGTACCAGCTGCTCCTCTCACCATAGAGAAGCCCTCTCTCATGTCAGTGTTTCATCCACCCAAGAGCACGATTAGAAAATTGGTTTTAAATCCTAATGCTCGGGATGCTCAAAACTACAACATTGTAGAGGACCTAGCACAAGCTCCTTGTGCTGTGTCGATGCTAGAGGTCTTGCAAAACTGTCCGAATTAGCGCAAGACTCTCCTTGCTGCCATCAGTGCAGTTGACCCGGATTCATCGAACACTATCATGTTCCGGCTAGAATACTTCAAACCGAGGCTCCCCCATCAATTAGCATTTCAAGTTGCTACAAACATTACTGGGAAGATAATCCATCATACCATTTTGGACGAAGGAGCCTTTACGTCAGTCATGTCGATCGCTTGTTGGAGAGCCATTGGTTCTCCCGACTTGAACCGTTCTCCTACCACTTTGAGAGCCTTCAACGAATGTGGATTTCAACCTCATGGGCTGTTACAAGCTTTACCAGTCAAGCTGGGGTGCAAGAATGCAACCCTTAACGTGGAAGTAGTTGCTGCCCCCGTTAGATTATAACATTCTGCTTGGTCGAAATTGGTTCTATGCCATGACTGCGGTTGCATCATCTGTCTTCCGCATAGTACAATTCCCCCATCAAGGCCGAATTGTCACAGTTGACCAACTGGATTTCTGTACACCTGACACCACTACTCATCCGGGCGATAAAGTTCCTTCAATTGGACAATCTTCGCAAAAGTATGAGAGTGTGGGGGTTGGCCTCCTTAAGGATTCATCCCTTATGGGCGTCTTTCCTACTTCAGATCCCCCAAACCATGTTGCCATGGTGAACATGATCTCCTCGCAGATTTCATCTACTCCTAACTCCATTGATTCATGGCTTGTACCTAATGAAGCCACCATGCACCTGATTGGAGATACTATGCCTCTATCACTTGCTGAACTCATGTACGAGGCTATCCAATCAGTGCCGGAGGACCATTTAGATGTGGCCTCCACCTCCTGTTCTCTACAATGGACATCATCCGATCCTCTGCTACGGACTTTTCATTCTAACGAGTCCATTATGGAAATCATGAGTGCAGATGATCCGCCGTGGGAAGACATCCACCATCGTTCGTCTTTCCTCCCCTTGTTGGATACTGTGGAGAACAACATTCACACCATCTTTACACCGAATGTCTACTCTGGCTCTCAGTCCTTGATACTGGCATGTCAAAAGGACTCCGAAGCCAACTTCTCCAACATTGAGCCTACCAATTTAATAGACATTTCGGTTACTCCTGGTGTAGTGGAACACATTCAGTTAGGCCAGAAGTGTTCCCCTGAAGAATTCATCGCTGCCACGGACTTAATCAAGCGATTCCGAGACGTGTTTGCTTGGACCTACGAGAAGATTCCTGGGATAGACCCCTCCATTGTTTTACACGAGATTAAAACCTATCCCAACATCAAACCCATCTGCCAAAAACTGCGACTGGTACACCCTCGGAAGACTGTGGCAATCAAGGCAGAGGTTGAGAAACTCTTGAAGGCCGGTTTCATTTACCCTGTCCCATAGACGGAGTGGGTCTAAAAAGTCATCCCTGTTAATAAAAAACAAGGTACCATCCGTGTCTGTGTTGACTATCGGGATCTCAATAAAGCTTGTCCCAAGGACAACTACCCGACTCCCTTCATCGACCAAATCATCGAAAATTGTGCTGGAAGTGTCATTTTTTCATTCATGGATGGCTTTTCTGGATACAACCAAATTGAGATCCACTTGGCTGATTAACACAAGACTACATTCATCTGCCCTTGGGGAACGTTTGCATATCATAAACTTCCGTTTGGCCTTAAAAATGCTAGTGACACATTCCATTGGGCCATGTCGTACGTCTTCCATGATGTGAAGGACTTTGTGGAACCTTTACTTGGATGACCTCTGTGCCCATTCAAAGCAGCATGAGTTCCACTTAGATCATCTGACGACCGTTTTCCTCAGATGCAGGCGGTACAATATCCGTCTGAATCCTCATAAGAGTATTTTTTGTGTCGAGTCCAGACGCCTCTTAGGCTTTATCGTCTCGAAAGATGGGATCTGTATTGATCCCTCAAAGGTGGAAGCCATCGTTGCTCTTCCACCTCCAACCAACCTTACGAAACTTCAGAGTCTGCGAGGAAGAGCAACTTATTTACGGTGCTTCATTTATAATTTCGCACAAAAGGCGCAATGGTACATGAGATTGATGAAAAAGGATGTCCCATTCATTTGGGATGATCAAGCTCAACAATCTTTTGATAGTTTAAAACATGCCATCACGCATGCCCCTGTGATCCAACCGTCGAATTACTATCGAGATTACATTTTATATCTCGCCGCTTCTGACACCACTATCACCATGGTTTTGGTACAGGAAGACTAGAACTCCCAAGAACATGTGATATACTATGCCAGTAAAGGTCTTGTTGACGCTAAAACTCGCTATTCACATGTTGAGAAGCTCACTCTCGCAGCAGTCATAGCCATGCAGAAGTTTCATCATTATATTTTGCTTCGCACCACCACTATCATCGTTGATTCGAACCCCATGTACCACGTTCTGACTCGTCAGGTACTTGGGGGCAAGTATTCACGCTAGATCGTGATACTGCAAGAATTTGATCTTCTTCTTGAAAAACCCAAGTCTAAACAATCTTTGGTGTTTGCTGAGCTCATATGCGACCTCCCCCGTACTGATGCAGAATCTGAGCCCAATGAATCCTTTCCGGATGAGTCATTGTTTCTTATCAGTACATCTGATCCATGGTATGGAGATATCACATTATATCTTCAAACCCAACGTTTCATCCCTGAATTGTCTCATGATGACCGTCATCGAATACACCACCATGCAAAGTATTATCTTATCATCAAGGATACTTTGTACCGCCGTGGTATTGATTCTATCCTTCGACATTGTCTGACTCATGATGAGGCTGAGCATGTTCTGAATGACTGTCACGTTGGGGCATGTGGCGGTCACCTCTTTGGGATAGCTACAACCCAGAAGATTTTGCGCGCAGGATATTACTGGCCGTCTATCTTCAAAGATTGTATCGAGGCCGTAAAACAATGTCCTCCATGTCAACATTTTCATATGAAAAAGCGCACCCATCCCACCCCATTACACCCGGTTATTGTCGTTGGCCCATTCGCTAAATGGGGCATCAATTTCATGCATTGTAAGCCTACCTCAGTCGGGGGGCATAGTTGCGTCATTGTAGCTGTGGACTACTTTACAAAGTGGGCCAAAGAAATGCCTACATACATGAACAACGACAAGACCGACGCACTCTTCATGTTTAACCATGTAATAGCGCGGTTTGGAGTTCCTCAAGTGATAGTTACGGACCATGGTTCTCACTTTATGAACCATATAGTCGACGAGTTGAGCAAGAGATTGGGTTTTCATCATGAAAAGTCAACACCATACTACCCACAGTCGAACGGACAGGTCGAGGCCATTAACAAGGTCTTTAAAACTATGGTTCAACGTATGGTGGGTACGCACAAGGCCAATTGGCATAACATGCTCTTCTCCATGCTTTGGGCTTACAGAACCTCTGTTAAAACCGCCATTGGATTTACTCCTCTCCAACTAGTGTATGGATTGGAGGCGGTCCTTCCCATGGAGTGCAAGATTCCATCTCTCAAGCTCGCCATTGAACTTCTCCCAAACACTACTGCCGAGGAAGAACGCTTCCTCTACCTAGCTATGCTTGACGAGACTCGCCGAGATGCCGCTCTTTCCAACGAGGCTCATAAGAAGCACATCAAAGTGCAGTACGACAAGTCACTATAACCTCGCGCCTATAACGAAGGGGATCCGGTCCTCACATTTGACTAGAAGCATGATAAGCTAGGGGCAGGGAAGTTTGATTCCATGTGGCATGGAACTTACATAGTGAAACGCGTCCTGGAGAAGGGAGCTTATGAGCTTGAAGACTGCGACGGGATATATTAGGGTGATCCCTGCAAAGGGCTCTACCTAAAGAGGTACTATGCTTGAGTCTTTCACTCATAAGTACTTTTGTATATACTGTACATGGCGTGTGTGTGTTTTTGTGTGGTGCGACACTTTTGTTTTCTTGTGTGATTAGGTCTTATTTCGTTTCTTATGCCATGTTCTGTCTGTTAGACAAACAGGATCGCAGAGCAATAACAACAAACAGAAATGCAAATATAATCACACACACATTACAAGCGAGACACAGATATATCGTGGTTCACTCCAACTTGGGCTACGTCCACACTGAATTTTCCAGTCCTTATTATTATTACCATCCAGCAAGGTGAAGGGATACAACCTGCAGCACAACTGCTGCACTTCTTCCTCTTCACTGTCTCACAGGCTCTTTCCTGATCTTAGAGATCTTTACAATGCATAAAACCTAATACATCAACCCTAGCTGTATTACAATGTCTTTCTTTTATAGGGAAAATACAATTGGAAAAATACCACGGGATACCCAAAACCATGGGCCCACAAAACAACTAGTAAAAACAACCCCAAAAGTTTTTATCAGGGGCACTGCCCCGAACCCCCGTTCATGGGGGCTCCACCTCCGCACCCCTGTGACTTGGGGGCATTGCCCTGAACCCCTAAAAATGTAGAATGGGTGTACAGTCCTCCAGAGTGCACGACTAATACAATATCATCTATGAGACTGGAAGATCTAGCTCCACAACCAACAATCTTCCACTTGGAGACTAATCACAGCAACTCCACCATTGCTACACTTGCTAGACTTGGACTTGGAAAATTTCTCCTCTTCACCTTCATGCTAGAAGGCCAACTGAAATTGAGCAAGAACTCAGTTTCTCTCTGGTCACTACGTTTGTGAACATGTCTATAGGATTCTGGCTAGTATGTATCTTTTCTAGCTTCAACAGTTCATCTTCCAGAACAGAGCATATGAAATGGTACTTGAGCTGTATATGTTTAGTCCTAGAATGGAATGTTGAGTTCTTTGCAAGATGAATGGCACTCTGGTTGTCACTATACAACCTGTTATCCTTCTGCTTCTTACCCACTTCCTCCATAAACCTATGCAACCAAATCATCTCTTTACTAGCCTCTGTAATAACAACATACTCTGATTCCATTGTTGGAAGTGCAACAACCTTCTGCAGTTTCAAAATACAGCTTACTGTTGTTCCACCTACAGTAAACACATACCCTGTGGTGCTCCTCCTGCAATCCTTATCACCTGCCATATCTACATCAACATATCCATGTAGAACAGTGTCTGAACCTCCAAAACACAATGCCTGAGTGGTGGTACCTCTCAAATACCTGAGAATCCACTGTACTTTCCTCCAATGTTCTTTACCTGGATTGTTCATATATCTGCTCACAACTCCCACTGCATATCCAATATCTGGTCTTGTGCACACCATGGCATACATCAAGCTGCCAACTGCT
This sequence comes from Larix kaempferi, assembly GCA_027924585.1. NCBI lineage: Eukaryota > Viridiplantae > Streptophyta > Pinopsida > Pinales > Pinaceae > Larix > Larix kaempferi. The sequence goes on along the minus strand of BSBM01000276.1, from coordinate 6,825,520 downwards.
GATTGATAGGAAATCTTGGACATGTAATCTGTCTCTTCCTGTGTCTTGGGACACATTTCCTTACTTAGATTGAAATGGCTGGCCAAAGGTGTACTAACTAGTTTTGCATTCTGCATTTTGAACCTCTCTAACACCTTTTGTATGTACTCACCCTGAGATAATGTCAATTTGCGATTTTTCCTGTCTCTTGTTATTCTCATACCAAGGATTTGCTTTGCAGCACCCAAATCCTTCATCGCAAATGAATTAGCTAGCTTCCTTTTGAGTACATTTATATCCTGCATGTTAGACCCTGCAACAAGCATGCCATCCACATATAATAACAAGATAATATATCTTTCATTGTCTAGCTTCTTGAAATATACACAGTGGTCAGAATGACATCTACTATAACCTTGTTCTGTCATAAACCTATCAAATTTTAAATACCACTACCTTGGAGCTTGCTTCAAGGCATACAAACTCTTTTTCAACCTGCATACCAAGTTCTCCCTACATTTGACCTCATACCCTTGTGGCTGCTGCATATATATCTCTTCCTCCAAATCCCCATGGAGAAAGGTTGTTTTTACATCTAACTATTCAAGATGCAAATCTTCTACCACCACTAGACTTAAGATAGTCCTAATTGAAGTCATCTTAACAACAGGAGAAAATATTTCATCAAAATCAATACCTTTCTTCTGTGCAAAACCCTTTACAACAAGTCTAGCCTTGTACCACTTCTTACCTCCTTCTTCTTCCTTCAACCTGTAAATCCATTTGTTCTGCAATGCTCTTTTACTAGCAGGCAACTGAACCAGATCCCAAGTCTGGTTTCCTACCAATGAGTCCATCTCCTCATTCATGCCTTGCTCCCACTTCTTTCTAGTTTCCACTTGCATTACTTCTTCATAACATTCTGGTTCACCAACATCAGTCATCAACAAATAATACATTGAAGGAGAGTATCGTTTAGGGAGTCTACTTAACCTGGCAGATCTTCTTGTAGTTGCAGGAGTTTCAGGTACTTGCTGTTGTTCTTGATTTTCTGGCACCTTTGGAACTTGATTTTCTTGAATTTCATCAAGTACCGTGTACTCTGTGGTTTCCTTTTCCTGTTTCTTTCCCTACAACTGATCTTTATACATGACCTTTTCATTGAATATCACATCTCTACTTCTGATGATTTTGTTATTTTCATAATCCCATAAGCGATAACCAAATTCATCAACCCCATATCCAATAAAGGTACATTTCTTGGATTTAGCTTCAAGCTTTGTTCTATTTTCTTTATCAATATGGACAAATGCTTCACAACCAAACGTTCTCAGAAATGAGTAGTTTACCTTTTTATCTGTCCATGCCTCTTCTGGAATACCACCATCCAAAGCACTTGAAGGTCCTCTATTTATTAAATAAACAACAGTATTTACAACATCCACCCAAAACTGTAAGGGCAACCCCTGCATGCAGTCTCATACACCTTGCATGCTCCATGATCGTTCTGTTCATCCTTTCTGACACACCATTTTCTTGTAGTGTTCCCGGGACTGTCTTCTCTCTATGAATCCCATGGTATGAACAATAACTATCAAACTCCTTGCCGCAACACTCACCTCCATTATCATATCTGAGACACTTCAACCTTTTCCCTGTCTCATTCTCAACCAAAGCTTTCCACTTCTTAAAAGTAGCAAATACATCAGATTTCTGTCTAATGCAATAAACCCAAGTTTTCCTAGTTGCATCATCAATAAATGTAACATAATAATGAGAGCCACCAAGAGATTGTACCTGAGCCAGTCCCCATACGTCTGTATGCACTAGCTCTAACTTTTCATTCTTCTTCTGTTTTCCAACCTTGAGAAATATGACTCTCTTCTGTTTTCCATAAACACAATTTTCACAGAATTCCAAACTTACCTGCTTCAAATCTGGTAGCAACTTCCTTGAGTGGAGAATCTGCATCCCCTTGTCACTCATGTGGCCAAGCCTATGATGCCAGAATGCTGTATCTGTTCCTGTGGAAGCTAAAGAGATAGAATGGTCTGTATTATGAGGACAAATACAATGTACCTATCCTGTCTTCTTTTGCTATCACCATTGATCCTTTAGTGATCTTCCACCACTTTTCTCCAAATGTAGATAGACAGCCGCCATCTCCCAACTGTCCTGTTGAGATCAGATTTATTTTCATAGTAGGAATATGCCTAACATCTTTCAACAACCAGTCAGTTCCATTCTTAACTTTTATCCATACCTTACCCATTCCAACAATTTTACATGGCTCATCATCACCCAATAAAGCATGTCCAAAATCGCCAGGAACATACTCATGAAAGTATTTCCTATGGGGTGTAGCATGACATGAAGCTCCTAAATATACTACTCAATAATCACTAGTATTATCTAATGCAAGAATCAAAGCATCTTGTAACACATCACTTGCTACATTTGCTTCTTAGGTAGTTTCCTTCTGTGCATCTCCTTTCTTCTTTAGAGATTTGCAGTCTTTCTTCAGATGTCCTTTCTTTCCACAGTTCCAACACACTATTTTTCCTAGTCTGGACTTGGATCTTCCCGTTTTAGACTTGCCATGATTACCTTGGCTCTTTCCTCTCTCCTTTTTTCTTCCCCTGCTCTCCATGGTCAACGCATTACCTGATGTCTCATCTATGCTTTTTCTTCGCATTTCCTCGCTAAGAATAACACCAATAACATCATCAAATTTCAAGGTGTTTGAACTAGAGACATAGTTACTTACAACCATGACCAAGCTATTCCAACTTTCCAATGCGCTCATCAAACCCTCCATTGTCGTTTCTTTTGAGATATTGAAAGCCACCGACGAAGCCAGGCTCAGCCGTATTGTTCCCAGAGCCTTTCTGTCAAGAACCTCCCATTCTTCGTCCTTCATGGCCGCCGGCTGCTTTGCGCTTCCTCCCAGCTCTTCCTCCCAATGGTAGGAATAGATCCTTTTGGTACAGATAGTTCTCCATTTGCATCTTCCATAACTGGAAGTTTTGGCCGTTAAACTTCTCGACCTTAAACTTTCCTTCTTCCGCCATTTCTCCCACTCAAACCAGAAACCGTAGCTTCATGTGGGTTTATCTGCCAAATAGACCTTTGGATTTGATACCAATTGTTAGAAAAATAGGATCGTAGAGCAATAACAATAAACATAAATACAAATATAATCACACACACATTACAAGAGAGACACAGATATATCGTGGTTCACCCCAACTTGGGCTACATCCACACTGAATTTTCCAGTCCTTATTATTATTACCATCCAACAAGGTGAAGGGATACAACCTGCAACACAACTGCTGCACTTTCTCTTCACTGTCTCACAGTCTCTCTCCTGATCTTATCGATCTTTACAATGCATAAAACCTAATACATTAACCCTAGCCATATTACAATGTCTTTCTTTTATAGGGAAAATACAATGGGAAAAATACCACGGGATACCCAAAACCATGGGCTCGCAAAACAACTGGCGAAAACAACCCCAAATGTTTTTCTCGAGGGCGTTGCCCCCAAACCCCCGTTCATGGGGGCTCTGTCCCCCCACCCCCATGACTTGGGGGCATTGCCCCGAACCCCTAAAAATGTAGAATGGGTGTACAGTCCTCCGGGGTGCACGACTAAGATAATATCATCTATGAGACTGGAAGATATGGCTCCACAACCAACACCGTCTACATGTGCAGATGGAAACATGCTACGGATTCGCGGACGGCGCCAGCTGACATACTCGTAACCTTGCTTCGACAGCCTGGCTACTCTATTCACCTACCGGCGAGCTCATCATCTCAGGGGGAATGTGTCTAGGTTTCTCAACCAACAATGCTGCAGAATATCAAGCAATCATTGGAACCCTAACTGACGCCATTTCTTTGGGTATGGACCATGTTGTCATCCACCTGGATTCTCAACTAGTGGTCTCTCATCTTAACCGACTCTACGCCATCCGTGATCCCATTTTACTCTATCTCTATCGACAAGTCCGTCTCCTGGAAAGGTCCTTCGAGTCCATTCAGTACCTACACATTCCACGAGATGCAAACACAGTTGCCAATTCTATGGCCAACTTCATCTTAGATTGGTACATTGCACACACATAAGCATATATCATGAATTGTTAAAAGTGGACATAACATGTAAATAACTCATTTTATATAAGCAAACACATAAGAAGACCACACCATTCATCCATTTTAAAACACATAATGTATAAATTGTTGGAATGTCTATATATATAGATATCATCATAAAAAGTAGTGCTAATACAAAATCTGAAGCACGATGGCTTTCAGTGAGTCTCTACAAAATATGAAGCCTCGCAGCTTTCAGTAAGTACAAAAAATCTGAGGCCTCTAAGCTCTCAGTACATTATAACAATGTAAGGCCTAGTGCCTGGCCCGTAGAAACCTAGGTGGTCTAACAGCTCTAGCCTGCCGAGTGTGGAAACAGTCAACTGCTCTCGCAATCCTGCGAAGCAGGGCATTGAAGCGCGCAATCGCTCCAACCGTGTACACCTGCATGGGCCACGACACCTCATCTACCGTCGGCTCGAAAACATCTAACGTCAACCCACTCAAGTTGGCATAGAACCCATCCATATCCGCAATGGAAGCATGTACTGCAGGACCCATGACTGCTCCCTCTCCTCTCTCTCTCCTCACAAGAAGAGAGACCCCCACTGGTCATACGGGGCCCACATCTGCACACACATGTTGTTAACTTGTCTGCACTATAACAAAAAAATTATAAAAACACAAAGATTAAAAAGTACAAGGGTCTGTTGTTCTTACCTATGTCTCCCCATGCTGCTCCCTCAGGCAGCAGCAAGTTTGGGTCATCTCTAAAATCCGTACCACTGTACGGGAAGTCCTGTACCATCAGTAACTGGCCCTCTAGCCAGCAAAAGAACTCACAATACCACATGAGATGATGGGACCCCCACCATGATGGGACATCACCTCTGTCCATCTAGCCATGTGTGGATCCCTAGGATCCCTATCATCCAGTGGTACCTAAGGGAGCAAGAGGGGAACCCGTTCCATTAATAATGAGATCACTATCGAACTGTAGCCAAACTATTTGATCTCTCCCTGCCGACACTTGGTCAGCTGAGCTCGCATGTTTGCGAGGAGTCCCTCGCACTAGTTGAAGATCTTCGGAGACATGCAGTCCTCTGCATACAGCATCTGAGACTTGGTGGCTAAGTGAGGAGCTTGGCTCCCTGCCATCCTCATAATGGTGAAAATTATGGCGCGCAATTGACGTTCCCGCACATCTTTTATGAGAATCTTCCCACTAGAAGCATGGGTGTTGGGAGTACAGTGCTGTAGGATCATGTCACCCACAGTCCGATCACTTCCACGTGATCCAGTAAGAATCACATTGTCCCCTCTTTGGGACAATCTGGTCAAGAAGTAGATGTCCTCGACATCTATGGTAAGCATGTGCTCATGGATCATGAAATATTGCTGGGTCACATCCCAACATCCGAGCATATGGGTCAGTAATGGGATTTGGGCCCTCATGCCTTGGATCTCGAAGAACTTGAGGAGCCCACAATTCCTCAGTTCTTCCACACATCTTGGATCATTTGCAGCTTGTTCATCATCTAGCTCATGCTCCTGTTCACGCCACTCCAAAACCATTATGGCTGTTGGTAACCTACCAAAAGGAGAGTTTAAACATTGTTAACACTTGCTTCAACCACCAAAAGTTCTTTTTTTGGGCATGGTTTGTGTTTGGGGATGAACGTTTCCGTCGTCGCACCCCGTTATTGCTAACAGTGCAACATCATCACAGTCCGTCCATGTGACCCTTGCGACGACTCAGTCTCATCGCAATTCCCAAAAGGGAAGACTGCAACGACCCTTCACAAACCAAGCTAAAAACCAAAAAAATGAACCAAATTCAAAAATGTAAACCACTACAATTATGCTGGATGAATTTTACAGTTACCTACTCCGGACGGCGAGTGAAATGGCTGCTCATATCTCCCGGAATCGACAAGTGAAGTTTTGGCTCCAAATGGCACTTCTCCCCCCAATTTGGCAAATGAAACAATGGTGACTATATTTGGTTTTTGTTTCTATTTATAAACAAAATGGAATTTTTTTTTTCAATGTTTGAAGCCTTTAGGCCATTTGCTATAGTTTGGATTGTTTTTATCATATTTAAATGCTTGGTTGACTATTTGACCTAGTTTTTCGAGTGTGCAGGAGTCATAAGTGTCTTTTTACGCCGTTTTCTTCATTGGAACAATCATCTTAGGTATGAACACTCCTTGTGTGTTTTTCGTCGTTATCTTTTCATTCATTAGATTGTAATTAATTAATGATAATGAGCTTACTCTTTGTTCTTTCTCGTGCTCTTGAAACTATGAGAATACGTTACCAAGTTATGATTTATCGCTTTTCTGGGCTTGTTAAACTCCTATGGAAAAGGAACCCCCCCAGAGTCTATCTTTAAGCTCTTTTCAGGCTCTCGAAATATGAAAAGATTGCCAAGCGAACTTGTCGCGTTCATGTTTGTAAAAGAATTTGAATGGCCGTCTTCCTGGTGATAGTTTACCCCTTTTTCGGACTAGGGGGCACTACTTACGAAAAAGGTATACTCCAGCCAATCATGACTAGAAGAGTCCTCTCCCGTGTTGTTTTACCCTTTTTCGGGCGATGAGGCTAACTTTACGAAAAAGGACCATTAGAGTCTTCTTTAGTTCTTTTCAAACTCTAAACATGAAATGACGATCGAGTTTACCTTCTATGAACTCATTAAACTTTCACATTGAAAGGCCCGCCATGGGACGAACCCCTCCTATCCCAGGTTCTGAAAATATTTGGGATTAGACTCATCTATGAGATGAGCTATACCGAGCATCTAGTTACCCTCATCAAGCTCGTAAAAAACACATGAGGCACTCATCATTCATGATGGGGAAAAAGGAAAGCTCTTATGTTACACCCTTATTAGTGGCAGTATATAGTCATTTCTTGAACATGGCACTCACCTACATTTGCATACTACACTTGGATCATCCGTTTGTCCTCGATTTTCATCTATTTCCTGAGTCTTGTTACTCCTTTGAGTCATTCAAAGTACGATTCCATCATCAGTTGCATTAGGAGTTGGTATCATAACTCGTCAGGTCAATACTGCCAAGGCATGCCATGCTCATGTTCAAGAATACTCTCACTACTCGTTATCTACAGTCAGTACACCTTCCATCATGTTGGTCTACTCTGAGTCAGTCTTGCATGTCACTATACCATCCGATTTTCTCTACACATCCTTTGTCGTGTTTCGTGTCGATGATGGGGGATTCATCATGGCCCTCCTTCGACAGATTCATCCTTGTCGACTTCAAATCATCATCCGAGGATTGAATCTAGAAACCAACAAAGTACCTTGGCCCTGCATGCCTCAATGGCAGGATACCTCGCTTTTAACATGAGTTTACATCATTGACTCTTGATTGAAATATTTAATCTCATGTTCAACTTCAACTCATTTATTAGGGCTTGATGATATGTACTGTGATACCTTGGGGATCATTGACATTAATGGTGATTTCTTTCGCACTTGTTAACGGTATACATCAATCATTGGTGATCAAGTGGTTTCTACCATGTTTGACATCAATACATTTGTAATCACATGGATAGATTCATATCATTGCGGGTTCAGCTTGAAGATCCCGGGGAGTCATGTTTTACCCAGGTTGCGATGGAGTTTGTATTGAGTCATGTCACACGGATCCACATTTGTATTGGTCGTGGCTGTGTTATCATCTCATCATGGATCTATGCTTGTGTCTAGTAGCCATGATTGTGTTCAGTCGGTCTTTACTACCATGGATCTGCGATGTATTGGTCGGAAACCATGTTGTATGTCATATGAGACAGTGTACTCAGAGTTAGTTGTACTGCAGCAGTGTCCTTCGTTCGACAAGCCATTTCCATTCTTTCTGTCAAAGCATTTCACCTGTCCAAATTTCAACAGCTTCATGCTTTGGGGGGAATTTTTTTACACCTAAAATCCTACCATCATGAGATTCAGTGTATACACCCCTAAATTTTCATTGGCTAAGTCATTTACCTGGAAGGGATACCATTGAATTTATGCTAGGTTTTGAGAGGTCATCACAGGCTGCACTCATGCAACCTACGACGTCTCATCTTCCTCTATTGCAGGGTCCGACGAAGTCAGTTAATGGACAAAGATAGGTCCTTCGAGCTCATTCTCGAATCCTACTAACTTGGATCCTTATCCATGACCTCTTGGGAGAGCTGGTACTTGATTCCTAACCTCTTGGGAGGATCCCCTATCTCTCTCCTACCATATCGCAACCTACCCTATCCATACCCTATCCACTTAGTCCTATATAAGTGAAGCTCTACCCCTCTCCAAAGGGAGGAAGTCTGTAGTGTCTACATGCTAGTGAAATCATATTAGAGAGATCTCTAACTCATCCATTGAGAGACTCATACTTCCTTGGAAGGATATTGCAATTGTCTTGGATGGAGAAGGGCTACTACGTTAAGCCTTGGTTGTAGTCTATTCTTATCTATGTACTTTCCCTATATTTACAGTAATATAAATGGTTTCCACCAATATTGTTTATGTGTGATGATATTGTGTATTTTACCTGCTTAACTATTTACTTAGATTTCTTATTGTATAGATGTTTTTTACTCGTTTGCATTGTTCTATGTGTCTTGACAGGTTTTGCAGCTGAGATCTAATGACCGCAAGACGTGGGGCAGCATCTAGGAGAAAGGATTGCGAATTTAAGGTAAGGCATCTAGTACTTGATCCTTAAGTAGATCTAGGAAATTTATTTGTAGTCTGTATTATTTTTTCTAGACTCACATTGAGCTAGGGAGATCCGGCTCACGTCCGCTCAAGTGGATTATCCGTCAAACAATGGGTTTTAATCCACTTATATGTGCACTAAGAGTGAAAAACAAGCCTCACTTATTCAACCACTACTTCCAAGGAACCCCATGGCAATCTCAATGGTTGAAAAATGGCAAGAATTGAACCGTGATCCCTAGTGAAATTTTTTTCATTCCTCGCTAGTGGATCCTACCACTTTGGGAAAAATTATGTCCTTAATGACTTAGTCTATTGTATTAACACTCAACGTTCAACGTTCTACCACTACATCTGGGTGCCTCCACAACAATGTTAGGAGCTAAACACCCTCACTAGAATTGAACTTTAGAAATTACTGAAAAAATACTCATTCCTTACTAATGGACTAGTCCTCTTGGACATAACACTATGTTCACATTATAACATAAGTTGATCTTTTTTATTCTATCATATTTAGTTATATATTTTGGATGCATTGTTTTTTCTTTTATTATGATTAGTGTGTGTGTGTGTGTGTGTGTGTGTATTTGCACTCATGTACACACCCTCATAACCTTAAAATTATTTAGAATCCTTGTTTTTTATCCCGAGCCTACCCTTAGGCAATTAGATGTTTTTCTTAATATCCACTAGTTTGATTTAAAATTTTGACATAATGGTAGCACAATTTCCATATTAATGATGAATGTAATATTTAAGAAGGGATACACAAATATGGTTTATTCAAATCACATGTAAGGAGGAATCACAAAGATAACAATCACAAGTAATGGGAATCCACTACTTTACCCATGCATCTCTAAACAATGTTACAACAATAGAAGGGAAGGTGTTATCACATCAATCTGAAGACCTGCACGCAAAAGTAATTCCAACCGTGGTTACCAAGAAAAACTATTCTACAAACTTTATATATTGACATATCTCTATGATGATCTATTTACATGACCACATTAAATGTTATCCTCATCCCAATTCTACAATATTGAGATAATATTCATGTTACTATGTTGAGAACTCCAAATACATAAGGAAATAAGTGGAGTACCAATATGAAACAAAATCTAGTCATAACAATATATTAATAGCTAGTAATAAAGTGTAATCACAACAATGCTAATAAAAACACGCCAAACAAGTCAAGATCACCCTTCAATGGTACCTATCCATTAAAGAAATAGACAACCCAAAATAATTACAATGTTGGGAGTCATTCGTGAAAAAATACTCATTCCTTACAAATGGACTAGTCCTCTTGGACATAACACTATGTTCACATTGTAACATAAGTTGATCTTTTTTATTCTATAATATTTGGTTATATATTTTGGATGCTTAATTTTGTCTTTTATTATTCTTAGTGTGTGTGTATGTGTGTATTTTCACTCATGTACACATACTCATAACCTTAAAATTATTGAGAATCCTTGTTTTTTATCCTAAGCCTACCCTTAGGCAATTAGATGTTTCTCTTAATATCCACTAGTTTGATTTAAAATTTTAACATGATGGTAGCACAATTGCCATATTAATGACGAATGAAATCTTTAAGAAGGGATACACAAATGTGGTTTTGTAAAATCACACGTAAGGAGGAATCACAAAGATAAAAATCACAAGTAATTGGAATCCACAATTTTACCCATGCATCTCTAAACAATGTTACAACAATAGAGAGGGAATATGTTATCACATCAATCCGAATACCTGCACCCAAAATCAATTCCAACTGTGGTTACCAAGAAAAACTATTCTACAAACTTTAAATATTGACATATCTCTATGATGATCTACTTATGGCCACATTAAATGTTATCCTCATCCCAATTCTACAATATTGAGATAATATTCATGTTACTATGTCGAGAACTCCAAACGCACAAGGAAAGAAGGGGAGTACCAATATGAAACAAAATCTAGTCATAACAATATATTAATATAGTAATAAAGTGTAATCACAACAATTCTAATAAAACACGCCAAACAAATCAAGATCACCCTTCAATGGGCTCTATCCATTAAAGAAATAGAAAACCCAAAATACTTACAATGTTGGGAGTCATGACACTAGAAGGAAGGAGGAGAGTTACATTAAGTTACATTATTGTGGAATGAAATCCCAATAATGGGACGTCACTAGAACATTAACTTGTAATTACATGTACCTGATGGGATATGTCATTGTAATGTTAATTTCTTCTATTATTATGGACATCATATAGACATCATATAGACAAAACGTACACACAAAATAGGTCATGTAATGCATGGCACCAAAATGACCAAGGATGTTAGCATTGGAACTGTGAGGAAAGATGTTATCACATCAACTTGATGACTTTTTTTAGGAGGAACATTTGGGATTAGATTATACACAATGGAATAAGACATAACATTGTACACAAGACATAACCTTTAAGTGATATTAGGTCTTGTAACTAAGAGAGGACTAAAGTTCAACAATGGGTTCAAGTTGATTGGTGTGTAATTTCTTCTCAATGGGTAGGAAGCAAACCTCACATTCTATTCTTTTGGTAAAAAAGTTGATATTCATAAGTAAAATGGAGGTTGAAAATTCTTGGTTGAAAGCATAACTAGCTTCAACAATAACATATATTTGTACTTTTGACCTAGAATTTGTCTATGATTCGGTGGATGAAAGCAGTGTAGAAGGCCTCTTACAAATTTCAGCACAAAAAACAACCAAAACATTGCATTACAAGGATGACAATGCAAAAAATATTCATAATAGTTTGAAGTCAAAGAAGATACAATGCTCATAAAATGAAAAGTGAATTAATGATCTTGAGAAAAGATTATATCAGTATATGAACCTACATAATTTGTTGGATAGGAGGTATTCACATTCACCAATGGGTGGGAAGAAAACCTCACATTCTATTATTTTGGTAAAACTTTGCACTAAGAGTGAAAAACAAGCCTCACTTATTCAACCACTACTTCCATTAAGGAACCCTATGGCAACCTCAATGGTTTAAAAATGGTGAGAATTGAAATGTGATCCCTAGTGAAATTGTTTTCATTCCTCACTAGTGGATCCTACCACTTTGGGAAAAATTATGTCCGTAATGACTTAGTGTATTGTCTTAACACTCAAAGTTCAACGTTCTCACGATGTTCTACCACTACATCTGGATGCCTCCACCACAATGTTAGGAGCCAGACACCCTCACTAGAATTGAACCTTAGTCATTCGTGAAAAAATACTCACTCCTTACAAATGGACTAGTCCTCTTGGAAATAACACTATGTTCACATTGTAACATAAGTTGATCTTTTTTATTCTATCATATTTGGTTATATATTTTGGATGCATTATTTTGTCTTTTATTATGCTTAGTGTGTGTGTGTGTGTGTGTGTACACTCATGTACACATACTCATAACCTTAAAATTATTGAGAATCCTTTTTTTTTATCCTAAGCCTACCCTTAGGCAATTAGATGTTTCTCTTAATATCCACTAGTTTGATTTAAAATTTTGACATGATGGTAGCATAATTTCCATATTAATGACGAATGAAATCTTTAAGAAGGGATACACAAATGTGGTTTAGTAAAATCACATGTAAGGAGGAATCACAAAGATAAAAATCACAAGTAATGGGAATCCACAATTTTACCCTTGCATCTCTAAACAATGTTACAACAATAGAGAGGGAATATGTTATCACATCAATCCTAAGACTTGCACCCAAAAGCAATTCCAACCGTGGTTACCAAGAAAAAATATTCTACAAACTTTATATATTGACATATCTCTACGATGATCTATTTATGACCACATTAAATGTTATCCTCATCCCAATTCTACAATATTGAGATAATATTCATGTTACTATGTTGAGAACTACAAACACACAAGGAAAGAAGGGGAGTACCAATATGAAACACAATCTAGTCATAACAATATATTAATATAGTAATAAAGTGTAATCACAACAACGCTAACAAAAACACGCCAACCAAATCAAGATCACCCTTCAATGGGCCCTATACATTAAATAAATAGACAACCCAAAATACTTACAACGGTTGGGAGTCATGACACTAGAAGGAAGGAGGAGAGTTACAATAAGTTACATTATTGTGGAATGAAATCCCAATCATGGGATGTCACTAGAACATTAACTTGTAATTACATGTACCTAATGGGATATGTCATTGTGATGTTAATTTATTCTATTATTATGGACACCATATAGACAACAAGTACACACAAAATAGGGCATGTAATGCATGGCACCAAAATGACCAAGGATGTTAGTATTAGAATTGTGAGGAAAGATGCTATCACATCAACTTGATGCCTTTTTTTAGGAGGAACATTTGGGATTAGATTACAACAATGGCATAAGACATAACATTGTACACAAGACATAACCTTTAAGTGATATTATGTCTTGTAACTAAGAGAGGACTAAAGTTCAACAATGGGTTCAAATTGATTGGTGTGGAATTTCTTCTCAATGGGTAGAAGCAAACCTCACATTCTATTCTTTTGGTAAAAAAGTTGATATTCATAAGTAAAATGGAGGTTGAAAATGATTGGTTGAAAGTAGAACTAGTTTCAACAATAACATATATTTGTACTTTTGACCTATAATTTGTCTATGATTCAGTGGATGAAAGCAGTGTATAAGGCCTCTTACAAATTTCAGTACAAAAAACAACAAAAGCATTGCATTCCAAGGATGACTATGCAAAAAATATTCATAATAGTTTGAAGTCAAAGAAGATACAATGCTCATCAAATGAAAAGTGAATTAAGGATCTTGAGAAAAGGTTATATCAGTATATGAACCAACATAATTTGTTGGATCTAGGAGGGATTCACATTCACCAATGGGTGGGAAGCAAACCTCACATTCTATTCTTTTGGTAAAAATTTGATATCTATAAGTAAAATGAAGGTTGAAAATGCTTGTCTGAACGCAGAAATTGCATCAACAATAGCACATGTCTGTAATTGTGACCTACAATTTGTTTATGATTTGGTGGATGAAAGCAATGTATAAGGCCTCTTACAGGTTTCAGCACAAAAAACAACAGAAGCATTGTGTTCCAAGGATCTAACTATGCAAAATATCTTCATAATAGTTTGAAGTTAAAACAGATACAATGCTCATCATATGAAAAAGTGAATTAAGGAGCTTGAGCAAAGGTTAGAACAATATGTGCACCTACATAAGTTGTCAAATAGGAGGGATTAGAAGGTTCCATATCCAGTGTCCCTATATTTCATTTGACTCATTATAAAACTTCAGAAAATGTGTGATATTATGTTTGATACTATTTCTACGAGAAATATTAAATGGATGCATAGTAGTTTCTAGGAGATCAAATCGCAATCAATGAAATGTCGAAAGACACTTGGTCAAACTAATAATATTTATGCCCAAAGAAAATTAGTAAGCAATCTGATAATATCGTCAAACTAAGTAACTAAAATAATAATATCTTCAAACCATGTTAATGAAATTAGTAAACAAACTAAACTTGAAAATGAAATAAACTAACAAATGACATGGCATGTAATTCCATAAGTACAGGGATGGTGCAAGCTAATGCTGGCCACTCATGACGCGTTAGTCGCAGTGGACTCATGGAAAAATAGAAATCTGAACGTCAAAAAGCAATATTAGAGCTACCTGCACAACTTTTTGGAATATGGCACAAGAAGATGAAACGTATACAATCGGATTACCTTCCGGAATATATAAATATTATTTATGGAAATTAAGTGTAACTCCCAAAAAATGGGGTTCTCCTAAGGTTGGTTTGCTATTTTTTTAAGAAAACATAATGAATATGTTTGCGTTAGTTACCTGGTTCGGTATGCAAATGGTGGAATTTTGTGAAAAAAATTATATACAGTCGTAGATAACATGTCGTTCTAGTGCAGCGCTATTTTTCCATATTTATTTATTTTATTTTTAATTAAGGAAGTCAGCCAAGCCCTATAATGACTAGGTCGAGCGTTAGTCCCCGACATCATGGTCTTAACATAATCAATGAAATTTTTTTTTTAGGATGTAGGTCTTTGTGTGTACTTGTGTGGGTTCTTTTCCGTTTTCAAAATAGGTGAGGAAATCAAAAGTTATAGATGAAAGAAATAACCTACTTTTTGTGTAAGATTGATGTTAGTGTAATTGAAATCAATTAAAAAATAGAAACAAATAATAGATTTAATAAAAAATTACATATTCGGAATTTGCACACATAGTTCTACAAGTGTGTGCAATTTCATTAGCAGTGGATTAGTGTAGCATACGCAGAATCATGCTCGAAACATAAGAAGTTATAGAATAAGATGTATTTTGTTATAACACAGTGTTTGGCAACCTGAACCTAAAACCATAGCATCCAAGTCATCCACCACGTTGGTGGGAAAGGAATTACCCACCAAAAATTAAAAATTTAAATGGCATGTGTGTGCTTATTTAAATGCACGTAGGCACAAACAGTGCGTATGCGCTATTTAGTAAAATCAGACCAAACCATAGCTCAAGCACATATGCATCAATACAAAAATCCTATTGAATGGATGAAGATGATGATGATGATGTTGATGATGAAGATGATGACCAAGATGATTATGATGATGAGGATGAC